>CM064544.1:5935429-5948434 GCA_032716605.1 Paralithodes platypus | reverse complement strand
TAAGTACATTAAACACTACTACCCTTGTTTTAAAGTATGTCTCTCTAACTCTTCTTCCTTACAGCAAACATGTAAGTTCCTCTTAAATTACAGGCTCGCTATCGCTCGCCAGGAAAAAATCGACACCTAAATGGCACAACATTTCTTAAAATTGACAGAAATAGGGCGAAAGTTCTTAAAATCACAAAACTAATTGGGCTAACGTCTTAAAATATCAGAAGCAATAAGGCTAAACATGAGGGAGAAAATGGTCCAGAAAATGGTCCAGAAAATGGTCCAGAATAGTGATAAAACAAATGTAGGTATACGAACGCTGGATTTTGATCGATATACGAGTACTTTGTTTATATATACTGTATATATATTATATATATACAGTATGTGCGTGTGTGTGTGTGTGTGTGTGTATAATTTTATATTTACCTGGGACAAAATGTATATAGACTGTACCTTTTGCCAGGCCCCGAGATTATCAAGTGAAGTTTAGAATCTTCCTGAGATTGTTTCAATTTGCTGAATTCGTGGTTGTGATGGGCACCTTTACACAGTGGCAAACAAACTAGGGGTAAATTAATATTCTAGACAAGTCCTTGTGCAAACCACTAAGGTAAATTAATATTATATACAAGTGAATAAATATATAAAAGACTAATGCAAAACATGAACAAGTAATACATAGCTATATAAGCAATATATATACTGTAAATACCTACAAACAAAAGGTCAAGTAAAACTCTTCACCTTGACAAATCTTTACCACCGGTTACTTTCCAACGAACGAACTCCTCTGGAAAAAAAAAAAAGAAAGAAACCTAAAAGAAAACGTGAAAATTACTGAAGACGCGCCGAGGTAAGGGGCTGTCCATTTTGCCCCCGAGGCACCGCGGTTAGGGTACCCGGAAAAACAGGGTACAACAGTCTTAAGGGGGGCCCACCTCGTTATTCTCTCTCTCTCTCTCTTGCTCTCGCTCTCCCTCCCTCTTTCTCTGGATTGTATCCATTCGCCCCCATTCAGCCTACTGTTTTAAGACGTTTATCCCCATCCAGGTGTCGATTTTTTCCTGGCGAGCGGTAGCGAGCTGGCATATTTAAAAAAAAAATTACAGCAGGCTAAATTTGTAGATTTTTCGATAGAAAAATGTTTCTGGCGAAGCCGGATTTCTCCTTGCAATGAAAGAAATCGACACCTGGATGGGGATAAACGTCTTAAAACAGTAGGCTGAATGGGACGGAATGGATACAAGCCAGAGAAAGAGAGAAAAGGAGAGAAAAAAAAAAAGCAGGAGACGAGATCGGGTAAGTGGGCGCCATCTTGTCTCCCAGTATATCTTTCTGTTAGTGGGCGCCATCTTGTCTCCCAGTATATCTTTCTGTTAGTGGGCGCCATCTTGTCTCCCAGTATATCTTTCTGTTAGTGGGCGCCATCTTGTCTCCCAGTATCTCTTTCTGTTAGTGGGCGCCAGCCTTGTCTCCCAGTATATCTTTCTGTTAGTGGGCGCCATCTTGTCTCCCAGTATATCTTTCTGTTAGTGGGCGCCATCTTGTCTCCCAGTATATCTTTCTGTTAGTGGGCGCCATCTTGTCTCCCAGTATATCTTTCTGTTAGTGGGCGCCATCTTGTCTCCCAGTATATCTTTCTGTTAGTGGGCGCCATCTTGTCTCCCAGTATATCTTTCTGTTCGTCATTCTATCCAATAAGAGTGGGTAGACAGATATAGATTTATGTATATTGATGTAGAGGGAAATACATATAGAATCATTAAGAACTTAGCTTAAGGGGAGGTATTTAGTTTGTCCCCTAGACTTCCATCAAGCTTAAAATTACACCCCCTTGACCCCCTTTCAAGATAAATTTGTACATTTTTCGGTAGAAAAATGTCCCGGCCGAAGGCCGGTTTCTCTTAAATTACAGGCTCGCTATCGCTCGCCAGGAAAAAATCGACACCTAAATGGCACAACATTTCTTAAAATTGACAGAAATAGGGCGAAAGTTCTTAAAATCACAGAACTAATTGGGCTAACGTCTTAAAATCTCAGAAGCAATAAGGCTAAACATGAGGGAGAAAATGGTCCAGAAAATAATCCCTCAAGTGGAAATCTCCCCTTAAGGGTATTTTTGTTTGTTTGTTTGTTTGTTTTTGGTTTCCTTCCTAGATCTCCATAAAGCTTAAGGGGAGATCTCCACTTGAGGGATGTTTTTCTTGACCCCTTTCTCCTTCATGTTTAGCCCCATTGCTTTTGATATTATAAAACGTTTGCCCCATTAGTTTAGCGATTTTAAGAACTTTCACCCCATATTAAGACCTTTCGTGTCATTCAGGTGTCAATTTTATCCTGGCGAGCGATAGCGAGCCTGTAATTTAAGAGGAACCGGCCTAAAGCCGGGACATTTTTCTACCGAAAAATGTACAAATGTATCTTAAAAGGGACTCGAGGGGGTGTAATTTTAAGCTTGATGGAGGTCTAGGGAACAAACTAAATACCTCCCCTTAAAGAATACCTTACCCCCGAGACCCCGCTTCAAAATACATTTTTTAATTTTTCGGCAGAAAAATCCCCCGGCCAAAGGCCAGTTCTTCCTAAATTGCCGGCTCACCAGAAATATATTGACCCCTTAATGGCACGAAAGGGTGTAATTTTGACAAAGAATTGGGACGAAAGGTTTTACAATTGCCAAACTAATGGGGCGAATGTCTTAAAAACTGATCACTAATGGGACTAAACATGAGGGAAAAGGGGGTCTAGAGCGATTTGGAAACAAGATGGCGACCCAATGTCCAAGAGGTCGTGTACCCTGTCTGCCCAGGTACCCTCCCCGCAGTCCCTCCTCCCACGGCCGTCGTTGTGGCCGCAGGTAAATTAATGAAGTGATCAGTTTGGACAGGTAAAGTCTTTTCAATAATTGGACCTCGCCTTAAATAGGGAGTTTACACCTTACCAGAACTTGTAATTATTTCCTTAGCGCCGATGGTCACTCTCTTTCAATTTCGGACAGGAGGGCCCTGGGAGAAAGTTTGGGGTGAGGGGGTTGGGCAGGTGGTCAGTGCTTTCCTTACGGGGAATAAGCCCAACTTTCTCAAGGCCGCCGCCATGTTGAATACCTTGTCTGTGAAGCAATTGGATTTCTGGGTGTTGGTCAAGTGGTCAGTGCTTTCTTGACGGGGAATAAGCCCAACTTTCTCAAGGCCGCCGCCATGTTGAATACCTTGGCTGTGAAACCATTGGATTTATGGAGTTGGTCAGGTGGTCCGTGCTTTCTTTACGAGGACTTAGCCCAACTTGTTCAAGGCCGCCGCCATGGTGAATGCCTTAGTAGTGAGGCAATTGGATTTTTGGGTCAGTGGTCAGCCATGTTGAATACCTTGGCTATGAAATCATTGGGTTTTTTGGAGTTGGTCAGGTGGTCAGTGCTTTCTTTACTGAGACTTCGCTCAACTTTCTTAAGGCCGCCGCCATGTTGAATGCCTTGGTTGTGAAATCATTGGGTTTCTGGTGAGGGATTTGGTCAGGTGGTCAGTGCTTTCTTTACGGGAAATGAGCCCAACTTTGTCAAGGTCGCCGCCATGTTGAATACCTTGGACTGTGATATCAATGGGCATTTTTCAGTAAGGTGTGTACGAGTTAGGACCTACAAACAATGTTATTAGCATCACGTATATTTCTGTTTATTGTATTCTTTCATTTCACATTCATTCACATTCATTCACAGATATCTCTATTTAAACATTAAGGGGAGGCTGACCGTTTGTTGGGTCTATTAATTAATGTATTCATATATTTTTTTAGTTTCCTCCCTAGACCTCCATCAAGCTTAGAAAAACACCCCTTCAAGATAAATTTGTAAATTTTTCGGTAGAAAAATGTCACGGCCGAAGGCCGGTTCCTCTTAAAATTGCAGGCTCGCTATCGCTCGCCAGGAAATAATTGACACCTAAATGGCATGACAGGTCTTAAAATTAACTACGAAATGGAGCGAAAGGTGTTAAAATCGCCAAACTAATGGGCCGAATGTCTTATAATCTCAAAACTAGTGGGGCTAAACATTAGGGAGAAGGGGGTCCAGACAAACGGTCTGCCTCCCCTTAAGGGGAAATGGGTCGGATTTCTAGACCTCCTTCTCCCTCATGTTTAGTCGATTTTTAAACCTTTCGTCCCATTTCTTTGTCTCTATTTAGGTGTCGATTTTTTCCCTGGCGAACAATAGTGAGCCTGTAATTTTGGAAGAAACTTTCTACCGAGAAATGTACAAATTAATCTAATGGATGTTTTATTTTTTTATTTGTAAGTTGGATGGAGGTCTAGGGAGGAAACTAATAACCTAATCAAAAAATGCATAAATTACCAAATAAATACGCCCATCTCCCCTTAATGAATTAGCATAATAATGTCGAATATCAATCAAATGGCCAAAATAATTCAACGTTTGGCTCAATGTCCGTGACTGTAATTAGTATAACGAAAAAATACGTCTGCACGTGACCTTGTATCTCGGGATGTGGTCAGGTGGTCAGCATTTTCTATATGGAGAGTTATCCCTACCTCTTTGTATTAAATGACATGTTGTTTATTTTGGCTTATATCTCAACAAACGGTTATCCACGAAATGGGTGTGTGCTTAAGGGGAGGTATTTAGTTTGTTCCCTAGACCTCCATCAAGCTTAAAATTACACCCCCTTGAGTCCCTTTCAAGATAAATCTGTACATTTTTCGGTAGAAAAATTTCCCGGCCAAAGGCCGGTTCCTCTTAAATTACAGGCTCGCTATCGTTCGCCAGGATAAAATCGACACGTGAATGGCACGAAAGGTCTTAATATGGGGTGAAAGTTCTTAAAATCGCTAAACTAATGGGGCGAACGTTTTATAATATCAAAATCAATGGGGCTAAACATGAGGGAGAAAGGGGTCAACAAATAATCCCTCAAGTGGAGATCTCCCCTTAAAGAATATACTACTTAGAACGTGTTACAACCAAACGCAAAATATATATACACGCTATGGATCATAAAAGTATATATAAAAGTATATATAAAAGTATATATAAAAGTATATATAAAAGTATATAAAAGTATATATAAAAGTATATATAAGTATATATAAAAGTATATATAAAAGTATATATAAAAGTATATATAAGTATTTGAAGATTCTCAAGCAATAATCAATTCGAGTGCAGTGAACGCTAATGGAAATATCATATCTAATTAAGTTTTAATATGAATTCTTTGGCAGGTTTAGTAATGCTGTCCATGATATAATACGTGACATATTCCTTCTGAGATAATATGTATATAATATTATTTTACAATCATTCACCACCTGAAAAACTTACTAATTTACGAACCGGAAAATTTAAAATGACTGCTACTTGAAATAAGATTACACACACATTTCGGAACTTTAAAATATGCAGAGAGAGAGAGAGAGAGAGAGAGAGAGCGAGAGAGAGAGAGAGAGAGAGAGAGAGAGAGAGAGAGAGAGAGAGAGAGAGAGAAAAAAAAAAAGAGAGAGAAAGAGAGAACGAGCGAGCTGAGGGCCTCGTCTAGGAAACTGCCGGAGGGAAACTAACTAACTTAAGGGGACAGTGACTGTTTGTTTGGTCTATTAATTCATTTATTCATATATTTTTTTAGTTTCTTCCCTAGACCTCCATCAAGCTTAGAAAAACACCCCTAGACCCCCCTTCAAGATAGATTTGTACATTTTTCGGTAGAAAAATGTCCCGGCCAAAGGCCGTTTCCTCCTAAAATTACAGGCTCGCTATCGCTCGCCAGGTAAAATCGACACCTAAATGGCACGAAGGGTCCTAATATTGACAAAGAAATGGAGTGAAAGGTCATAAAATCCCTAAACTAATGGCACCAACGTCTTAAAATGTCAAAACTAGTTGGGCTAAACATTAGGGAGAAGGTGGTCCAGAAAACCGGTCTGTCTCCCCTTAACTGGACGTTCGCTAATAATTATTTGCAGTAACACAGTTCGGAATGTCCTTCGTAATGACTGCACACCTAATGTTTTTTTTTTATCATTAGTCCTTGTTTTTATTTTATGTTCTATGTTCTATGTATTTTATGTTCTATGTATTTTATGTTCTATGTTCTATGTATTTTATGTTCTATGTTCTATGTATTTTATGTTCTATGTATTTTATGTTCTATGTATTTTATGTTCTATGTTCTATGTGTTTTATGTTCTATGTTCTATGTATTTTATGTTCTATGTATTTTGTGTTCTATGTTCTATGTATTTTATGTTCTATGTATTTATGTTCTATGTATTTTATGTTCTATGTATTTTATGTTCTATGTTCTATGTATTTTATGTTCTATGTTCTATGTATTTTATGTTCTATGTATTTTATGTTCTATGTTCTATGTATTTTATGTTCTATGTATTTTCTTTAATACACTTACTGATTTATTTGTTATGTAATTTCTCTGTGTTTACTAATGTATTTAATTAATTATGTGTGTTCATTAGATCAATTATGCATTTAATTAGCCCATTTTAGTACAAGTAGGGTCTCGTAAGATGCGAGATCAGAAGATGCGAGGACCCCCAAATAATAAAAATTAATTATTTTAAGATGCGAGACTGACCATAATTTGCGAATCGGAGGCTCAAAGTGGGCTAAATCCGAGGAGAAACCTCAAGATGCAATTTTGTTTTTAAATGCTTGCCTTAGGCGGGAGTTCGCATGCCATTGGCTGGCTCAGACCTGCGTAGTATGACGTCACAGCATTTGCGCAGCTTGGTACTCCCACCCAGAGCGGTATATTTGTTATTGATAGTGTGTATTTGGTCTCATTTTCATTATTAATTTATTATTTTCTGTTTGTATGTGACCTAAATGTATGGTATCATGCACCAATTACCTTCTTCAGGGATTATTACCAACACAATTGGGACTTTGCGTGAACAAATTGGATTTATAGGGTGTAAATGGGACTTTACGGCATATTTTTTGGGGCGGATCGACCATAAGACGTTTTTCCCATAAGCTACGTGTATCGTAAGATGCGAATTCGTAAGATGCGATCGCATCCATCGACCATAAACTCGCATCTTACGAGACCCTAGTTATCGATTGTTGTATTAAGCTATGTAAATAATTGCTTGAGCTTATTAATGTGTTTAGAATGTGAAGATGTTATGTGTTTATGATATATATATATATATATATATATATATATATATATATATATATATATATATATATTACGCCTTTTGCTATTATTTCTTAAGATAAGATATTACTTTTGATAGTTTTGTCAAGGGGAGTTTTCTGTTTATTTGTTTATTTATGTATGTATTTAACCGTTTCCTCCCTACACCTTCAAGCTTATCAAAGAACCCCTATACCAGCTTTCGAGGTAAATGTGTCCATTATTCGGTAGAAAAATCACCGGAGGCCAGTCCATCCAAAATTGCAGGCTCGCTTTCGCTCGCTAGGATAATATTGACACCTACTGTATATGGCACGAAAGGTCATAAAAAATCATCAAAGTAATGGGGTGAGCGTCTTAAAAGCTTAAAACTAATGGGGCTAAATATATGGGAGAAGGGGGGTCCAGAAAGACCCCCCCCCCCTTTCCTTTAACCCTCTCCCACATATGACGAGATTTTGAGCCTATTGGGGATACTTTAAAGCCTTTGTTACCATCAGGGGTATTTAGAAACCTTTAGTTTAGTTGCTTCAACTTCTGCAGTTGTCTTTGAGTTAGCTGTGGGCAGAAAACTAATTTTGGAGAGGTAATTATACGAGTGAGAGAACTCTATATCTTATTGCTAATCTGGCAACCTCTGCGTCATAAATGCGTGAAAGGGTTAATAACATTTAGCGACCGGCTTGATCTTGCTTCTCTCTCGCGATATCAATCAATTATCGAATTAGCCTATTCATAACCATACTGTATTATTATTCGCTTCAGTAATACAAATTGTTCAGATACTGCTCGCATGTTCTTCGTATGACTAGAGATTCATGATGGTTTTTGTATTAATTTTGTTCTTCCGAAACGTTGGAGGCTTACTTGTTTCTGTGTGTATGGCTTCATGATGAATTCAAACAGTTACTATGCAAATGTTATACTTAATTTGTAAAGATATATCAATGAACATTTACATTATAAATATCAATAGAAAGAAATGCATAAGTTGTATAATATGATTTCCTAATAACACTATATTTACAGTGATAAGATCAAACTTATGACTTTGTTGTATTATTACATCAACAAAATATAACATAAGGCAAACAAACATCGTATACGTGTTAGGAATTGAGTGAAAGCCTATGCCGGCCAAAATGTCAAAAGGAGGCGGCTGTAAATAAGCTTAATATCAAGTTTGTCAAATATATCAATAATGTTAAATGAGTTAGCCAAATGGCCGGGTGAAAGGCTTGGAAATTTATCCGAAGAGGAGGTTTAATCAAGGGAGTCGTTTATAGGGGAAGATTACGCCAATTTATTTACAGTAGGCACCACTTTTTCTATACCTTCTCTAGTGTCCTGCCGGGTACTTTGACCTGTTTCCCTAAAGTATGTCGACAACCTGGCCCCCCCCCCCCCCCCCCCCCCCCACACACACACACACACACACACACACACACACACACACACACACACACACACACACACACACACACACACACACACACACACACACTCTCTCTCCCCGAACATACCAATATGCCAACAAGCCACACGAAACAAACCGCAAAATCCCAATCCAACCCAATCCAACCCTATCTGAAGATAAAGTCAACCATACATAACGTAAATGTCCTTAAGGGGAGGTTTTTAGTTTGGTCTCTAGACATCCATCAAGCTTAAGATTACACCCCCTTGAGCCCCTTTCAAGATACATTTGTACATTTTTCGGTAGAAAAATGTCCCGGCTGAAAGCCGGTTCCTCTTAAATTGCAGGCTCGCTGTCGCTTGCCAGGATAAAATCGACACCTAAATGGCACGAAAGGTCTTAAAATTGACAGAAATGGGTCGAAGGTTCTTAAAATCGTCAAAATAATGGGGCGAACGTCTTAAAATTAGAAAAGCAATGGGGCTAAACATGAGGGAGAAAGGAGTCAAGAAAAAAATCCCTCAAGTGGATATCTCCCCTTAATATCACCATTTGGGATTGACAAATGACTGATCAGGAACTCGTAGATAAATTCCAGATTATTTACAGTAACAAGACGGGTAGCAATATGACCAACATTATTCAAATGGTCAATAATATCCATAACCATCAATATTACTATGTTTTAACTGTCTTAACCCTTTCACGCACATATGATGCAGAGCTTGCCAGATTAGCGATAAGAAATAGAGTTCTCTCACTCTCCAAATTAGTTTTCTACTCACAGCTAACTCAAAGACAACTGCAGAGGTTGAAGTAACTAAACTAAAGGTTTATAAATAACCCTGATGGTAACAAAGGCTTTAAAGTAAATCTAATAGGCTCAAAATCGCGTCATATGTCGGAGAGGGTTAATACCGTAAATTTGAGTTATAAAACAGCTAAGAAACCGTGGTATTGAATAGGAATTACAGTAGAATTTTGCAGTGTGTTAAGGGGGTGACCTTCTTTTTGTTACTTCTGTCCTTTTCTCTCTTTCCCTGGCTTGTATCCATTCGGCCCCATTCAGCCAACTATTTTAAAACGTTTATCCCCATCTAGGTGTCGATTTCTTCCTGGCGAGCGATAGCGAGCCAGCATTATATGAAGAAATCCGGCTTCGCCGGAGTAATTTTTCTATCGAAAAATTTACAAATTTAGCCTGCTGTCAAACAAAAATAAAAAATATGCTAGCTCGCTACCGCTCACCAGTAAAAAATTGACACCTGGATGGGGATAAACGTCTTAAAACAGTAGGCTGAATGGGGCCAAATAGATACAAGCCAGAGAAAGATAGAAAAGGACAGAACAAAAACAGGTCACTCCCCTTAAACCAGTATCACACGAGCAATTATTCCCTCAACCTTTATCCTCAACACTGGTCTGGCAGCAATGAGGTAAACTTTAGAAATAGTTCAGTCACCTACTTTCACCCATCGCGAGTTTAGTTTCCGATACCAGGGCAATGTGATCCAGAATGTTGCTAGAATATTGTTGATCATCGAATGTTGACTATAAAAGTTCACGTGTAATACCTGCTTTACTGTTATTTTGCTGTTATGACTTTGTTGTGAGAGTTAGGCAGACAAATCACTTACCAGGTATGCAATATGACACCTTAGAAAAACACCATAGAGTAAGGCAACCAAAACACTTACTTGTCAGGTATAAAACATGGCCGCCAAACAAAACCCACCCGGCCAAATTCCCCCCACAGTGACATATTTACTAAAGCAGGTATACAACATGGCCCCTGGCAAAACTCCCCCCCCCCCATAGTGAACAAGGTATACAACATGGCCGCTAGACAAAACCCACCTGGCAAAATTCTCCCCATAGTGAAGTATATAGTAAACCAGGTATACAATATGACACCTTAGAAAAACACACCTGGTAAACCCCCCCCCCCCCCCTCCATAGTGAAATATATACTAAGCCAGGTATACAACATGGCCGCTAGACATAATTATTTACTAACAAAGGGTGTGGATATTGGTTCAGCTGCCGCGGCCGATGATCACAATGTTTAACCCGTCTCCTAAATCTAGTTTAAGGGGGTAGTGCTGGTTTAAGGGGGTAGTGCTGGTTTTTCGGTCTATATATTTATCTATTAATATATTTTTTTTAGTGTCCTCGCTAGACCTCCGCCATGCTTAAAACAACAACCCCTAGACCCCAAAGTATATACACTCTAACACTTTGCTAGACCCCCTTTCAAGATCAATTTTTACATTTTTCGGTAGAAAAAAAATCCGGCCGATAAAAATTACAGGCTCGCTATCGCTCGCCAGGAAAAAATCGACACTTAAATGGCACGAAAACTCTTAAAATTGACAAAGGAATGAGGCGAAAGATGTTAAAATCGACAAACTAATGGGCCAAACGTCTTCAAATCTCAAAAACGTATGGGGTTCCACACAAGGGAGAAGGTGGTCCATAAAAAGCCACTACCTCTCCCATAATGTCTTATCTTTTAATATCTGTCGGCCAGCCAATCCAGTTAACACCAGACGACCCGGTCACACAATGTACAGTTGCGGGGGTCACCGGCTTTTTTTTCTCCTTTTCTCTCTTTCCCTGGCTTGTAACCATTCGGCCCCATTCAGCCTACTGCTTTAAGACGTTTATCCCCATCCAGGTGTCGATTTTTTCCTGGCGAGCGATAGCGAGCCAGCATGTTATGGAGAAATCCGGCTTCGCCGGAGACATTTTTCTATTGAAAAATGTACAAATTTAGCTTGCTGTCAAAACAAAAATATATATATGCTGACTCGCTACCGCTCGCCAGAAAAAAACATTGACACCTGGATGGGGGTAAAAGTCTTAAAACAGTAGGCTGAATGGGGCCGAATGGATACAAGCCAAAGAGAGAGGGAGAGAAAGAGAAAAAAAAAGCGAGGTGGGCCCCCTTAAATAGCTATCTGCCAGCCAATCAAGTCAACACCAGACGACCCGGTCACACAATGTACAGTCGCGGGCAAAAGTACGTGGATCTGGCTGGCATGCGAGATATTATTTAAGGGGAGATTTCCACTTGAGGGACTTTTTTTCTTGACCTCTTTCTCCCTCATGTCTAGTCCCCTTGCTTTTGAGATTTTAAGACGTTTTCCCCATTAGTTTGGTGATTTTAAGAACGTCCGCCCCATTCTGTCAATTTTAAAACCTTTCGTGCCATTTAGGTGTCGATTTTATCCTGGCGAGCGATAGCGAACCTGTAACTTAAGGGTAACCGGCCTTTGGCCGGGACATTTTTCTATCGAAAAATGTACAAATTTATCTTGAAAGGGGGTTAAGGGGGTGTAATTTCAAGCTTGATGGAAGTCTAGGAAAAACACTAAAAACCTCCCCTTAAAAGCAACCCTAAATCAGAGTAATTTCTGTCTAGTCAAAGATATTATATAATTCTATACAGTATTAACAGCCCTAAATCAGAGTCGATCATTTTTGTCTATAGTGGATTTATTTCTGCAGCTGATGGTAAATTGCCATGTATTCGTCTTAATTACTCGGTTATTACGCAGATTTTGAAGCGGAAATGATGGTGCTCACTTGGCCATAAGAAGATGAGGCAGAGACATATAGATGAGGCAGAGACATATAGATGAGGCAGAGACATATAGATGAGGCAGAGACATATAGATGAAGCAGAGACATATAGATGAGGCAGAGACATATAGATGAGGCAGAGACATATAGATGAGGCAGAGACCTATAGATGAGGCAGAGACAAGAAGATGAGGCAGAGACATATAGATGAGGCAGAGACATATAGATGAGGCAGAGACATATAGATGAGGCAGAGACATATAGATGAAGCAGAGACATATAGATGAGGCAGAGACATATAGATGAGGCAGAGACATATAGATGAGACAGAGACATATAGATGAGGCAGAGACATATAGATGAAGCAGAGACATATAGATGAGGCAGAGACAAGAAGATGAGGCAGAGACATATAGATGAGGCAGAGACATAGATGAGGCAGAGACATATAGATGAGGCAGAGACATATAGATGAGGCAGAGACATAAAGATGAGGCAGAGACATATAGATGAGGCAGAGACATATAGATGAGGCAGAGACATATAGATGAGGCAGAGACATAGTAGTTTGATATTTGGTACATTAGTTATTGAACAATCAGCTGTGCTTTAAGGGGTTCAATTTCAGGGCAGATTTCCACTCGAGATATTTTTTTCTTGACTCCTTTCTCCCTCATATTTAGCCCCATTGCTTTTTCTAATTTTAAGACGTTCGCCCCATTATTTTGACGATTTTAAGAACCTTCGACCCATTTCTGTCAATTTTAAGACCTTTCGTGCCATTTAGGTGTCGATTTTATCCTGGCGAGCGATAGCGAGCCTGTAATTTAAGAGTAATCG
>CM064544.1:5910429-5930429 GCA_032716605.1 Paralithodes platypus | reverse complement strand
AGGACGTCGCCGGTACAGAAGGGGTTAAAGGGGCTCACCTCGTTTTTTTTTTCTCTTTCTCTCCCTCTCTCTTTACCTTGTATCAATTCGGCCCCATTCAGCTTACTGTTTTAAGACGTTTAACCCCATCTAGATGTCAATATTTTCTTGGCGAGCGGTAGCGAGCCAGCATATTTATATTTTGTTTTAACAGCAAGCTAAATTTGTAAATTTTTCGATAGAAAAATGTCTCCGGCGAAACCGGATTTCTCCGGACACCTGGATGGGGATAAACGTCTTAAAACAGTTGGCTGAATGGGGCCGAATGGATACAAGCCAGAGAAAGAGAGAAAAGGAGAGAAAGATAAAAAAAAAAAACAGGTGACTCCCCTTAAAGGCGGCTTTTGCTCCATGACTTTACCAGTCCTCCTTCATCTTGGTACTGGCTTGTTTCCGTTCATGTTGGCTTGACTAACACACACACACACACACACACACACACACACACACACACACACTTCAACTTTTTGTTCTCTCTCTCTCTCTCTCTCTCTCTCTCACTCTCACACACACACACACACACACACACACACACACACACACACACACACACATGACTGTCATCCTGTTCGTGTGCATAGTGACATCTTGTTCGAAAGGCTGAGTTTAACTTCACGAAAAGGTCCAGGTTTTCGTCGTGTAAGCGTTGGTCAATGATTCGCTTAAGGGAGCCCACCTCGCTATTTTTCTCTCTCTCCCTCTCTCTTTGGCTTGTATCCATTCGGCCCCATTCCGCCTACGTTTTCCCCCATCCAGGTGTCAATATTTTCCTGAGGAGCGGTAGCGAGCCAGCATATATATATTTTTTTTTTTTGACAGCAAGATAAATTTGTAAATTTTTCGATAGACAAATTTCTCCCGCGAAGCCGGATTTCTCCATGCAATGCTGGCTCGCTATCGCTCGCCAGGAAGAAATCAATACCTGGATGGGGATAAACGTCTTAAAACAGTATGCTGAATGTTGCCGAATGGATACAAGCCAGGGAAAGAAAGATAACAAAAGCCGGTGATCCCCCTTAAGTATAGTAGCTGTGAACGTCTGGCTTATTTCTGGTTAGACATAAAGGTGCTTCAGACATAGATTAGTTTAAACTTATGGCATATACAGTATACGAATCATATAAAATTATATTATTTTTATTAATCTCACCACCACACCCCCAATGAAATTAATTAAAGTATATATGATCCACCGGGATTCGAACCCGGGTTATCACACACATATTTTTGCCACCTTAACCATTACACCACCAGGACGGTTAAAGGTTTATGCACACGCCTACGACTTATCCATTCTCGAATACTGGATATTAATCTAATCATGTTCATATTCCCAACCGCACTATGGTAGCCTACTGTTTAAGTGAGAGGAAAGAATATTCATGGGGCACAGATCATATAGACCGGCCTCTCGAAGAAATATCCCTAAACCTACTAATAATATTATTTTTATTAATCTCACCACCACACCCCCAATGAAATTAATTAAAGTAGAAAAAGACGATTACGAACGTCTGGGTAGTTTCTAGTAGGTTTAGCAGGTAACAATTATTTACTCTGAATTTCTGTCACATCTGTTATGAGTGAAGGTGTTTCAGACAAAGAGTACCTATGAACACTTGACCACAAAACAATCTCTACACTAACGCTCTAAACATTCTGGAAGTGGGTTGAAATCTTACGATAATACCTCACAGACGTATGTTTCACCCGGTTCCATGTCATCTCAACCAGTAGACCATTTCAACCAGTGCCAAATTAACCCAGACCAACCAAACCAGTGCCAAAATATAGTACTAACCTAACCGAACCGTATTGGTTGATTTGGTACTGGTTGAGAGCTACTGGTTGAAATGGTCTACTGGTTGAGTTGACCGGTCACCGTTTCGGTTGATTCATTCCGTTCACACTAGATTATTTACAGCTCACCAGTGTAAAGATTTGTTGTTTGTTTGAGTAACTTCTGGCTTAGCTATGGTGAATATAGGTGTGTTAGATGAAGAAGAATGGTCATCTTCTATAGTCCATTCGCTGTAAGTAGGCGAGAAATCATGACCTCTATCCTCTGTAACTCAAAGAAGGGCTAGAGCAAATTGGCTGTAAATTTCCACATCTATTCCTGGACTGACTCTTCCCAAATGGTAGAAATAATAGCTCGATTACTCTAGTCGTTTTTAAGTTACAGAGGTTAGAGGTCATGATTTCTCGCCTACTTACAACGAATAGACTATAGCTTCTGTCTGCAATGGAGTTTGGGTCTTTCATTATAATTATATATTTACTGTTGATTTATGTTAAGTTTTATGAGTGCAGGCGTTTCATGCATGCATAGAGAAGCCTTGAGCCTCTGTTATACAGTATGGCGTACTTAAGGGGAGGTTTCTAGTTTGTTTCCTACTCCTACAGCAACCTTAAAATTTCGTCCCCTTGACCCCTTTCAAGATAAATTTGTACATTTTTCGGTAGAAAAAATTTCCGGCCGAAGGCCGATTACTCTTACATTACAGGCTCGCTATCGCTCGCCAGGATAAAATCGACACCTAAATGGCACGAAAGGTCTTAAAATTGACAGGATGGGGCGGAAATTCTTAAAAATCACCAAACTAATGGGGCGAACGTCTTAAAATCTCAAAAGCAATGGGGCTAAACATAAGGGAGAAAGAGGTCAAGAAAAAAATCCCTCAAGTGGAAATCTCCCCTTAAGTATATTTACGATCTTCTAGTTTTGTATCATGTGTGTAGGTTTGACGATTATATGACAAATCTCCCTATTGCTGTCAAAATTAAGACCTTTCGTATCATTTAGCTGTCTAAAAAAAAATCTGGCGAGCGATAGCAAGCCTGTAATTTAGGAGGAACTGGATTTTGGCCGGGAATTTTGTCTATCGAAAAATTTACACATTTTTCTCAAAGGTGGGCCTTGGGGGCATTGTATTTATAGTTTGATGGAAGTCTAGGGAGCGAACTAAAAGCCTCCTAATAAAACACATCATCTCCATCTAATAAAACACACCATCTCCCTCTAATAAAACACACCATCTCCATCTAATAAAACACACCATCTCCATCTAATAAAACACACCATATCCATCTAATAAAACACACCATCTCCATCTAATAAAACACACCATCTCCCTCTAATAAAACACACCATCTCCATCTAATAAAACACACCATCTCCATCTAATAAAACACACCATATCCATCTAATAAAACACTCCATCTAATAAAACACACCATCTCCATCTAATAAAACACACCATCTCCATCTAATAAAACACACCATCTCCATCTAATAAAACACATCATCTCCATCTAATAAAACACACCATCTCCATCTAATAAAACACACCATCTCCATCTAATAAAACACACCATCTCCCTCTAATAAAACACACCATCTCCATCTAATAAAACACACCATCTCCATCTAATAAAACACACCATATCCATCTAATAAAACACACCATCTCCATCTAATAAAACACACCATCTCCATCTAATAAAACACATCATCTCCATCTAATAAAACACACCATCTCCATCTAATAAAACACACCATATCCATCTAATAAAACACACCATCTCCCTCTAATAAAACACACCATCTCCATCTAATAAAACACACCATCTCCATCTAATAAAACACACCATATCCATCTAATAAAACACACCATCTCCATCTAATAAAACACACCATCTCCATCTAATAAAACACACCATCTCCCTCTAATAAAACACACCATCTCCATCTAATAAAACACACCATCTCCATCTAATAAAACACACCATCTCCATCTATAAAACACACCATCTCCATCTAATAAAACACACCATCTCCATCTAATAAAACACACCATCTCCATCTAATAAAACGCATCATCTCTATCTAATAAAACACATCATCTCCATCTAATAAAACACATCATCTCCATCTAATAAAACACACCATCTCCATCTAATAAAACACACCATCTCCATCTAATAAAACACATCATCTCCATCTAATAAAACACATCATCTCCATCTAATAAAACACACCATCTCCATCTAATAAAACACACCATCTCCATCTAATAAAACACACCATCTCAATCTAATAAAACACATCATCTCCATCTAATAAAACACATCTTCTCCATCTAATAAAACACATCTTCTCCATCTAATAAAACACACCATCTCCATCTAATAAAACACATCATCTCCATCTAATAAAACACACCATCTCCATCTAATAAAACACATCATCTCCATCTAATAAAACACATCATCTCCATCTAATAAAACACACCATCTCCATCTAATAAAACACATAATCTCCATCTAATAAAACACATCATCTCCATCTAATAAAACACATCTTCTCCATCTAATAAAACACATCTCCATCTAATAAAACACATCTTCTCCATCTCCCCCGTCAAAGCCACTAACCAATAAAGTTAAAGTTGAAGGTGTGGGGCATTATCACTATTAGCAAATATATTTTTCACTGCTTTGATAGCGGTGGACAATTGACCACTTGCGAGTTTCGTTCTATAAGGAAGTTGGAGCTGTATACATCGATATTTAGCAGAATTACCAGCTATAACACGGGTGTAGTACATATATAAATACATAAAACCCAATGCAACATACCATTGATCCATCAGAAACCTACACCATTATTGCATTTCTGTTTTAAATCGATGTTCACGGCTCCAACTTCCTTATAGCCTGAAACTCGCAAGTGGTCAATTATATTAAATATCCGAGCGTGTTAATTATCGTGTAGTGAAGTGGATGGCGGCGGAGACCCTCTGGTAAACGTGACGACTCAAGCGGAGGTATTTATTTGTCTGCACCCCCTTCTCCCTCATGTTTAGCACCATTTGTTTGGAGATTTTAAGACGTTCGTCCCATTAGTTTGGCGAGTTTAAGACAAATCGGCCCATTTCTGTCAACTTTATTAAAACCTTTCGTACCATTTACAAGTCGGTTATATCCTGGCGAGCAATAGCGAACCTGTCAGTTACGAGGGTTCGGCCTACCAAATATTCTACAAATTTATTTCGAAGTGGGGTATTGTTTTTTTTTTTTTTTTTTTTTTTTTTTTTTTGTTAAAGCATCATAGAGCTTTATTTAGCAAACTTTAAAACAAATAGAAACTTTAAGGGGATTGTTTTTTATATAATTTAAGGAAACGATAGGTTGCGTTGGGTTAGGCTAGGCTATGCTATGCTAGGTTAGAACAAGAATAAATTTCTTCTAGGTGCCTGCGAACTAATCCCAGCTGAGCGCGAATTGAAAATAGGCGAGGTGACCAGTGAACGAAATGACCTATAAACCGACAAGGACCTGCAAAGATTCTATCATGGCCGAACAAATTACTCCGAGCTCTAGGGTGACTAATGAACCATGTGAGCCTGGTAGCATATTCCCCAAGTCTGGTAGGGTGTGTATATCATCCAGATACTTTTACTTTACTAGGACAAACTCTGCAACTCGCTCCCTCAATCAGTCTTTCCTTCATCCTATGACTTAGACAGCTTTAAACTTCGTGTGTCCAGGCATTTTGACTCCAACGTCCCTTGAATTTGGCTCTGTCACTCTTTTAACTTTGGGGGGAGACACTGGTTACAGGCAACCTGCCTTTTGTCTCCTCCATGCACATAGAACAAAAAAAATCCTGACTTGACTTAATCCAACTTAACTTAGCCCGGCCCAACCTAACTTAACCCGGCCCAACCTAACTTAGCCCGGCCCAACCTAACTTAACCTTACCCAATGTAAGCCAAACCAATCTATCCCATTCTAAACCAACCTAACTTATTTTAACCTAACCCGACCCAATATAATCCAACCCAACCCAACCTAACCTAACTCAACCTAGCCTAACCTAGCCTCAAAATTACGTATTTCAACTCAACCCAACCACACACATCTCAAACCAACCCAACTCAACTCAACATAAGCCAACCTAACCTAACCTAACTTAACCTAACCTAACCTAACCTAACCTAACCTAACCTAACCTAACCTGTCAATTTTTTCCTGGCGAGCGATAGCGAGCCTGCAATTTAAGAGGAATCGGCCTTCGGCCGGGACATTTTCTACCGAAAAATGTAACAATTTATGTTGAAAGGGGGTCAAGGGGGTGTAATTTCAAGCTTGATGGAAGTCTAGGAAACACACTAAAAACCTCCCGGTACGTAAGCTTATGTTTGTCTAAAAAAAAAAACTGCTACGATTGTCCTTGTAAAAGGCATGTAGTGTGTGAGTGCCTGAATCCTTCCAGACATGGTGAATATGTTCCCCTTGTCGGTAATAGTCACCCTGTCACCACACACCACCACCACCATCACCATCATATTAAGGCTATCATTAATATCGCCAATGAATATATTAACACACAACAAAAAATATATATTAACACGCAACAAAACTCCGCGCCTGACAACGATTAAAGTATGTCACTTTTTGGTCGATTTATTTTCATTTATTTATTATTTTTCTAGTTTCCTCCCTAGGCCTCCATCAAACTTAAACAACAACCCCAGGATCCCCCTTCAAGATATATTTGTAAATTTTTCGGTAGAAAATTTTCCCGGCCCGGTACTTCCTAAATTACAGGCTCGCTGTCGCTCGCCAGGAAAAAATCGACACCTAAATGATACGAACAGTCTTAATATTGACAAAGAAAAGGGGCGAAAGCTCTTGAAATCGCGAAACTAAATGGGCTGAACGTCTTAAAATCCGAAAAATACGCTAAGCATGAGGGCGAAGGGCAAGTAATGGTGTGAAGGCCTGAAACCCTTCCAAACTGTGTGTGTGTGTGTGTGTGTGTGTGTGTGTGTGTGTGTGTGTGTGTGTGTGTGTGTGTGTGTGTGTGTGTGTGTGTGTGTGTGTGTGTGTGTGTGTGTGTGTGTGTGTGTGTGTGTGTGTGTGTGTGTGTGTGTGTGTGTGTGTGTGTGTGTGTGGTCGGTAATAGTCACCACACACCACCATCATATTAAGGCTTATCATCAATATCGCCAATGCATATATTAAGGGGAGAGCTGCGATGGCTGGGTTTTTTCGGGCACCCCTTTCTCCCTCGTGTTTAGCCCCAATGTTTGTTTTTTTTTTTTTTTAGATTTTAAGACTTTCGACCATTTAGTTAGCCAATTTTAAGACTACGCCCCATTACTTTGACAATATTATGACCATTCGTGCCATTTAGGTGTCGATTTTTTCCTCGCGAGCGATAGCGAGCCTGTATTTTTAAGAGTAACCGGCCTTCGGCCGGGACATTTTTCAACCGAAAAATTTACAAATTTATCTTGTGGGTGTACTTTTAAGCTTGATGGAGGTCTATCAAGGGAACTAAAAAATATATTAATATATTAATTAATATATAAAGCTTGTCGATAATAGTCACCCTGTCACCACACACCATCATATTAAGGCTATCATCAATATCGCCAATGCATTATATTAACACACAAAGCAAAACAGATATTGACAAAAAGAGAAAAACTCTGCGCCTGACAACGCTTAAGGGGAGATTTCCACCTGGAGGATTTTTTTCTGAACCTCTTTCTCCCTCATGTTTAGCCCCATTGCTTTTGAGATTTTAAGACGTTCGCCCTAGTAGTTTTGACATTTTAAGACATTTTGCCCCATTTCTGTCAATTTTAAGACCTTTCGTGCCATTAAGGTGTCGATTTTTACCTGGCGAGCGATAGCGAGCCTGTAATTTAAGAGCAACCGGCCTCCGGCCGGGACATTTTTCTACCGAAAAATGTACGAATTTATCTTGAAAGGGTGTAATTTTAAGCTTGATTGAGGTCTAGGGAACACACTAAAAACCTCCCCTTAACTCTCCGATGCTCTGACATTACAGGCTCTTCCTAAGCTTGATAACATTGTCTACTCATACTGTAGCCAAAGTAAATATAAACTGACATTAGTGAACATTACCTGTAACCTATCATATATATTCACCTGTAATCAATCCTTTACCTGTAACCTATCGTATATATTCACCTGTAATCAATCCTTTACCTGTAACCTATCGTATATATTCACCTGTAGTCAATCCTTTACCTGTAACCTATTGTATATATTCACCTGTAGTCAATCCTTTACCTGTAACCTATCGTATATATTCACCTGTAATCAATCCTTTACCTGTAACCTATCGTATATATTCACCTGTAATCAATCCTTTACCTGTAACCTATCGTATATATTCACCTGTAATCAATCCTTTACCTGTAACCTATCGTATATATTCACCTGTAATCAATCCTTTACCTGTAACCTATCGTATATATTCACCTGTAGTCAATCCTTTACCTGTAACCTATTGTATATTCACCTGTAGTCAATCCTTTACCTGTAACCTATCGTATATATTCACCTGTAATCAATCCTTTACCTGTAACCTATCGTATATATTCACCTGTAATCAATCCTTTACCTGTAACCTATCGTATATTCACCTGTAATCAATCCTTTACCTGTAACCTATCGTATATATTCACCTGTAGTCAATCCTTTACCTGTAACCTATTGTATATATTCACCTGTAGTCAATCCTTTACCTGTAACCTATCGTATATATTCACCTGTAATCAATCCTTTACCTGTAACCTATCGTATTTATTCACCTGTATCAATCCTTTACCTGTAACCTATCGTATATATTCACCTGTAATCAATCCTTTACCTGTAACCTATCGTATATATTCACCTGTAATCAATCCTTTACCTGTAACCTATCGTATATATTCACCTGTAGTCAATCCTTTAGCAGCTGATATTTGTGGAAATCACAGTCGACCAAATAAGTGATGTCGCGTTACCAAGTATAATTCGATCAATAATTGGTACGCACTATCTACGCACTATCGCACTATCTACGCACTATCGCACTATCTACGCACTATCGCACTATCTACGCACTATCGCACTATCTACGCACTATCGCACTATCTACGCACTATCTAAGCGTTATTTCATCGTTTCGAGTGAGATATACAAACATGTTCCCCATCTTGACACACCCTATTCAACATCTGACAGACATTAGTACAGCACACAGCGAGCAAAACGTAATGACAGCGGAGACACGAAATTAGTTATTTGGCCACCTATACGTTTGGGAATCCAATGGGCGAAAATGATCTCTATGAACCTATGGAATTCTACAGCTCCTTCCTAAACTGCATAAACATGTCTAAACGTAGCCGGAACGACAGTAAACAACCCGTCATCGTACTGAAGGGGTTAAGGGAAGATAGGTCGTTTTTCTGGTCCCCCTTCTTCCTCATGCTTAGCCCCAATACTTTTCAGATATTTTAAAGGTTGGGTCCATTAGTTTGGCGATTTTAAGACCTTTCGCCCCATTTCTTTATCAATATTAAGACTTGTTCGTGTAATTTAGGTGTCGATTTTTTCCTGGCGAGCGAAAGCGAGCCTGAAAATTAACAGAAACCGGCCTTCGGCCGGGACATTTTTCTATCGAAAAATGTACAAAATGATCTTGAAGGAGGGTTTTGGGTGGGTGTTTATTTAAGCTTGATGGAGGTCTAGGGAGGAAACTAAATCAATAATAAAAAACACATAAATGAGCAAATATTTACGCCCTTCCCCCCTTAAATAAATACACCCATCCCCCCTTAAATAAATACGCCCATCCCCCCTTAAATAAATACGCCCATCCCCCCTTAAATAAATACGCCCATCCCCCCTTAAGGGGAGGTTTTTAGTGTGTTTCCTAGACTTCCATCAAGCTTGAAATTACACCCCGTGACCCCCTTCCAAGATAAATTTGTACATTTTTCGGTAGAAAAATGTTCCGGCCGAAGGCCGGTTTCTCTTAAATTACAGGCTCGCTATCGCTCGCCAGGATAAAATCGACACTAAATGGCACGAAAGGTCTTAAAATTGACAGAAATGGGTCGAAAGTTCTTAAAATCGTCAAAATAATGGGGCAAACGTCTTAAAAATAGAAAAGCAATGGGGCTAAACATGAGGGAGAAAGGAGTTAAGAAAAAAATCCCTCAAGTGGAAACCTCCCCTTAAAGGCTCTTCCCCGAACACACATATAACAAAAACGTTCTAGGCTTGTGGGTTGCCGGGGTAACACGAACACTCCCTTCTGGGATCGTTTTGTTAATAAGTCCTTTCGCCCAATGTCAAGGTTGGTTCGGCCATTCGTAATTAATCGTAACCCTAACAAAAACCTTGCCTACACATGTATAACTAACACTTTATGTAATGACACTTTATATAATCACACTTTATATAATAACACTTTATATAATAACACTTTATATAATCACACTTTATATAATCACACTTTATATAATCACACTTTATATAATAACACTTTATATAATCACACTTTATATAATCACACTTTATAATCACACTTTATATAATCACACTTTATATAATCACACTTTATATAATCACACTTTATATAATCACACTTTATATAATCACACTTTATATAATCACACTTTATATAATCACACTTTATATAATCACACTTTATATAATCACACTTTATATAATCACACTTTATGTAATCACACTTTATATAATCACACTTTACCGAACCTAACCTAAACCATGAAGGGGAGATCTCCACTTAAGGGATTTTTTTCTTGACCCCGTTCTCCCTCATGTTTAGCCCCATTGCTTTTGATATTATAAAACGTTTGCCCCATTAGTTTAGCGATTTTTAAAAATTTCACCCCATATTAAGACCTTTCGTGCAGTTCAGGTGTCGATTTTATCCTGGCGAGCGATAGCGAGCCTGTAATTTAAGAGGAACCGGCCTTCGGCCGGGAAATTTTTCTACCGAAAAATGTACAAATTTATCTTGAAAGGGACTCAAGGGGGTGTAATTTTAAGCTTGATGGAGGTCTAGGGAACACACTAAATACCTCCCCTTAAGTCTATCCTACCCTAAGATGCCCTAATTCTAACCTCACCTAAAATAATCTCAATCGGCCCTAAATTAAGGTTAGCCTAACATTAGCCCAGCTCTATCAGTATCCTAACCCAAACATCATTTAAGTGTAATCCTCACCCAAGATAGCCTTACTTAAACCTTTAACGTAAGATAATCATCACCAAATCCAAGGTATGGGTAAAAGAACACGAGTGTTAACCCTCTCCGACATATGACGCGATTTTGGGCCTATTGGGGATACTTTAAAGCCTTAGTTACCATCAGGGGTATTTAGAAACCTTTAGTTTAGTTACTTCAACCTCTGCAGTTGTCTTTGAGTTAGCTGTGGGCAGAAAACTAATTTTGGAGAGGTAATTATAAGAGTGAGAGAACTCTATTTCTTATTGCTAATCTGGCAACCTCTGCGTCATATGTGCGTGAAAAGGTTAACAAATGTACAGTTACTGACAAATGTTCGTGAGCTCTTGCGAATTTCTTTATGCAAGTATATCCATTTAAATTTATTTCCACATCAAATCAGCATTATATTAGTAAATTAATAATATGTATTAATATATAGCTGATGTGATATGAACATCACTCTAAATGGATACATTTGCATAATAAAAATCGCAAAAACTCACGAACCTTTGTCTGTGGGTGTACAAAACAAGAGGCTTGTTATAATGTACACGCGAAAGTACACAATGGCGAACTGACTCAATGACCCTCTCTGTTTGACCTTTAAGCGTCAGGGATGGGGGGGGGGGGGGGTAGGAGGAGGAGAAGTGGGGAGGAGAGTCATTTTTCACCCCCGACAGCTCCCACCCCCCACCCCCACCCCACCTCCTCCAGTTCTTCATTACATGCATAAACGCGCATTAATTAAAGTGACTAACAGGTAATTTACTCTCGGGACAGGTTCGAGTCAAAGTGAAAATTAACTTGTAACCAATTAAGTAAGACGGGCGAAGATCTTAATCAGGGGGCCCACCTCGCTTTTTTTTTTATTTTTTCTCCTTTTTTCTCTTTCTCTGGCTTGTATCCATTCGGCCCCATTCAGTCAACTGTTTTAAGACGTTTATCCCCATCTAGGTGTCGATTTCTTCTTGGCGAGCGATAGCGAGCCACCATTGTATGGAGAAATCCGGCTTCGCCGGAGAAATTTTTCTATCGATAAATGTACAAATTTAGCTTGCTGTCAAAACACAAATATATATATGCTGGCTCGCTACCGCTCGCCATGAAAATATTGACACCTGGATTGGGGTAAACGTCTTAAAACAGTAGGCTGAATGGGGCCGAATGGATACAAGCCAAAGAGAGAGGAAGAGAAAGAGAAAAAAAAGCGAGGCGGGTTCCCTTAATCTGGGTGGGGGTGGTGGTGGTGGTGGTGGTGGTGGGTAAGGTGGTTATTATGTGCAACTTAGGTGGAACCAGCCTTTGGCCAGGACATTTTTTGAAAAATGCACAAATATATCTCGAGGGGAATCGTGTTTTATAGTTCTGATGGAGGTCTAGGGAGAAAGTTAATAATAATCTTAATATTTATACTACTATTACTACTACTACTAATATTAATAATAATTTAGGGATAACAACTTTCTCTCCTTAACCGAACTTAAGGTGTAGGCAATATCATTGTTAACCCTTTTACGCTTTTATGACGCAGAGATTGCCAGATTAGCAATAAGAAATAGAGTTCTCTCACTCTTATAATTACCTCTCCAAAATTAGTTTTCTGCCCACAGCTAACTCAAAGACAACTGCAGAGGTTGAAGTAACTAAACTAAAGGTTTCTAAATACCCCTGATGGTAACAGAGGCTTTAAAGTATCCCCAATTGGCTCAAAATTGCGTCATATGCGTGAAAGGGTTAAGTTATGATTGGCTTAAGGGGCAGGTAGTTGTTTTTTTTGGACCCCTTCTCCCTCATGCTTTGCCCCATTAGTTTTGAGATTTTAAGACGTTCGGCCCATTAGTTTGGCGATTTTTACACCTTTCGCCCAATTTCGTTGTAAACTTTAACACTGTTCGTGCCATTTAGGTGTCGATTTTTTCCTGGCGAGCGATAGCGAGCCTGTAAGTTAAAGAGGAATAGGCCTTAGGTTGGCACATTTTTCTCTCGAAAAATGTACAAATTTATCTTGAAGGGGGGTCTAGGGGGTGTGTTGCTAAGCTTGATGGAGGTCTAGGGAGGAAACTAAAAAAAATATTGAATATATAAATAGACGCCCCAAAATAAACACTGTCCCCTTAAACCCTTTCAAGATCCAAGACGCATTTCTTTTCTGTTTTCTGGTAATTATTAGACGATTTTATTCAGATTAGGAAGGGTATATGGAAGTCAGAGGGTTGATTGAGATGGTCTTTACCCTTTTAATACCCACAGATCCTTCCTAAGCTGCATAAAATCGTCTAATGATAGCCATACTAATCTGCTAAAACGCGTCAGAGCTTCAAGGGGTTAAGGGAGGCAGGTGATCCGACAAGGTGTTGTTACCTTGGATACTAGTGTTCAGAACTCGGTTGTATATACAAACCTTGCGGTGTGGAGGGAGGGTGGGGGGAGTCGGGGGAAGGGGGGAGGGAGTCGGGGATAGGGGAGGGAGGTGGAGGGAGTTTATCCGAGGCGATAGCTTTGGCCGAAAATAAATTGAAATTATTCATCAAGTGCCTCGAACCACTTTCCCCAACACCCTCAGCCTAGGTACAGGTTAAGGGAGCCCACCTCGCTTTTGTTTTCTCTTTCTCTCCCTCTCTCTCTTTGGCTTGTATCCATTCGGCCCTATTCAGCCTACTGTTTTAAGATGTTTACCCCTATCCAGGTGTCAGTATTTGCGAGCCAGCATATATATATTTTTTTTTTTGATAGCAAGCTAAATTTGTACATTTTTCGATAGAAAAATTTATCCGGCGAAGCCGGATTTATCCATACAATGCTGGCTCGCTATCGCTCGCCAGGAAGAAATCGGCACCTGGATGGGGATAAACGTCTTAAAACAGTTGGCTGAATGGGGTCGAATGGATACAAGCCAGGGAAAGATAGAAAAGGAGAGAAAGATGAACAAAAAAGCCGGTGCCCCCCCCCCCCCCCCCTTTAAGGAAGATGGGTCAACACGTGTTGCTGATCCTCCTTCTCCCTCATGTTTAACCCCATCCATGTGTAGGATATACAGTATATATGCAGAATATTAGGTAAATTAAAGTGATTGAGATCGCTTCGCAGGTTGATTTATTTAAATGTTGATAAAGGTTGCCGGCATTTCTAGCATTAATTATGTATTCACTCTATTCCTCATCACCAAACGATCGCTGGGTAGATTAGAACACAGATATTAAATACTATTACACGGTGGGTGCCCAACCCCGAAAAGGGTTGAAATAGAGGAGCTATCCCCCCCGCCAAAGGCGGCTTTCTAGGGCCTTTCCTAGCTGATGCCGAGAGGATTGGGTTCTAGTCATGTGGTGATGGGCTGGTCTATCAGAGTGAGAACTGAGCGTTCTCTGCCATACCCATAGCTTACTCTGACTGTTCCTTTTACTTATATATTTTCTAGATCTCAAGTGACGGCGTCTCTTCCGTGGATTGACCTCCCAATCTACCAAGATTGGAAGCCAAAGCGTCAAATTTTTCCCTTGCCCCTCAACTTTCTCTTCATAATTGCTGAGGGGTACAGGGCCCTGGGTGGGGCTTTGGTTTCCCGGGCGTTTCCTCACCCTCCTCAGCTCCCCGCCATGGAGTGGCTTCGGTCACCCAGGCTTTATTGTGGTCGGCGGGTAGGGTTCTGTGGGGGCGCTCGGTTATGGCCTTGGCCTTGCTCGGGGCCTTGGGGCTGTTCGGCCAGGCAGCTTGGGGAACAACAACAACCCCATTCATTTTCAGCTTGTATGACGTTCGGCGCATTAGTTTGACAATTTTAACACCTTTCACCTCAATTCTTTGTCAATGTTAAGACTTTTCGTGTTATTTAGATGTCGATTTTTTCCTAGCGAGCGATAGCGACCCTGTAATTGAGAAACCGGCTTTTTCTTTCGACAAATGTACAAATTTATCTTGAAGGAGGGTCTTGGGCGGGTGTTTTTTTAAGCTTGATGGAGGTCTAGAGAGGAAAGTAAAAATAAAATAAAAGTATTCATAAATGAGCTAATAAAGACGCGAATCCTCCCTTAAGGGGAGGTTTTGAGTTATTCTGAACCCGTTTCTCCTTCATGTTTAACCCCATCAGTTTGAGACTTTAAGATCTTTCCCATATTGGCTTTGAAATATCAAGACTTTCGCCCCATTTGTATGACAATATGTACCTTTAGTACCACTTAAGTGTCGATTTGTTCCTGGCGAGCGATAAGGAGCCTGTAATTTAGGAGGAACCAGTCTTCGACAGCTGTAACATGCATATTACACTGAATTAATCACATATTTAACTACACATTATTAATCCCCATATTAAGGGGAGGTATTTACTTTGTTCCCTAGACCTCCATCAAGCTTAAAATGATCCCCCTTGAGTCCCTTTCAAGATAAATGTGTACATTTTTCGGTAGAAAAATGTCCCGGCCATAGGCCGGTTCCTCTTAAATTACAGGCTCGCTATCGCTCGCCAGGATAAAATCGACACCTGAATGGCACGAAAGGACTTAATATGGGGTGAAAGTTCTTAAAATCGCTAAATTAATGGGGCGAACGTTTTATAATATAAAAAGCAATGGGGCTAAACATGAGGGAGAAAGGAGTCAAGAAAAAAATTCCTCAAGTGGAGATCTCCCCTTAATCTCATCACAGAGATGTACTTATCTTAAATGTATTGTTCTATCATTAATTGGTATCAGCACTATCTAAGCATGAATTCATCGTTTCGAGTGAGATATACAAACATGTTCCTATCTGTACACCCTGTTCAACATCTGACAGACATCAATACAACACACACAGAACCAAAGGTAATAATAGGGGAGACACGACTTATTTGGCCAACTGTACGAACAAACTATGCCCTTCAGTACCGGTGACGTCCTTTCTATTATGTTCTGGCAATTATTAAACGGTTTTATTCAGCTTAGGAAAGATGTTTACCCTTTAAAAGATGACTGACCATCTCAATACATTCTTGTACCTACCATATATCCTTGCTAAGCCTCATAAAATCGTCTAAATGTATCTGAAATATAAACAGACGACATCGCCGGTACGGTAGCGCTAATAAGTCATGTCCCAGCTGTCATTGCGTTTGGCTTGCTCTGTTATGTATTAATGTCTGTCAGATGTTGAATAAGGTGGGTAAGTGTCGGAACATGTTTGTATATTTCACTTGATATGAAGAAATCAAGTTTAGATATTGCTGATATAATTTATTGATGAAAACATACTTGGTGCCGAACCATCACTTATTAGCGCGACTGTACATAAGGGTTAAAACAAGCCGCCACCTAATAGAAATACCTAATCTCCCATCTATTCCGACATATTCATCAACTCAACTAACAGGTGTGGTTTTTATTTTTGGGCCACTCCGCAGGCTGTCAATTTCGGCATCCCTTGTGATGATGGTGGCTTTCTAACCATATTATTAGTTTATTTGTATCATTAGTAAATCTATCAATCGATCATCTATATTTCGTATACAATATATATAGATATTACATTAGGTTTACAAGGTTTACATAGGATATAGCTGTTTATATAAGAAATATTAGTCAGATTATAATACAACATAAAAACATTGTTCCTCTTTACTTTGCATTCTTTTCCATATTTAATTATCTTAGTAATAATAGTAGTAGTAGTAGTAGTAGTAGTAGTAGTAGTAGTAGTAGTATGATACATAAAAGTAATACCGGTAGTAATAGGATTAGCATTGTTATTTGTATTATATAGACTAAGAATTGACTAAAATGACCGGTGACTGATTGCAAAGGTAAATCTGGTCCATCAACTCTAAGTAGTAGTAGTAGTAGTAGTAGTAGTAGTAGTAGTAGTAGTAGTAGTAGTATCTTTCCAAAGAGGGGATGCACAGGCTGAGTGGTTTAAAAAAAAAAAAAAAAAAAAAGTATCTTTCTTCGTGGTAGTAAGAATAGACTAAAATTGACCGTTGACTGATTGCAAAGGTAAATCTGGTCCATCTCCTCCCAACATATTCATCAACTCTTAACAGGTCAATTATTCCTGGGCCGACTCCGCAGGCTGTCCATTTCGGCAACCCTTGTGATGATGGTGGCGGCTTTCTACACCTTGTTTTTATATATACCTGGTTTTTTTCTCTCTCCTCTCTCTCTCTCTCTCTCTCTCTCTCTCTCTCTCTCTCTCTCTCTCTCTCTCTCTCTCTCTCTCTCTCTCTCTCTCTCTCTCTCTCTCTCTCTCTCTCGTCTCACTTTTTGTTTTTCTTGGGCCGCCTTTCCGTTACGCTCGGGTGAACTAGCGCGGCCACGGTTTTTATGTGAGGATTCTGGAGTGAGAGGCCCTACGGCATATGGTGGTGGTCGGACAACTATATACAGACTAATAACACACATAACAAAGCCACTGCAACAGCTTTTTCTCTCAAAAAAAAATCGACACCTAATTAACACGCAAGGTCTTCATAATTATATACAAAGAAACGAAGCGAAAGGTCTGAAAATCACCAAACAAACGGAACGAACGTCTTAAGTGGTGATGGGCTGGTCTATCAGAGTGAGAGCTGAGCAATCTCTGCCATACCCATAGCTTACTCTGACTTTTCCTTTAACTTATATATTTTCTAGATCTCAAGTGACGGCGTCTCTTCCGTGGATTGACCTCCTAATCTACCAAGATTGGAAGCCAAAGCGTCACATTTTTCCCTTGCCCCTCAACTTTCTCTTCATAATTGCTGAGGGGCACAGGGCCCTGGGTGGGGCTTTGGTTTCCCGGGCGTTTCCGCACCCTCCTCATCCCCCCGCCATGGAGTGGCTTCGGTCACCCAGGCTTTATTGTGGTCGGCGGGGAGGGTTCTGTGGGGGCACTCGGTTATGGCCTTGGAATTGCTCGGGGCCTTGGGGCTGTTCGGCCAGGCAGCTTGGGGAACAACAACAACAACAACAACGTCTTAAGGGGAGGTATTTATTTTCTTCCCTAGAACTCCATCAAGCTTAAAATTACACCCCCTAGACCCCCTTTCAAGATAAATTTGTACATTTTTCGGTAGAAAAAATTCCCGGCCGGAGGCCGGGACATCTCAAATTACAGGCTCGCTATCGCTTGCCAGGAAAAAATCGACACCTAAATGGCACGAAAAGTCTTAAAATTGACAAATGGGACGAAAGTTCTTAAAATCGCCAAACTAAAGGGGGCGAGCGTCTTAAAATCTAAAAAGCAATGGGGCTAAACATGAGAGAGGAAGGGGTCAAGTCAAAAATCCCTCAAGTGGATATCTCCCCTTAAAAGATCAAAACGAATTTCCTAAACATTAGGGAAAAGGTGGTCCAGAAAAAGTGACTACCTCCCCCATTAAGGTGATAAGCGTCGTTGGCTGTGGAGTTGTAATGATCATAAATGACTTGATAAATTAAAGGCCACTCTTAGTGAAGATATAAATGGATGTGTACAGTCGGATAAATAAGTGATGTCTCGGCTCCAAGTATATTTAGATCAATATAATGGGTATCAGCAATATCTATACATAATTTCTTCATTTCGGGTGGGCTAGACAAACATGTTCGTACATTTACCCACCCTATGCAACATCTGACAGACATTAATACAGCACAGAGCGAGCCAAACGTAATGACAACTGAGACATGACTAAAGAAAGGTTCGAACACTTTCTTAGTCTTCGAGCTGCAGCCTGAATGTTTTTTTCTTTAACCCTTTCAAGACCCGATTACGAATTGCTTTATGATTTTTGGCTATCAGACGATTGTATTCAGATTGGGAAGGGTATATAGAAATCAAAGGGTTAACTGAGATATAGTCTTTACCCTTATAATTCACACAGATCCTCCCTAAACTTTTTTTTGTTTTTTTAAATCTAACTACTCCCTCTCGGTCATAGGCTGAGAGCCTGTACATTCAATCGTTCATTCAACAGTAAAGCCTGTGAGGTCTCGTTCCAGTCTAGGAGTGAGACATGTGGAGGACTTTGAGCTGCAACCGGACCCCGCCATCTTGCCTTCGCAGGATGCACGGAGCCCGGTAGGCCCACCCCACGGCTCAAAGCAGCCCCATCTCTTGAGCTGCTTCGGCTCTGTGCTTCACTGTCTCATCCCCTAGACTCGGACCCTCACTCTCAGAACGCCACCTATTGAGCATTTAACTCACTAGGATTTGCCCCCCCCCCCCCCCCTATAGCATTTGTTGGTCTATACTCAAAGCTTATCAGTCACAGAATTTAAAAATATTCCACGTAATAAGTGTTTTAATTGAGATATTTTTCCTCTGTATAGTATATTCTGAACCAATTACATAACGCCCCATAAACACCTTTCCTCTATTAACTCTATCCTCCTACACACCCCATTAATATCAACCAATTAGCGAATACCTCATTAATTTCTTCCTTCAATTTGCGGGCTTCCAACATACGATTTATAGTGTGATCTAATTATTAAGCGTTCCATAAGAAGTGTTCATATTATATTATAACCACATTAATGATATACTATTTTAATGTACATCGATTCAAATGTGCTTCATAAACCTCTGAGATATATATATATATATATATATATATATGAGAGAGAGAGAGAGAGAAAATATATATATATTAATAACTACTCTCCATTTAAATACGAACCTATTATAATATCTCTATAAACCACCCGTTTCTTTAATATATTTTCACTGCACCCTATTTTAGCGTTAATGGTTAAAATACACTCCACCAATCTTCCGTGTCCTTTAAGTAAGGGGACCCTTTCTTTTGTTTTCCTCTCTCTCTCTCTCTCTCTGGGTTGTATTAATTCGGCCCCATATTCAGCCTACTGTTTTAGTACGTTTATCCCCATCCAGGTGTCAATTTTTTCTTGGCGAGCGGTAGCGAGCCAACATATTTCTTAAAATGTTTTTTACAGCAGGC
>CM064544.1:5832929-5905429 GCA_032716605.1 Paralithodes platypus | reverse complement strand
GATAGAAAAATTTCTCCGGCGAAGCCGGATTTCTTCATATAATGCTGGCTCGCTATCGCTCGCCAGGAAGAAATCTACACCTAGATGGGGATAAACGTCTTAAAATAGTTGGCTGAATGGGGCCGAATGGATACAAGGCAGAGAAAGAGAGAAAAGGACAGAAATAACAAAAAGCAGGTCACCCCCTTTAAAAGTCGAGTTACACGAGAGTTGTTGTGGCGAATTTCTTGAACATTGTATTCTGCTAACATTTCGGTGGGGTTTTGACGCTTGAATAGGCAATTAAGCTGAAGATTGAAATCTTCAAATATTGGAATTCAGAAACATAATTATATGAATACCAAGCCTGAATCACCGATAATTAATTAAAAAAAAAAAAAAAAAAAAAAAAAACAATATATATATATATATATATATATATATATATATATATATATATATATATATTGGGATGACATATAAGAATAAATATATAAGACAACCGGGCCAGCGTTTTTTTTTTTTTTTTTTTTTTATTATCGTTCACGGATATGTTATGAAAAGTGAAATTTGAAATTGTGTTTCCAAAGTCACACAAACACACATACACACTCCACAGAGAGAGAGAGAGAGAGAGAGAGAGAGAGAGAGAGAGAGAGAGAGAGAGAGAGAGAGAATAAGAAAAAAAAAAACCTCTCTCCACCTCCTCAGTCCGATTTTCCCGTGTCCATATATGAATGCCGTGTTTCCAAAAGTCTTCCACACGCTTGGCACGACTTGGTGTTAAGGGGGTAGAGCTTGGTTTTTGGTCTATATATAATTATATATTAATATATTATTGAGTTTACTCGCTAGACCTCCATCAAGCTTAAAAACACACCCCCTAGACCCCCTTTCAAGATAAATTTGTACATTTTTCGATAGAAACATGTCTCGGCCGAAGGCCATTAATTAAAAAAATACAGGCTCTCTATCGCTCGCCAGGAAAAAATCGACACCTAAATGGCACGAAAGGTATTAATATTGACAGCAAAATGGGGCGAAAGGTCTCAAAATCGCCAAACTAACGGAGAGAACGTCTTAAAATGTCAAAACTAATATGCTAAACATGAGGGAGAAGGGGGCCCAGGAAAAACAAGCACCTACCCTCTTACACCGCTATTTATCTTCATCGTTTGATCCTGTGACACGGGCCCGGCGCGTTAAGGGCGAACCAATTACTTTACTGGATATGAAGTATGACCCTTATTACCATTTCAAAGCGGAGAGCCGGCTACCCGCATCGAGAGACTTAAGGGGAGGTTTTTAGTTAGTTCCCTAGACTTCCATCAAGCTTAAAATTACACCCTCTAGGCCCCCTTTCAAGATAAATGTGTACATTTTTCGGTAGAAAAATTTCCCGGCCAAAGGCCGATTCCTCTTAAATTACAGGCTCGCTATCGCTCGCCAGGAAAACATCGACACCTAAATTGCATGAAATGTCTTAAAATTGACAGAAATGGGGCGAAAGTTCTTAATTATGGTGCGAATGTCTTAAAATATCAAAAACAATGGGGCTAAACATGAGGGAGAAAGGTGTCCAGAAAAAATCCCTCAAGTGGATATCTCCCCTTAAAGAGCTAGACTCGCACCTGAGTTTTTTCCGCATCCCGTCTCGGAAATATGTGTTTGGAAGCTTCTAAATTAGTTTATTAGTAGATTCCAACTAACTAAGATAATGTACCTTCAGTCTGGTAGGTATATCACGGCAAAAATACCCTCGAATTATTGCCAAAGCGAAGTTGCCTCTCCGAAAATGCCAGAAAAAACTCCTTTGTGACTCAGCCCTTTTGCGAGATAGCCCGGGAACGAAACCGCTTCAGTAGGCTTCGTTCGCGGCCTTACGTACGCCGGCGCTACGGACCAAAGTACGAACGGGGCCCACCGGTACGTATATATAAAGAAACCGAACGCACGGCCGGGAAAAAAGCACGCCCGACCCCGCACGCCTTTCCTAATTAAAATTCCAATGAGGACCGACGCCGTACTCGAGGTGTGAATTGAGTTGTCAAAGATGGAGGGTGGTGAATTAATTTACATGTTAGAGGGGTTTAGTGGCGCTCCTCGGCCGCTTATTTACGAGCTATGATATTCTAGGCGGGGAGGAGGAGGATGTAGACCGAGAGCGAGGTGGAAGGATGGAGTGGAGAGGGAGGTGAGTGAAAGAGGAGGATGTAGACCGGGGGTGAGGTGGAAGGATGGAGTTGGAGAGGGAGGTGAGTGAAAGAGGAGGAGGTAGACCGAGGGTGAGGTGGAAGGATGGAGTTGGAGAGGGAGGTGAGTGAAAGAGGATGTAGACCGAGATTGAGGTAGAAAGATGGAGATGACAGGTATGTGAGTGAAGGGGTGTTGGGTGGGAGGAGGGCCGCCGGCTGACCCAGGACAGAGGTGCGTAAGGAGATTCATTGGTGGCCATCCCCTCGGAGATTAGGGCATCTGATAGAGAGTTAGATATTCTAAGCGAGGGACAATAGTTGTTTCATGCCTTTTGTTAGAGGGGCATTAGTTGTTTCAAGCCTTTTGTTAGAGGGGCAATAGTTGTTTCATGCCTTTTGTTAGAGGGGCATTAGTTGTTTCATGCCTTTTGTTAGAGGGACAATAGTTGTTTCATGCCTTTTGTTAGAGGGGCAATAGTTGTTTCATGCCTTTTGTTAGAGGGGCATTAGTTGTTTCATGCCTTTTGTTAGAGGGGCATTAGTTGTTTCATGCCTTTTGTTAGAGGGACAATAGTTGTTTCAAGCCTTTTGTTAGAGGGACAATAGTTGTTTCATGCCTTTTGTTAGAGGGACAATAGTTGTTTCATGCCTTTTGTTAGAGGGACAATAGTTGTTTCAAGCCTTTTGTTAGAGGGACAATAGTTGTTTCAAGCCTTTTGTTAGAGGGACAATAGTTGTTTCAAGCCTTTTGTTAGAGGGACAATAGTTGTTTCAAGCCTTTTGTTAGAGGGACAATAGTTGTTTCAAGCCTTTTGTTAGAGGGACAATAGTTGTTTCAAGCCTTTTGTTAGAGGGACAATAGTTGTTTCAAGCCTTTTGTTAGAGGGACAATAGTTGTTTCAAGCCTTTTGTTAGAGGGACAATAGTTGTTTCAAGCCTTTTGTTAGAGGGACAATAGTTGTTTCAAGCCTTTTGTTAGAGGGACAATAGTTGTTTCAAGCCTTTTGTTAGAGGGACAATAGTTGTTTCAAGCCTTTTGTTAGAGGGACAATAGTTGTTTCAAGCCTTTTGTTAGAGGACAATAGTTGTTTCAAGCCTTTTGTTAGAGGGACAATAGTTGTTTCAAGCCTTTTGTTAGAGGGACAATAGTTGTTTCAAGCCTTTTGTTAGAGGGACAATAGTTGTTTCAAGCCTTTTGTTCCGAGTTTCATGTTTTAATCAGTTCTATATACATCTTCTTTACGATCACTTGCTATTTCATTCTTTCTTTCTATTTGCTCCATTTCTATTTACGAGTTATACTAATCTAGGTAAGGGGTAGTAGACTCGATTTTTTTTCCAGCTGATTGTAAATTGAATCTCTTATTAGCTGATTGTAAATTGAATCTCTTATTAGCTGATTGTAAATTGAATCTCTTATTAGCTGATTGTAAATTGAATCTCTTATTAGCTGATTGTAAATTGAATCTCTTATTAGCTGATTGTAAATTGAATCTCTTTTTAGCTGATTGTAAATTGAATCTCTTTTTAGCTGATTGTAAATTGAATCTCTTTTTAGCTGATTTCTCGATACTTAACGGAAATATATGAAGCTACTATGGCTGTGTGTCATATTAAGGGGAGGTTTTTAGTTTGGTCTCTAGATATCCATCAAGCTTAAGATTACACCCCCTTGAGCCCCTTTCAAGATAAATTTGTACATTTTTCGGTAGAAAAATGTCCCGGCTGAAAGCCGATTCCTCTTAAATTACAGGCTCGCTATCGCTCGCCAGGATAAAATCGACACCTAAATTGCACGAAAGGTCTTAAAATTGACGGAAATGGGGCGAAAGTTCTTAAAATCGCCAAACTAATGGGGCGACTGTCTTAAAATCTCAAAAGCAATGGGGCTAAACATGAGGGAGAAATGGGTCCAGAAAAAAAATCCCTCCAGTAAATAACCTCTCTTTAATAATGCCAAGTTTTCAGAATAACCATCATCTTTCGCTACCCAATCGACCTTACAGCCGAGTAACCAAGATAGTAGTCAGTGTTGGTGTTCTCTACGGCTCTGGTTTCGACCTTACAGCCGAGTAACCAAGATAGTAGTCAGTGCTGGTGTTCTCTACGGCTCTGGTTTCGACCTTACAGCCGAGTAACCAAGATAGTAGTCAGTGCTGGTGTTCTCTACGGCTCTGGTTTCGACCTTACAGCCGAGTAACCAAGATAGTAGTCAGTGCTGGTGTTCTCTACGGCTCTGGTTTCGACCTTACAGCCGAGTAACCAAGATAGTAGTCAGTGCTGGTGTTCTCTACGGCTCTGGTTTCGACCTTACAGCCGAGTAACCAAGATAGTAGTCAGTGCTGGTGTTCTCTACGGCTCTGGTTTCGACCTTACAGCCGAGTAACCAAGATAGTAGTCAGTGCTGGTGTTCTCTACGGCTCTGGTTTCGACCTTACAGCCGAGTAACCAAGATAGTAGTCAGTGCTGGTGTTCTCTACGGCTCTGGTTTCGACCTTACAGCCGAGTAACCAAGATAGTAGTCAGTGCTGGTGTTCTCTACGGCTCTTGTTTCGACCTTATAGCTGAGTAACCAAGATAGTAGTCAGTGCTGGTGTTCTCTACGGCTCTGGTTTCGACCTTACAGCCGAGTAACCAAGATAGTAGTCAGTGCTGGTGTTCTCTACGGCTCTGGTTTCGACCTTAGAGCCGAGTAACCAAGATAGTAGTCAGTGCTGGTGTTCTCTACGGCTCTGGTTTCGACCTTACAGCCGAGTAACCAAGATAGTAGTCAGTGCTGGTGTTCTCTACGGCTCTGGTTTCGGGTGTTATTAGTCGGATATATTAAGGGGAGATTTCCACTTGAGGGATTTTTTTCTGGACTCCTTTCTCCCTCATGTTTAGCCCCATTGCTTTTCTAATTTTAAGACGTTCGCCCCATTATTTTGACGATTTTAAGAACTTTCGACCCATTTCTGTCAATTTTAAGACCTTTCGTGCCATTTACGTGTCGATTTTATCCTGGCGAGCGATAGCGAACCTGTTATTTAAGAGGAACCGGCTTTCAGCCGGAACATTTTTCTACCGAAAAATGTACAAATTTATCTTGAAAGGGGGTCAAGGGGGTGTAACTTCAAGCTTGATGGAGGTCTAGGAAACACACTAAAAACCTCCCCTTAACAGTTTTGTTTTTGTTTTTCTTGATTCTCCTTCTTTCCTCTGTTTTCTTCTTCATCTTCTCCTTTCGATTTGCCTTATCTCTTATCTGTATTGTTTTCTATTATTTTGTCTTCGTCTTGTCCCTTCTCGCCTGCTTCTAATTCCTTCCCGTTTTCTTCTCATTTCTTTTCTAATTGTCTTTCTCGCGTTTGCACATCTCCAAGTTCCACCTCACTCTCACTCACTCACCCACACACACACTCACTCACACTCACACTCTCACTCACTCTCACTCACTCCCTCCCCATTTATCCACCTCCTTAGGTATGAGGTATTTCTCTCCACCCCCCCCCCCCCCCCCCCCACCCCCACCAGTGCTCAACCCAGACAGGTCATGTTTATGTATTGCGCACACTCCAGGGGGCGCTAGTATATTATGTGCAACCCGGATGAGCTATAGATTGTGCATCCTGGATGAGCTATAGATTGTGCATCCCGGATGAGCTATAGATTGTGCATCCCGGATGAGCTATTATGTGCAACCCGGATGAGCTATTATGTGCAACCCGGATGAGCTATTATGTGCAACCCGGATGAGCTATTATGTGCATCCCGGATGAGCTATAGATTGTGCATCCCGGATGAGCTATAGATTGTGCAACCCGGATGAGCTATAGATTGTGCATCCCGGATGAGCTATTATGTGCAACCCGGATGAGCTATTATGTGCAACCCGGATGAGCTATTATGTGCAACCCGGATGAGCTATTATGTGCATCCCGGATGAGCTATAGATTGTGCATCCCGGATGAGCTATAGATTGTGCAACCCGGATGAGCTATAGATTGTGCATCCCGGATGAGCTATAGATTGTGCATCCTGGATGAGCTATAGATTGTGCATCCCGGATGAGCTATAGATTGTGCATCCCGGATGAGCTATAGATTGTGAATCCCGGATGAGCTATAGATTGTGCATCCCGGATGAGCTATAGATTGTGCAACCCGGATGAGCTATAGGTTGTGCAACCCGGATGAGCTATAGATTGTGCAACCCGGATGAGCTATAGATTGTGCAACCCGGATGAGCTATAGGTTGTGCATCCCGGATGAGCTATAGATTGTGCAACCCGGATGAGCTATAGATTGTGCAACCCGGATGAGCTATAGATTGTGCATCCCGGATGAGCTATTATGTGCAACCCGGATGAGCTATAGATTGTGCATCCCGGATGAGCTATAGATTGTGCATCCCGGATGAGCTATTATGTGCAACCCGGATGAGCTATAGATTGTGCATCCCGGATGAGCTATAGGTTGTGCATCCCGGATGAGCTATTATGTGCAACCCGGATGAGCTATTATGTGCAACCCGGATGAGCTATTATGTGCAACCCGGATGAGCTATTATGTACAACCCGGATGAGCTATTATGTGCAACCCGGATGAGCTATTATGTGCAACCCGGATGAGCTATTATGTGCAACCCGGATGAGCTATTATGTACAACCCGGATGAGCTATTATGTGCAACCCGGATGAGCTGTTATGTGCAACCCGGATGATCTATTATGTGCAACCCGGATGAGCTATTATGTGCAACCCGGATGAGCTATAGATTGTTTCTGTTAGGGTGGGTGAGGGGAGGGGGGGGGATTATGGTTTTTTTTCTGGACCCCCTTCTCCTGCATTTTGAGCCCCATTAGGTCTCAGATTTTAAGACGTTTGCAACCAGGGTAAGGCAATGTGTGCAGTACAATTGCCTGCACAAATATATGGTACACTACACCCTGTTCTAAGTAGGTAAGCCACAAATCGTAACACCAGACCTCTATGACTCTAACAAGTGGTCAGAGCAAATGGGCTGTAAATTTCCACATCTATTTCCTGGCTGACACTTCCTAAATGGTAAAAATATTAGCTCAATTACTCCAGTTGTTTTTTAGTTATAGAGGTTAGAGGTCACGATTTCTGGCCTGCTTATAATAAATTGACTGTAGTCTATGATAAACTTAAGGGGGGTGACCTGCTTTTTGTTATTTCTGTCGTTTTCTCTCTTTCTCTGGTTTGTATCCATTCGGCCCCATTCAGCCAACTATTTTAAGACGTTTATCCCCATCTAGGTGTCGATTTCTTCCTGGCGAGCGATAGCGAGCCAGCATTATATGAAGAAATCCGGCTTCGCCGGAGACATTTTTCTATCGAAAAATGTACAAATTTAGCCTGCTGTCAAACAAAAATAAAAAATATGCTGGCTCGCTACCGCTCACCAGTAAAACATTGACACCTGGATGGGGATAAACGTCTTAAAACAGTAGGCTGAATGGGGCCAAATGGATACAAGCCAGAGAAAGATAGAAAAGGACAGAACAATAACAGGTCACCCCCCTTAAGAGAGTGAATGTTGAATGATGGAAAACACAGAATCGTACATGGGATTAAATGGAGTATGTCGAAATAGTTCATCAGTGTGTCAGAATTATTCAATAAGGTGTATATACAGACGCTTGTACAGTCGTAAACCATAGTAGTTGCACATGCATTTAAATTGAATCGAACTCAGACAAGATAATACAGTGAATTGTTATATCCCAGATGCTGCATAACTTGACACGCAAGTTAAAATACTCAAATGGCTGTATAGTTAATTTAGCTCACGATCGTACATTCATAAACGTAGCACCAGTCTTGCAACACAATCACACCCATATTCTGTGCATCTCTCCAGCCCATGAGTGAAACGTTATTTTCAGTCTGTGTCCTATTCAACAGCTGAGCTCTGGAACTCTCTCCCAGAATCAGTCTTTCCCTCTTCCTATGATTTAAATTGCTTCAAATTCCGTGTGTCCAGGCATTTTGGTTCGAACGTCCCTTGATATTGGCACTGCCACTCTTTCAGCTTTGGGGGAGGCACTCGCGACAGGCAGTTCTGTCTTTTGTCTCCCTCACTCACATAGAACAAAAATGTTGAATAAAACAATATACATGAGGAGGTCCAGGAACTATCATGAGCGACTGTACAACTAACCAGCTAAACCCGGTTGCATAAAGACCCCCAGCTCCCTCCCCTGCATACAAATCCTTCCCCGTGCCCAGATAACTAATGGCTTCAGCATTTTTCACCACAGCCGTCAAGGAAAAGTCTGCTAGGCGGCGTGAGGCGCGTCCAACCTTTGTTAAGGGGAGGTTTTTAGTGTGTTTCCTAGACTTCCATCAAGCTTGAAATTAAACCCCCATGACCCCCTTTCAAGATCAATTTGTACATTTTTCGGTAGAAAAATTTCCCGGCCAAAGGCCGGTTCCTCTTAAATTACAGGCTCGCTATCGCTCGCCAGGAAAAAATCGACACCTAAATGGGACGAAAGGTCTTAAAAGTGACATAAATGGGGTGAAAGTTCTTAAAATCGCCAAACTAGTCGGGCGAAAGTCTTAAAATCTCATAAGCAATGGGGCTAAACATGAGGGAGAAAGGGGTCCAGAAAAAAATCCCTCAAGTGGAAATTTCCCCTTATTAAGCGGTTGAGTTAGTGGGACACGTGTCTTCTTCTTCATTGACTGGCTTACGGTTAACGATTGTATATGATTTAAGAATGAACTGTCGGAATGCCATAAGAAAGTCAATAGATATATAGTGTTGCCGTCAAGAATCCCTTAACAGCGGCGGGGGTGGGTGGGTTTTTTTTTTTTTTAGACCTCTATCCAGCTTTAAAATAAAACACTCACACACAAACAAACAAACACACCCCCAAGACCCCTCTTCGTGGTAAGTTTGTATACACAAAGATGTTTGTCATCCTAATTTACAGGATCGCTTTCGCTCGCCAGAAAACAATAGACCCCTATATATGGATATAAAAAAACACCATCTGAGGAGGAGCACTTTATTGACAACGTTTCGCAGATAGCTTCTTCAGGTCACTCACAAATGTTGGTACAATCGGGGGTATTAAGTGTTGTCATAGATTCCAGCGGCTTTCGCTCAAAAAGTGTTATTGGTAATCTTTATAGTTACTGGGAAAAGTGCTTATCCCTCAAAGTATTAGTCAGTGTCCGAAACTTTGTGAAATATCTGACAACACTTATCAACCTCGACTGTACATCCTGCCATGATGGATATTTAAGGCCTCCTACGTACCAGTATTTGTTAGTGACCTGATGAAGCTATCTGCGAAGGGTTTTCAATAAAGTGCTCCTCCTCAGATGGTGTTTTTTATCCATTCTGTCTACTTTTCAAGTACCACTCCACACCTAAATGTCATGAACTTTCTCAATATTGAACAATAAATGAGGCGAAATGTAACTAATGGGCCGAACGTCTTAACATGTTAAAACTAATGGGGCTAAGCATGGGAGAGAAAGGGTTCCAGAAGAAACTCCCCCTTAAACTAAAGTAGACCTCTCTGACTCCCACAGGTTTTTCATAAGCTTGGAGAAAAAAAACCCACCGTCCAAAGATCCACTATCTATAATCTATATGATAAAAGAAAGAGTGCGTCACCGTGCGGAAAGGGTTAAGCCGGAGTGTGCGTAAACTATGTAGACGCCCCGAGTCATGCGGAGGTTAACGCTATGTGGTGCGATGTGTTGGGTTTTATTATGATAGTTGTTGTTGTTGTTGCTGTTCCCCAAGCTGCCTGGCCGAACAGCCCCAAGGCCCCGAGCAAGGCCAAGGCCCTAACCGACCGCCCGCACAGAACCCCCCTGCCGACCACAACAAAGCCTGGGTGACCGAAGCCACTCCATGGCGGGGAGCTAAGGAGGATGCGGAAACGCCCGGGAAACCAAAGCCCCACCCAGGGCCCCGTGCCCCTCAGCAATTATGAAGAGAAAGTTGAGGGGCAAAGGAAAAATGTGACGCTTTGGCTTCCAATCTTGGTAGATTGGGAGGTCAATCCACGGAAGATACGCCGTCACTTGAGATCTAGAAAATATATAAGTAAAAGGAAAAGTCAGAGTAAGCTATGGGTATGGCAGAGATTAGATTGATTAGGCAATTTTCGAGCAATGTACTTTTTAGCTTTCCCCTAGACTAATAAACGTTCCTCCCCAGATCCCCTTAATACATAAACATGAAAGAAAAATAATTTATATATACCGGTATATATATATATATATATATATATATATATATATATATATATATATATATATATATATATATATATATATATATATACATATAAAAACAATAAAAATAATAAAAGATAAAAACAACAAAATATAAACTACGTTTATACATTTTTGTATAAAATAATGTTTTGGCCGAAGTCACTTTTTGTTAGATCGCAGGCTAGCCTTAGCTCACCCAGACCAACAATACACCTGAATAATAAGGTGCAATATCATATTATAATCACCAAACTAATCACAGTAGATGTCTTAATGGGAGATTTCCACTTGAGGGACTTTTTTCTTGACCCCTTTCTCCCTCATGTCTAGCCCCATTGCTTTTGAGATTTTAAGACGTTTGCCCCATTACTTTAGTGATTTTTAAGAATTTCCGCCCCATTCTGTCAATTTTAAGACCTTTCGTGCCATTTAGGTGTCGATTTTATCCTGGCGAGCGATAGCGAGCCTGTAATTTAAGAGTAATCGGCCTTTGGCCGGGACATATTTCTGCCGAAAAATGTACAAATTTATCTTGAAAGGGGGTCAAGGGGGTGAAATTTTAAGATTGCTGGAGGAGTAGGAAAAAAACTAAAAACCTCCCCTTAATATCTCCCGACTAATGGAGTGACACAAGGAGATCCAAAAGTGACCCGCCTTCACCGGATAAGGTTAAAGGTAATTTCCCGCGATAATGAGTTGCGAACGACATCATCATTTGTAAAGCGCTCGTTGGCCGCTTCCTGAGGTGTACAGGGTTTACAAGATGGCGACTTCGTGACTGTGGGAGGGAGAGAGAGTGTGTGAGTGAGAGAGAGGGAGAGAGAGAGAGTGAGTGAGTGAGTGAGAGTGGGGAAAAGAAGACAAGAGGATAATTGGAAAGACAGAAGAGAAAATAAGAGAGAGAGAGATAGATAGATAGATCGAACAAAGGAGTACAAAGGAAATCAAGCAACAACAGATCTAGTGACCCCCTCTAGGCTGCTTGGCCTCCAAAGCACTGAGGATCAAGTGTCCAAACAGTGGTTTAGAGTGGGTAAGGTAAAATTGGAAAGAGAACTACTGCCCTAGAACTAATGTCCGTAGCGATTGTACAAAATTAGTAATATTGTTTGCAAGTGTACACAATTTGTTATACTTTTTTCTGCGAGTCTACACAATTATTAATATTTTTTGTTTGCGAGTGCACTGTACATTATTTTGTTTGCGAGTGCACTGTACATTATTTATACGGTTTGTTTGCGAGTGCACTGTACATTATTTATACGGTTTGTTTGCGAGTGCACTGTACATTATTTATACGGTTTGTTTGCGAGTGCACTGTACATTATTTATACGGTTTGTTTGCGAGTGCACTGTACATTATTTATACGGTTTGTTTGCGAGTGCACTGTACATTATTTATACGGTTTGTTTGCGAGTGCACTGTACATTATTTATACGGTTTGTTTGCGAGTGCACTGTACATTATTTATACGGTTTGTTTGCGAGTGCACTGTACATTTTACATTGTTTGCGAGTGCACTGTACATTATTATTTATACGGTTTTGTTTTTTGTGTTTTTTATCTTGCGAATGTACACATTGCCCTAACAAGGTTGCACATAAAAAATACCTTGCAATTGAAGTTCCCCCCGCCCCTCGAACCCGGCACACACACGCTTATCATTAATCATAGTAATTGATGCGTGCCATGCCAACCACCTCGATGATTCTGTCCGATCCGCTGTCCGGGATGTTTTCATTAGGATATAACTTCATTATCTCCGCTTGGCAGAGGGTTGGCCGCTTCGCTCAAACTCTGGACATTCTTAACGAGCTGAGGGGGAGTTGTTTGTAGTTATGTGTTCATTTATATATGTATTAAATATTTACATATTTATTTATTATATAATAAATAAATATGTAGTTTCCTATTTACCAATAGATTTGACAAATAGATTTTTTTTTTTTTTTTTTTTATTTTTATTTTTTTTTTTTTAACTATTATTTTAGTATCCCCCCAAGACCTCCATCGAACCCCCCTTTCGAAGACCCCCTTTCTAGATATATTTTCTGTATACATTTTTCGGTAGAAAAATGTAGCGTCCGAAGGCCGGTTTCTCCTAATTTTCAGGCTCGCTTTCGCGCTCCAGGAAAACAAAAACATGGGGCGAAAGGTCTTAAAGTCGCCAAATTAATGGAGGGAACGTCTTAAAATCGCCAAACTAATAGGGCTAAACATGAGGAAGAAGAGGGGTCCAAAAAAATAACCCAAGTCTCCCATTGTTAACGAGATAATGGAAGAAAATGGAAGGCTGATGCGCTTTTGTTTCTGAGGAGAGGGCGGCGGCGGCACGTGGTCATCTATTGGAAGAATGGCCATCTATTGGAAGTGCGGTCATCTATTGGTAAGAGAGAGAGAGAGAGTGTGTGTGGTAATGGATTTGATTGTATTTAAGTCAGGGACTATGTGGTTTGACAGTACAAGTATTACTGAGTGTGTATTTTGGGTGTGGCCATCTTCCGAGTGTAAAGAGAGGCGGAAGTTGGGCTATCTCTGTTACCGTAGGGGTCTCTCTCGGGCGGCGGCGCTATCTGGCGTGTCATCGGTCGGGGTGCAAGGTTTGTTATCCTACCCTCTTTCGTAGAAGGCGTATCTTCTTAACTCTTTCACGCTTTTATGACGCAGAGATTGCCTGATTAGCAATAAGAAATAGAGTTCTCTCACTCTTATAATTACCTCTCCAAAATTAGTTTTCTGCCCACAGCTAACTCAAAGACAACTGCAGAGGTTAAAGTAACTAAACTAAAGGTTTCTAAATACCCCTGATGGTAACAAAGGCTTTAAAGTATCCCTAATAGGCTCAACACAGCTAACTCAAAGACAACTGCAGAGGTTGAAGTAACTAAACTAAAGGTTTCTAAATACCCCTGATGGTAACAAAGGCTTTAAAGTATCCCTAATAGGCTCAACACAGCTAACTCAAAGACAACTGCAGAGGTTGAAGTAACTAAACTAAAGGTTTCTAAATACCCCTGATGGTAACAAAGGCTTTAAAGTATCCCTAATAGGCTCAAAATCGCGTCATAAGCGTGAAAGGGTTAATATACCGGTAACCTAATCTAGACAGTCTAACATCCTCCATATACAGTATAAACGAATGTTAATGTATGATCACGGTGTATTATTTTAATGTATGATCACGGTGTATTATTTTAATGTATGATCACGGTGTATTATTTTAATGTATGATCACGGTGTATTATTTTAATGTATGATCACGGTGTATTATTTTAATGTATGATCACGGTGTATTATTTTAATGTATGATCACGGTGTATTATCCCACACCAGTAGTCCTATATTATTAGGGGTATCCAGATATTTGGGTTTAAAAAATATATACTGTATGTAAGCTTATGCTTATGTTCTGGGTGTGGTGTCCCGAGTTCGAATCCTGGGAGGATCATAATATTCCTTTCATTAGTTTATTCAAGTACATTGGGGTTTGTAATTGATGATTAATGTTAAGAACGGGGTGTTACTTAATATATATATACAGTATATATCACCAACAACAGTAAGATGGCGGAGGGTGGCCGATCTCTGGTAATAAAGAGTCTCTAACCGACCTGGGTGGGAGACGTCTTCATCTCGCCACGTAGGGTTTTTTGCCGGATAGCTCGTTTTCCCGGGAGATTGGCGGTTCGCGGGCATGTGCAACGCTTGATTTATAATGTTAAGAGGGGAGTTGGGTCGTTTTTCTGGTCCCCCTTTTTCCTCACGTTTAGCCCTATTAGTTTTCCGTATTTTTAACGGCGATTTAAGACCTTTCGCCCCATTTCTTTGTCTATATTAAGACTTCGTGTCATTTAGGTGTCATTTTTTTCCTGGCGAGTGATAGCGAGTCTATATTTTAGGAGGAACCGGCCTTCGGCCGGGAAATTTTTCTATCGAAAAATGTACAAGTTTATCTTGAAGGAGGGTCTTGGGCAGGTTTTTTTTTTGTTTAAGCTTGATGGAGGTCTAGGGAACAAACTAAAAACCTCCCGTTAAGCCACGTAGGATTTGCTGGGTAGATCGTTTTCCCGGGAGATTGGCGGTTCGTGGGCATGTGCAACGCTTGATTTATAGTGTTAAGAGAGGGGGGTACGTGCTTGAGCGCGCCTGTTGTCTTCTTGACTATAAACACCGTATGAGGAGGAGCACTTTATTGACAACGTTTCGCATATAGCTTCATCGGGTTAATATCGATATGACATACACCATAATATTGATATGACATACACCATAATATCGATATGACATACACCATAATATCGATATGACATACACCATAATATTGATATGACATACACCATAATATTGATATGACATACACCATAATATTGATATGACATACACCATAATATTGATATGACATACACCATAATATTGATATGACATACACCATAATATTGATATGACATACACCATAATATCGATATGACATACACCATAATATCGATATGACATACACCATAATATCGATATGACATACACCATAATATTGATATGACATACACCATAATATTGATATGACATACACCATAATATTGATATGACATACACCATAATATCGATATGACATACACCATAATATCGATATGACATACACCATAATATTGATATGACATACACCATAATATTGATATGACATACACCATAATATTGATATGACATACACCATAATATTGATATGACATACACCATAATATTGATATGACATACACCATAATATCGATATGACATACACCATAATATCGATATGACATACACCATAATATCGATATGACATACACCATAATATTGATATGACATACACCATAATATTGATATGACATACACCATAATATCGATATGACATACACCATAATATTGATATGACATACACCATAATATTGATATGACATACACCATAATATCGATATGACATACACCATAATATCGATATGACATACACCATAATATGACATACACCATAATATGACATACACCATAATATGACATACACCATAATATGACATACACCATAATATTTTATAACTCAAAATTACAGGCTTGCTATCGCTCGCCAGGACAAAATCGACACCTAAATGAAACACAGTCTTAATATAGACAAAGAAAATGGGCGAAAGGTCTTAAAATCGCCTGATGAAGCCAATAAATTGTCAATAAATTGCTCCTCCTCACAGGGTGTAAATAAAAACTCTGTCTACTTTTACAAAAAAAATATATATATATATTATTATTTTTATTCTATCGTGGTATCTTCTTGGCTGTTCTCGGGTTTGTTACCGCAATTATGGTATGGATACTTCAAAATGTACACTTTATCAGAATTCAGCCGCCTAACATAATCTACCTTCAATCTAGTTGCCGATCCCAGTGCGAAAAAGTCCCGATAGAATACGAGAACAAAATTGCTCATCGAAAATTGCCGAAAAAAGCGTTCGTGTGACAGCGGCTTTAGAGGGTGTGTGTGTTTGAGCGAGTCTGTTGTCTTTTCAGTGCTAATTGTATGCGGCCAAAGCCCTCCCATCATATTCTGACCCGGACGCCATGATAACACACACACACACACACACACACACACACACACACACACACACACACACACACACACACACACACACACACACACCGAGAGAGAGAGAGAGAGAGAGAGAGAGAGAGAGAGAGAGAGAGAGAGAGAGAGAGAGAGAGAGAGAGAGAGAGAGAGAGAGAGAGAGAGATTGACATAAACAGATAGACAATGTCTGATAGGCTCTTACCAGAAGACATTGACTGAGAGACTAGTCCTGTCTAATAGATAGTTAAACACTGTCTGACAAACATACAGTAATTACCAGACAGACACTGATAGAGGAAGATACATAGAATGAATGTATGAGCGAACACACACACACACACACACACACACACACACACACACACACACACACTAAAGACAGAGACAGATTACTAAAGGCCGGAGTTAAGTAAAGCGACCGATTAGGCAGGCCGGAGTGCAAGAGAGTGATAGAGAGAGAGTGTGAGTGTGAGTGTGTGTGTGTTTGTGTGTGTGGAGATAGAGAATGTAAACACCATGGAGATAATCAGCGCCCAGCCCGCCTCCCCTCAACACAGATATTAAGGTCAAGTTCCAGACAAGATTTATATGCCCGCGAAGAGAGAGGGCCGTGCTGTCAGGCTAGATCATCGCTCAGATACCCGTGTAAACATGGGCTGGAGACTCTAGGCACTTCATCACGGCACTTCATCACATGGGCTGGAGACTCTAGGCACTTCATCACGGCACTTCATCACATGGGCTGGAGACTCTAGGCACTTCATCACGGCACTTCATCACATGGGCTGGAGACTCTAGGCACTTCATCACGGCACTTCATCACATGGGCTGGAGACTCTAGGCACTTCATCACGGCACTTCATCACATGGGCTGGAGACTCTAGGCACTTCATCACGGCACTTCATCACATGGGCTGGAGACTCTAGGCACTTCACGTTTTCCGACAATGTATTCAGTTAATCCTGATCTTTGTAGCTTATTTAATCTAGTTTTGTAATCATTCGGCAGTCGAGCATTATCTATCTTCAATCATGTTGCTGAAACCATTGTATTTAACGTCTTTGTAACCTGGTTTTGGCTACATTTAGACGATTTTGTAGAGATTTAAATGGGCCTCCAGCAGTTAAAAGACCTCGAACTATCGCCCTTAACCTTTCTTGCTACCACAGGTCCTTCTTAAACTGCCCAACATCGTCTACATATAACTAGAACAAAATGATAAAGACGTTGCCGGTACAGAAGGGGTTAAATTGCCAGGAAAAGTATTCGTGTGATTCCTCCTTTAGCCCCTCATTCGGGATTAACACGCAGCCCCGAAGAAAGGGAATTTTCTGGCTGGGTGAGCAGAGTATGCGCGGTAACCCTCACAGCCTCTGCGCTGTAAAAAGTGAAGGGCATGAAAAGAGTAAGAGAGGGCTGGGTATGCAAGATCATTGGGTATATTGATACTGATTTACCTTTGTAGTTGGTATAAGATGGGTTTATTACGGCCTAATTAATTTACCTTTTATAATTGTTATAAGGTGGTTTTTATTATGGCCGAAGTGATTTACCTTTCTAATTGGTATGCGATGGGTTTATTACCACCAAAATAGGCTACCTGGATATGGCTAGATTAGTATGGACACTTGATTTACCCTATTCATACCCGTAATATTTTAGAGTGTAGTGTAAAGAGGAAGTGGTCGATTTGAAGGTGGATTCATACTAGATTTTTTTCCTGGCAATTTTTGATCAGCAATTTTATGTTGCCAAGATTTTAACCCTTTGACGATTATGACAGTTTATCCTGGTTATCATTAGACGATTTTATGCAACTTTGGAAGGATCTGTGGTTCTTTTGCGGTTTGTTTGTTTTCCAAGTTTTACATTTGAATACCTTTTTTCCCACCCCTGTTATACCTCTGATGTTATACAATGTGGGTTTTTCTGACACATTCTTTCAATCTAATTTACCGTAATGATCTTTTTGTTTTATATTTTTTTGTTAAGTAATTTTGTCTGTTTTATATATATATTTTTTTTAAGTTATTTTGTCTTTGTAGTGTGCGCACGGTGCCTGTTTTGGCTTGGTTGTTTTGTTGCAAGTTTTACATGTTAATATCTTTTTGATATTTTTTTTTTTTTTTTTTTTTTATAAAAGGTCTTGTCTTTATAGTAGTGTGAGGTTCCTGTTTTATTTTGGTTAGTTTGTTTTGCAAGTTGTCCATTATAATACTTTTTTTTATAAGTGTTTTCATACCTTTTTGATACATTTTTTTGTGTGTATAAGATGTATTATCTTTATGTTGTGTGGTTCCTGTTTTGTTTTGTTTGTTTTGCACGTTTTACATTGCAATACCTTTTTCCACACCCCTTTTATACCTATGACTTTATACAAAATGCACTTGTCTAACACCAGCTTTCAATCGAACCTAATGATCTTTTCTGTTGTGTATAAGATTTATTTATACGAGTTCTTTTGTTGTCTTTGTAGTTTCGGTTTGTTTTGCAATTTTTACAGAATACTTTGTATTTTTTTTTTTTTTTAAGTTGGTTCCTGTTTTGCTTTGTTTCTTTTGCAAGTTGTACATTTTAATCCCTCTTCCACACACCTTATTATACCACATATTATATACAATGTGGGCTTATCTGACACCTTCCTTCCCTCCCCCTCTCTCATCCCGTGGTCAGAGGGGTGTGGACATATACAAAGGGCCACATTTAAATAATAATGCCGGTCTGTCTCGGGCCGCTCCGTGTGGGACGAAAGGATTAAGTGGAGGTGGGCCGTTTTTTTTTGGTCTATTTAATTATTTTATTCCATTTTATCCTTGTTTCCTCGCTAGACCTCCATCAAGCTTAGAAAACACCCCCTAGACCCCCTTCAAGATAAATTTGTACATTTTTCGGTAGAAAAATTTCCCGGCCAAAGGCCGGCTCCTCTTCAAACTTCAGGCTCGCTTTCGGTCGCCAGGAAAAAAAATCTACCTAAATGGCACGAAAGGTCTTAAAATGGACAACTAAATGGGGTGAAAGGTGTTAAAATCGCCAAACTAATGGGCCAAATGTCGTATCGTCTCAACACAAATGGGGCTTAACACGAGGGAGAAAGGGGACCAGAAAAACGATCTATCTCCCCTTAAGTCCGGGATATCAGAGGTGTAGTTGTGGTGGTGGTGGTTATTCAGTTGGGTGCTCATGAATGGAAAGTCGAGATCCCTTACACGATTGAGATTGAATAATAGGTGTGTGTGTGTGTGTGTGTGTGTGTTTGTGTGTGTGTGTGTGTGTGTGTGTGTGTCTGTGTGTGTTTTAATTTTTTATATTGTTTAAATATTTGTTATTGTAATTTGTTTTTAGGTAAATGCTATTCACTTAGAGAGCCTGTAATTTAGAAAATTAAAATTAAAAATGGCCTACGGCCGGGAAATTATTCTACCTAAAAATGTATAAATATGTATCGAGTGGGGTTTTAGGGGTGTTTTTTCTTTAAAGCTTGATAGAGGTTTAGGGAGGAACCTAAAATAACCAAAAATAAGGTTATCATAGGTAGATTTGGTGGCGGTTATGTTGTTGTTGTTGTTGTTCCCCAGGCTGTCTGGCCGAACAGCCCCAAGGTCTCGAGCAAGGCCAAGGCCATAAACGAGTGCCCCCACAAAATCCTCCCTGCTTACCACTAACAAAGCCCGGGTGACCGAAGCCACTCCAAGGCAGGGAGCTGAGGAGGGTGCGGAAACGCCCGGGAAACCAAAGCCCCACCCAAGGCCCTGTGTCCCTCAGCAATTAGGTGGCGGTTATTCAGATGGGTGCTGGACTGCTCATGTATGCAAAGTAGAGATCCCTTACTATAGTGTGTTTAAGGGGAGGTTTCTAGTGTGTTGCTTAGACCTCCATCAAGCTTAAAATTACATCAAGATAAATACGTACATTTTTCGGTAGAAAAATGTCCCGGCCGAAGGCCGATTCCTCTTAAGTTACAGGCTCTCTATCGCTCGCCAGGAAAACATCGAAACCTAAATGGCACGAAAGATCTTAAAATTGACAGATATGGGGCGAAAGTTATTAAAATCGCCAAACTAATGGGGCAAACGTTTTATAATATCAAAAGCAATGGGGCTAAACATGAGGGAGAAAGGGGTCAAGAAAAAAATCCCTCAAGTGGAGATCTCCCCTTAAGCTAACCAGACAGATAGTGAGCCTGTAATTTTGGAAGGGCTGGGACATTTATTTTTTCTACCGACAAATTTACAAATTAACCCCTTCTGTTCCGGCGACGTCTTTTTAATTGTATTATAGCTATATTTAGACGATTTTATGCAGTTTAAGAAGGATCTGTGGTAGTAAAAAGGGTTAAGTGAGATAGTTTGATGCTAGTTGATTGCAGAGGGCCCTTTTTAAACTGAATGTAATTGTCTAATAGTAGCCAGAATAAAGTTTAAAATACGTCGCGGTACAGAAGGGGTTAATCTAGAAGGGTGATCTAATTACTGTTTTTTTTTAAGCCTGATGGAGGTCTAGGAAGGAAACTAGAAAAATAATGAAAATAAACATAAATGAGCAAATAAATAAGCCCAACCCCCTTAAATAAATAAGCCCAACCCCCCTTAAATAAATAAGCCCAACCCCCCTTAAATAAATAAGCCCAACCCCCCTTAAATAAATAAGCCCAACCCCCCTTAAATAAATAAGCCCAACCCCCCTTAAATAAATAAGCCCAACCCCCCTTAAATAAATAAGCTCAACCCCCCTTAAATAAATAAGCCCAATCCCCCTTAAATAAATAAGCCCAATCCCCCTTAAATAAATAAGCCCAATCCCCCTTAAATAAATAAGCCCAACCCCCCCTTAAACTGATGACACATATTATTTCAAAATCCGCCAGACGTGAATTGCTCCAAAATATTGCCGGGAAATCGCTCGTGTGACACCTACCATATGCTAAGAAGCCCGGGTGGCGATTTACCGGAGAATATTCCTCTATGCTAAACCTTCCGCATTATACGCCAACTTTCAACTGGATCTTAGCTTAAGGGGAGACGAACTCTTTTCCCCGGTACGGTATTGAAAGGATTAGTGCTTATAGGAATGTAAAATTAATGTTTTTGTATTTCTTTTTGTAGTTATTATTTGTGTATTGTTTGCTTTCATTTATGTATTTACATATTTTATTTACTGTTCTATACATTAATTAATTTTTATTTTATATATATATATATATTTTTTTTTTTTTTTTTTTTTTTTTTTATTTGCATATTTGTATTTACTTTTCTATACGTTAATTAATTATTATTTTATATTATTTATATATTGTTTTCTTTTGTTTATAATCATGAAGATATACGTCGAAGTGTACTGGGAACTATTGTCTGTGGCTGTACCCCTACCGTGCCAAGGGGCCATATGTCAGGGCGAGGCTCCTAGAACAAGCCTCAACACCACACACCTAACACACACCTACCTACCACACTCCTTCTTTCCTTCTTCCTACTATTATTATTCATATTATTTTATCATTCCTTGTTATCTCTCTACTTCCAAGCCTCAACACACCACCTCCTAACACCTACCTACCACATTCCTTCTTTCCTTCTTACTACGACCATTATTCATACTCTTTCTCTACCGTTCATTCTCGTTATCTTTCTGGTCTCACACCTACCAGCCACACTCTTTCTTTCCCTCATACTACCACCATTATTCTTAGTCTTTCTCTGTTTTCTTTCCCTTCTTCATCAACCTTATCCTCCATGTCTTCTTCTTCGTCTTCGTTGTTGTTGTGTTCTTCTTCTTCTTCTCCTTCTCCTCCTCCTCCTCCTCCTCCTTCTTCTTCTTCTTCTTCTTCTTCTTCTTCTTCTTCTTCTTCTCTTCCTCCTCCTCCTCCTCCTCTTCTTCTTCTCTTCTTCCTCCTTCTTCTTCTTCTTCTTCTTCTTCTTCTTCTTCTTCTTCTTCTTCTTCTTCTTCTTCTTCTTCTTCTTCCTTCTTCCTTCTTCCTTCTTCTTCCTTCTTCTTTACGGTCCAGCCGGTAATTATAAGAGGCCGTTCGGGTGGCTGGGGCTACTAAGGAAGAAATATATTAGTGGCCCTTCACTTCTCTCAAATTAATATTACGTTTTCTTCCAAGTGTCTCGGCCTACTTTGGAGAAAATTATGTATCTGTTTTTTCCTTAAATATTTTATTTATCCTACCTTTATAAGCTTATAAGCCTTGTAACCCGATGAAAGGGTATCTATCTCATGGCGTTTATTATAATGCATTCTACCTGGAACCATATATACAGTATACTGTATATATATATATATATATATGAGAGAGAGAGAGATTGGAAAGAATTATCGAAATCAGTGGGTAAAATATTTACTGTATCGGTCAGTGTTGATTTAATTATATATTTACATTATCTATTCTTAATTTTAAGAAACATCATTGATTTGCATAATATTTTGTACTTCCTTATTCACTAAGCCTTTTTATATCTACGATTAAATAATATGATACATACAGTATATTACATATCTACCTAATAACTATTGTATCCCCCTCCATTAGGTAGGCTACATTAATTAATTTATTCTATCTATGTATTTTTATATCTATATATACTCAGGCCCAATCCCCACTTTTCCTTTTGTTTGAATTGTTTTTTATTTTTATTTAATACATGTAATACAATATATAATTTTGGTCTAAGATAGTATACATTTATCTTGCAAAATGAATGTAAATAGTTGTGCATAAAACTGCCATCCGTCTTATAATCTAATATGCAAATGTTGTTACTCGTTGCAGGTACGGTGCGGTGTTGGATAAACCTCTCCCACTACTCTGCAACATTAGGGTGAGTACGGCAATTCATACTAAACAACCATTCTTATTGGCTTGAAAGGGGGATGGCTCATTTTTAGTCATATATTTATTTATTTTCAATGTATTTAGTATTTGTCTAATCCCGTCAGGCGCCCGGCCCAGGGAGCCGGTGTATACATGAAGGGCCATGAAGGGCCATGCCTGGAAGTGATGTGCATATCGCTGCGTGTCTGCCTGCTGAGACCGGAACCTCTCCGGGAGGTCTGGGACCTGGGAATCTTTTGCTGAAGACCCCAAATGGGCCTTGGTCTCTGAGTCTTTTCCTGGATGACTTAAGGGGAGGTTTTTAGTTTGGTCCCTAGATATCCTTCAAGCTTAAGATTACACCTCCTTGAGCCCCTTTCAAGATAAATTTGTACATTTTTCGGTAGAAAAATGTCCCGGCTAAAAGCCGGTTTCTCTTAAATTACAGGCTCGCTATCGCTTGCCAGGATGAAATCGACACCTAAATGGCACGAAAGGTCTTAAAATGAACAGAAATGGGTTGAAAGTTCTTAAAATCGTAAACATAATGGGGCGAACGTCTTAAAATTAGAAAAACAATGAGGCTAAACATGAGGGAGAAAGGAGTCAAGAAAAAAATCCCTCAAGTGGAAATCTCCCCTTAAATGTTTGTGAATTATTATTTATTTGTTATTTTCCGTTCGAGCTCTGTCTCAAGTCGGCCACATCCAGCTTTGGGGTATGTGCCTGAGTATATACAGTACGTACATGCATAAATACATACGTACATACAAACGTACCGTACATACATACATACATACATACATACATACATACATACATACATACATACATACATACATACAAACATACATGCATACATACATACATACATGCATGCATACATACATACATACATACATGCATACATGCATACATACATACATACATACATACCGTACATATAAATTGAATAAATATTAATATAAAATGAAATATAATAAAGCTCCGCCCAGAGACCATAACACCCGCAAAGAACAGCACCACAACTACAGCCAAGATTCACACACACGTTAAGGGGGTCACCGGATTTTTTTATCTTTCTCTCCTTTTCTCTCTTTCTCTGGCTTGTATCCATTCGGCCCCATTCAGCCAACTGTTTTAAGACGTTTATCCCCATCCAGGTGTCTATTTCTTCCTGGCAAGCGATAGCGAGCCAGCATTGTATGTTGAAATCCGGCTTCGCCGGAGACATTATTCTATCGAAAAATGTACAAATTTAGCTTGATGTAAACAAATAATATATCTATATGCTGGAAAATATTGACACCTGGATGGGGGTAAACGTCTTAAAACAGTAGGCTGAATGGGGCCGAATGGATACAAGCCAACGAGAGAGGGAGAAAAAGAGAGAAAAAAAAACCGAGGTGGACCCCGTTAATAATCCCACGTATTACCCCGGAACGTACGAGCACGTTAATTACCCCGGTACGAGAGGTCCCCCCGATCAGCCGTACGATCATCTTATCGGTAATGACGGCCTTCCAGTAGACCTGTGCAGATGGGGGAGGAAGTGATGGGGCAGTGTTATGTACAGGCGATAGCAAAAGTCGTGTCGCGCTTTAAGAATTATAACATATATCTATCTATATCTATATACTCAGGCCCAATCCCAACTTTTCCTATTTTTGGTTTTATTTTTTTGTTATAACTTATACAATACTATATTCCTTCGCAAAACTGTTTATTTTATATTTTTTTAGAATCTATAGCATAATGTAGATAGCAAAATATGAAGCTATGGGTTTTCAACAAATCATATACAGTATCTCAAAAAAATAAATTGACTTTAGTACGGTCGCCCTAATAAGTCATGTCCCAGCTGTCATTACGTTTGGCTTGCTCTGTGCTGTATTAATGTCTGTCAGATGTTGAATAGGGTGGCTAAATGTAGCAACATGTGTTTTTTTTGTTTATATTTCACTCGATATGAAAAATGAAGCTTAGATATTGCTGATGCCAATTATTGATGAAAACATACTTGGTGCAGAGACATCACTTATTAGCTCGACTGTACCTGCTAGACTTGCTACTATCTTTTTGTGCGGGTGCCATTTAATTGTCTTCATATGCACGTCTCGTTCAACATTTGGAACACATTTAGCGACAATATTTCAATACCTTACTAAGCCTGCAGTTAAGGGGAGGTTTTTAGTTTGGTCTCTAGCTATCCATCAGGCTTAAGATTACACCCCCTTGAGCACATTTCAAGATAAATTTGTACATTTTTCGGTAGAAAAATTTCCCGGCTGATAGCCGGTTCCTCTTAAATTACAGGCTCGCTATCGCTCGCCAGGATAAAATCGACACCTAAATGGCACGAAAGGTCTTAAAATTGACATAAATGGGTCGAAAGTTCTTAAAATCGTCAAAATAATGGGGGAAACTTCTTAAAATATCTAAAGCAATGGGGCTAAACATGAGGGAGAAAGGGGTCCAGAAAAAAATCATCCAGGTGGAAATCTCCCCTTAAACCAATTGTCCAACTGAGCAAAGTCATTCGAAATATATACATTACATATTATACATTACATATTACACATTACATATTACACATTACATATTATACATTGCATATTACATATTACATATTACACATTACATATTACACATTACATATTACACATTACATATTATACATTACATATTATACATTACATATTACACATTACATATTACACATTACATATTATACATTGCATATTACATATTACATATTACACATTACATATTACACATTACATATTACACATTACATATTATACATTACATATTATACATTACATATTACACATTACATATTACACATTACATATTACACATTACATATTATACATTACACATTATACATTACATATTACACATTACATATTACACATTACATATTACACATTACATATTACACATTACATATTACACATTACATATTACACATTACATATTACACATTACATATTATACATTACATATTATACATTACATATTACACATTACATATTATACATTACATATTACATATTACATATTACACATTACATATTACACATTACATATTACACATTACATATTATACATTACATATTACACATTACATATTATACATTACATATTATACATTGCATATTACATATTACATATTACACATTACATATTACACATTACATATTACACATTACATATTATACATTACATATTACACATTACATATTACACATTACATATTATACATTACATATTATACATTACATATTATACATTACATATTGTACATTACATATTATACATTACATATTGTACATTACATATTACACATTACATATTATACATTACATATTATACATTACATATTGTACATTACATATTATACATTACATATTACACATTACATATTATACATTACATATTATACATTACATATTATACATTACATATTGTACATTACATATTATACATATTACATATTGTACATTACATATTACACATTACATATTATACATTACATATTACACATTACATATTACACATTACATATTATACATTACATATTATACATTACATATTGTACATTACATATTACACATTACATATTATACATTACATATTATACATTACATATTACACATTACATATTACACATTGCATATTATACATTACATATTATACATTACATATTATACATTACATATTGTACATTACATATTACACATTACATATTATACATTACATATTACACATTACATATTACACATTACATATTACACATTACATATGCTCAAAAACATTCAACAGAACAATGAAACACGACATTTAATAGTGTTGGTGGTTTAATGGTTTAGATGCTTATGTTCTGGGTGTGGTGTCCCGAGTCCTAGTCCCGGGAGGAACATATGCTTTCGTTAATTTATTCAAGTGCATTGGGGTTTGTAATGGATGATAAATGTTAAGAACGGGGTGTTTCTTAATGATACAAATATATCAGAAAAATAATGCCGTTGTGTTATATAGGATGCACAGGGACAGTACAGTCGCGCTAATAAGTCATGTCTCGGCACCAAGTATGTTTTGATCAATAATTGGTATCAGCAATATCTAAGCTTCATTTCTTCATATCGAGTGAAATATACAAACATGTTCCAACACTTACCCACCCTATTCAACATCTGACAGACATTAATATAGCACAGAGCGAGGCAAACGTAATGACAACTGAGCCATGACTTATTAGCGCGACCGTACATCTTCACCCGGCTGTAGCCATTCCCAAAGTCGGACTGTAGGATACCTGATCATCTAGGCGGGAATTAATGGTAGGGTCAATTCGTCTGTGGGTGGATAACTACAGGGCTTGCAGTTCCATCCAGGGAGTCCTTAATGGTAGGATCAGTGGCGATAGAGATGTTAAGGGGGTAGGGCTTGTTTGTTGGTCTTTGTATATATTTATTGACTTTATGTTTTAGTTTCCTCACTAGACCTCCATCAAGCTTTAAAAAAGAACCTAGACTCCCTTGCATTATAAATTTGTACATTTTTCGGTAGAACAATTTTCCGGCCGAAGGCCGGTTCCTTCTACTATTAGAGGCTCGCTATCGCTCGCCAAGAAGAAATCGACACCTAAAAAGCACGAAATGTCTTTATATTGATATAGAAATTAGACGAAAGGTTTAAAAACCGACAAACTAATGGGGTGGACGTCTTAACATCTGAAAACTAATGGGATTGGCATGAGGAAGAAGGAGAGGACCAGAAAAACAACCCATCTCCCCTTTAATGGTAGGATCAGTGGCGGATATAGAGATGTTACCAATTCCGGGCAATGACAGATGTTTGGGTGTGCAACATCTTGATTGCCTTGTCTGACGGGCGATCTTGCTCTCGTATTCTCGCTTTTTGTCTCTATGTGTTTATCTGTTTGTCTGTGTGTGTGTTTACTTTTATTGTTTTTATATTCCAACTACTCCCTCTCGGGCATAGACTGAGAACCTGTACATTCAACCGCTCAACACGTTGAAGCCTGTGAGGTCTTGTTCCAGTCTAGGGAGCCAGACATGTGAAGCACTTAGAGATCCACTCATTTCTCGAAGCAGCCCCATCTCTGAAGCTGCTTCGCCGTCGTGCTTCACTGTATCACCCCCCAGACTCAAACCCTCACTCTCAGAATGCCACCTATTGAGCAATTAACTCCCTAGGCATTGCCCCCCCCCCCCCCCCCTAGCATATTTTTAATAGGGGAATATTCATACAGTGCTATTTAATCCGGGAACAATGAGGGTATTTTAGGGGGCGTTTCGGTGGGCTTTGTAGTAATGCACTGATACTAGCACAAATTCCATCCCAATAATATGGGATGCATTGATATATCGGGATTCGAACCCGGGACCATTGGATTACCAGTCCAGTGGCAAGACCACTCCACCACACATTTGTTTTATGTTTGTTTTATCTATCTTCACTATATCTGTTGTCGATGTCACAAAGCACTTCTTCCCCTACAGTGTAACTATAGTATAGTTGTTTCCAGCTGATGGTAAATTGCCACATCTTCATCTTAATTACTTGGCTATTACGAAGATCTGGGAGCGAAATATGTTGCTAATTGTGAACACTTGGCAATAAGATGATGCAGAGACACAGTAGTTTCATATATTTCGATTAAGTATCGAGAAATCAGCTACTAAGAGATTCAATTTACCATCAGCTGGAAACAAGTAGAGTATAGTCACTAGTGGAACAAATTGACAGAGAGAGTTAGTTGTGCACTGTAATACCATTGTAATACCATTGTAATACCATTGACACATCCATAAAGCCGCTGTCACACGAGCGCTTTTTCCGTCAATTTTCCATGAGCAACTTTTTTTTTCTCGTATTATTTCGGGACATTTTCGCACTGGTATCGGTAATTCGACTGAAGGTAGATTATGTTAGGCGGCTGAATCCTGATAAGGTGGAATTTTTAAAGCTTCCTGACTATAATTGCCCGTAAAAATTGCTCGAAAAAAAGCTCGTGTGACTCCGGCTTAAGGAGGCTAGACATCCTGTTCGAGGCGGTTGGAGTAATAAAGGTTAAAATAAAATGTTAGGATAAGTATCAATAGTATACAATATGTCTCAACTTCGTTCTTTAGGGAGTTGTATAGGTATGATGACACCGCCGTGAGTCACACACAGAGGGTCACTGATCAAGTCACAATCACAATCACTCCTTTTATTAAATGTGGTGATGGGCTGGTCTATCAGAGTGAGAACTGAGCGATCTCTGCCATACCCATAGCTTACTCTGACTGTTCCTTTTACTTATATATTTTCTAGATCTCAAGTGACGGCGTCTCTTCCGTGGATTGACTTCCCAATCTACCAAGATTGGAAGCCAAAGCGTCACATTTTTCCTTTGCTCCTCAACTTTCTCTTCATAATTGCTGAGGGGCACAGGGCCCTGGGTGGGGCTTTGGTTTCCCGGGCGTTTCTGCACCCTTCTCAGCTCCCCGCCATGGAGTGGCTTCGGTCACCCAGGCTTTATTGTGGCCGGCAGGGGGGGTTCTGTGGGGCCACTCGGTTATGGCCTTGGCCTTGCTCGGGGCCTTGGGGCTGTTCGGCCAGGCAGCTTGGGGAAAAACAACAACAACTTCGTTCTTTACTATAAATTTCCCAGTATAAATGTTCTCATGCTGCTGGGGGACTTGTTTCTCCAACTAAATTTCATGCTGACTCAAGGTCGGAGGGAGTGGTGGCTGGGGGGAGAGCCTTCTATTTTTTTTTTTTTTTTGTTTTTTTTTTTTTTTTCTATATTCCAACTTACTTTCTCTCGGGCATAGGCTGAGAGCCTTAACATTCACCGCTTTACAATGAACAGTGAAGCCCGTGAGGTCTTGTTCCAGTTTAGGGAGTGAGACATGTGAAGCACGTAGAGTACAACGAGCACCTGCCATCTTGCCTTCACATGAGGCACGGTGCTCACTCATGGCCCGAAACGACCCCATCTCTGAAGCCACCTCGTTCCCGTGCTTCACTGTCTCACCACCTACACTCGGACTCTCACACTTACACACACACAACGCCACCTGTTGAGCAGATAACTCACCAGGCATTGCACCCCTATAGCATATTTTGAATATAGGAATATTCATACAGTGCTATTTGTGCTACAGTGCTACTTTGCAGTCTTTACCTTCCACTTTATAGCAATTCCTAAGGTAGAGTGCCTAGTATGGACCCCATGGCCTGTGCAGTCAATGTATATATGTAACTCTCTCTCTCTCTCTCTCTCTCTCTCTCTCTCGCCGACGAGCCAATTGCCACCATCAGCCCCCCCGCACTATTCAATTATCGGCCTGTAACTCAAACTGAACCACACCCATTATACCACCAACTAGTGTCTCTGCTTTACTGATTGCTAGGCTAGGGAGGCAACTGGGGACCCTCTCAATAACACCAGCTAGAAAAAGAGTAAGGATATGAGAATGGATATGAGCCTAATTTGTGGGTGATAAAAAGTAGTGATATGAGAATGTCTATGAGCCTAATTTGTGGGTGATAAAGAGTAGTGATATGAGAATGTCTGAGCCTAATTTGTGGGTGATAAAAAGTAGTGATATGAGAATGGATATGAGCCTAATTTGTGGGTGATAAAAAGTAGTGATATGAGAATGGATATGAGCCTATTTTGTGGGTGATAAAAAGTAGTGATATGAGAATGGATATGAGCCTATTTTGTGGGTGATAAAAAGTAGTGATATGAGAATGGATATGACCATCATGTGTGTGGGTTTGTAAAAGAGCATATTTTTTGTTTGGAAAGATGAAAGTGGTGGTAATAATATGAGAATGGAGACGAGCCTAATTTGTGTGTGATAAAGAGTAGTGATATGAGAATGTATATCACCATAATTTGTGTGTGATAAAGAGTAGTGATATGAGAATGTATATCACCATAATTTGTGTGTGATAAAGAGTAGTGATATGAGAATGTATATCACCATAATTTTGAGTGGGAAAGGAGAAATTGGTATGGTATAGAGATTTGCATATTTTTTGTTTGGACAGATGGCATTGGTGGTAATGATATGAGATGAACATAAGCATGTTTTGTGTCTAGAAGGTGAAACTGGTCGTGATTAAATGATTTTGGCCCTGTCACTTTTTCAACTCTGGGGGAGGCACTTGCCACAGATAGTTCTGCCTTTTGTCTCCTTCACTCACATAGAAAAGACAAACACAATATATATACCGTATAAATCAACTTCACTCTCAAACTTACCAAGCAGTCACACACACACCATAAATATAGCTCCCTTTGCATGCCAGTTACTCATTTTCTCAGAACAGCTGTGAATATAGAATCCTGACATCCGTAGCGTGCACATAAGGTCATAGCGGCCACACTCCAAAACGGCCGCACTCCAAAACAGCTACACTCCAAAACGGCCACACTCCAAAATGATCACATACCAAAACGGCCATACTCCAAAACGGCCACACTCAAAAATGGTCACATACCAAAACGACCTCACTGAAAAATGGCCACAGTCCAAAATGGCTATACTCAAAAATGGCCACACTCCAGAATTGTCAAACTCCAAAAGGCCACACTCCAAAACGGCCACATTCCAAAATGGCCGCACTCCAAATCGTAACACTCCAAATCAGCCCCACTCCAAAACGGCAACAATCGAAAACGGCCACATCCCAAAACGGCCAACTTAAATAACGGCCACACCTCAAAATGGCCACGCTCCAACACGGCCAAGGAGTTTGATTGAGGTCGAGGGAACGCGAAAGTGGTCCCGGACCCTGAAAATTGGAACCCTTAAATGTTTTTTCTGTTCGGGCTCTGTCTCGAGTCGGCCACCTCCAGCAATGGGGTATATGCCTGAGTACATACAGTATACATACACACATACATTACGGTACATAGGTTTAGCTAGATTAAGGCTCAGTTTGGTTTGCTATGCTGGTTATGGTTAGGTTAACCCTTTGAAGCTCTGACGCGTTTTAGCAGTTTATTTTGGCTATCATTAGACGATTGTTATGCAGCTTAGGAAGTATCTGTGGGTATCAGAAGGGTAAATACTATCTCAATCAACCCTTTGACTTCCATATAGCGTTACTAATCTGAATAAAATCGTCTAATAGTAGCCATAAACAGAACAGAAACGCGTATTGGAGCTTGAAATGGGCTTGAAAGTTAGATTTGCTGTGGTTCGTTGAGTTCAGTTAGGTTAGGCTATGATAGTTATGGTTAAATTAGGTTAGGCTGGGTTTAGTTTGTTGTTATGTTTGGTTTGTCTTGGCTAAGTTACATTTGGTTAGGTTAGGTTAGGTTAAGTTTGATTTGGTTGAGTTTGGCTGCATTAGGTTAAGTTTAACTAGATTAATGGCCATATTAAACATCACTCACTTGCGGCCCTAAAAGCTTCATAAACGAAATAAACAGAACTAAATAGTGATATTTCTGAAATTGAACGGAGTTTAATTCTTTATCACAAAATAGCATTCGTTTATTTTATCTTCGTTCGATATAAGGTTGGTAGCACCCTTCTCATTTCTGAGATAATACGGTGGCCGTTTGGGAGTGTGGCTGTTTAGGAGCGTGGCCGTTTAGGAGTGTGGCTGTTTAGGAGTGTGGCCGTTCAGTAGTGTGGCCGTTTGGGAGTGTGGCCATTTAGGAGTGGTCATTTGAAAGTGTGGCCGTTTAGGAGTGTGGCCCGTTAGAGAGTGAGGTCATTTAGGAGTGTGGCCATATAGGAGTGTGGCCGTTTGGGAATGTCGCCATTTGGGAGCGCGGCCGTTTGGGAGTGTGGCCGTTCTGACTGGTAACTTCCATGGCGTGCACAGAACATCAAACCCGAGCTGAGTATTCAAAGAAAAATGGAGCCCTCACACGAATAGGAGGATGGACAAAAGGGAGAACTAATGGAATTTGTTGGAATTGAGAGATCGGTACCTTCACATTAACTTTGTAGCTTGACTAGTTTTCCCAATTGATTTCGTGAGATCATCTCTTAAAAATAATCCTCGTTTAAAAATTGGTACATACATAATTTAATGTACTTAAGTGGATGTTTGTAATTTCCTCCCTATACCTCTATCAAACTTGGAAAAAAACCCAAAAAGCAAAAAAACACTCCCTCAAAACCCCCCTTCGAGATAAATTTGTCATTTTTTCGGTACAAAAATATTTCGGTCAAAGGCCTTTTCCTCCTAAATTACAGGCTCGTTATCGCTCGCCAGGACAAAAATCGACACTTAAATGACAGTATAGGGTCTTAATATTAGCAATTAAATGGACGAAAGGTCTTACAGAATCAGTCTTTCCCTCTTCCAACGACTTAAATTGCTTCAAACTCCGTGTGTCCAGGCATTTTGGTTCGAACGTCCCTTGATTTTGGCCCTGTCACTTTTTCAACTATGGAGGAGGCATTCGATACAGGCAATTCTGCCTTTGTCTCCCTCACTCACATGAAAAAAATAAAAATAAATAAATATATAATTATATATATACTTAAAAAAACTAATGAATGAACCCTACCCCCTTACGAGGTTGGTCATGGTTTGGTAGTCATTAATTTGGCAAGCACCGTATCATTAGTGCCGTATCTCCGTAAAGACTTGTTGGACCATCGCTCTCCCTTAATGAACCGGGCCGGGCCGTGTAGGCGATGACAGATGAACTGGCTAGCATTCTCCTTTATCACGATTACAGGTCAAGATAATTTTCCACTCTTGGTTTGATAAGAGTCCAGCTTTGTATTACACTCGTGGAACGTTAAGGGGAGATATCCACTTGAGGGACTTTTTTCTTGACCCCTTTCTCCCTCATGTCTAGCCCCATTGATTTTGAGATTTTAAGACGTTTGCCCCATTATTTTGGTGATTTTAAGAATTTCTGACCCCTTCTGTCAATTTTAAGACCTTTCGTGCCATTTAGGTGTCGATTTTATCCTGGCTCGCGATAGCGAGCCTGTAATATAAGAGTAAACGGCCTTCGGCCGGGACATTTTTCTACCGAAAAATGTACAAATTTATCTTGAAAGGGGGTCAAAGGGGTGACATTTTAAGATTGCTGGAGGAGTAGGAAACAAACTAAAAACCTCCCCTTAAGAGAACCTGTATTTTTTAATTATAGCTTGCGTAGATGGATAATCTATCTCTTTAGAAAATCATTTGTTATCTGGGTTTCCCTTTATTCCTTTCCTGTGAGAAAGCAGGGGAGAAAATGCAAACTTGCCTGTTAGCGAGTATCCTATCACCTCAACAAACTAATAAGTGTGCTGTTTTATATTTTTTTTATTTTATTTTTTTATTTATTTATTTTTTTTGGGGGAGGGGGGGGGGGAGGAGAAGGGGGGGGGGTTATTACATTACTCTATGCCAAGCAGCTGAATGATAATAGATCCGAAATATGGGGGCGTAATTGCACTATTCGATTATGAGTAACTTAAGGGGAGGTTTTTAGTGTATTCCCTAGACTTCCATCAAGCTTAACATTACAGCCCCTAGACCCCCTTTCAAGATAAATTTGTAAATTTTTCGGTAGAAAAATTTCCCGGCCGAAGGCCGGTTCCTCTTAAATTACAGGCTCGCTATCGCTCGCCAGGAAAAAATCGAAACCTAATGGCACGAAAAGTCTTAAAATTGACAAATGGGGCGAAAGTTCTTAAAATCGCCAAACTAAGGGGGCGAACGTCTTATAATATCAAAATCAATGGGGCTAACCATGAGGGAGAAAGGGGTCAAGAAAAAAATCCCTCAAGTGGAGATCTCCCCTTAAGAATTACCACCAAACATTAGAGGAATACGTAATTATCACCACCAAGAGCATATTTCGTCTTTTATTATTCTCATGGGGGTTTTTTTCCCAACCCAATTGAGACTTCATAAAACCATTTAATAATATGCATAAAAACTCTAAGCATAGTGCCAATATATATATATCGAAGGGGGTTCAATACCAAGGCAGTGCGGAGTTATCGGACTGCTAAACAATCATCATCATCAGTGGCCAAGCTCCCTCATTATAGAACCGGTTACCGAGTTATCCGAATCATCAACCGAATCACTCTTCGTCAAGGGGCGATGGTTAATTTTTTTTTCTAGTTTCCTCCATCAAGCTTAAAAAAACACTCCTCCAAGACCCTCCTTCAAGATTAATTTGTAAATTTTTCGATAGAAAAATTTGCCGGCCGAAGGCCGGTTCCTCTTATATTACAGGCTCGCTATCGCTCGCCAGGAAAAATTCGATACCTAAATGGCACGAAATGTCCTAATATTGACAAAAAAATAGAACAAAAGGTCTTAACCCTTTCAAGCTCCAATACGCGTTTCTGTTCTCTTTCTGGCTACTATTCGACGATTTTATTCAGATTAGTAACGGTGTATGGAAGTCAAAGGGTTGATTGAGATAGAATTTACCCTTTTAATACCCACAGATCCTTTCTAAACTGCATACAATCGTCTAATGATAGCCAAAATGAACTGCTAAAATGCGTTAGAGCTTGAAGGGGTTAATAATACGATACCAACTCTAAGAATAGTACCAATATAATATAATCGAGGGAGTTTAAGGGGAGATTTCCACTTGAGGGACCCTTTTCTGGACCCCCTTTTCCCTCATGTTTAGCCTCGTTGCTTTTGAGATTTTAAGACGTTCAGCCCATTATTTTGTCGATTTTAAGAACTTTCGCCCTATTTATGTTGATTTTAAGACCTTTCGGGCCTTTTAGCTGTCGATTTTTGCCTGACGAGCGATAGCGAGTCTCTAATTTAAGAGGAACCGGCCTTCGGCCTGGACATTTTTCTACCGAAAAATGTACAAATTTATCTTGAAAAGGGGTCTAGCGACTGTAATTATAAGCTTGATGGAGGTCTAAGGAACAATCTAAAGACCTCCCCTTAATACCAAGGCAGTGAGTTATGGGACTGCTAAACAATCATCATCATCAGTGGCCAAGCTCCCTCATTATAGAACCGGTTACCGATCGAGTTATCCGAATCATCAACCGAACCACTCGTCAAGTTACCCCAGACTTTATTTAGACACACACCCAATTGACCACTTGCGAGTTTCAGGATATAAGGAAGTTGGAGCCGTGAACATCGATATCAAATAGAACTGCAATAATAATGTAGGTTTCTGATGGTTAAAAAGTATGTTGAATTGGGTTTTACGTATTTAGAAATGTACTACAACCGTATTTTAGCTGGTAATTCTGCTAAACATCAATGTAAACAAATCCAACTTCCTTATAGCCTGAAACTAGGAAGTTGTTGTATAAAACCGTCTAATAATCGCAAAAAATTCAGTTTCAATCGCGTCCTAATCCTCAAGCGGTTAACACCTCATCGCTCGCTCCCCCCCCCCCCCCCCCTCCCCCCCTCCTCCCCTCCACCACCCATCGGACTAAGCCTAAGTGCATATTTTCCGAAACAGGGCATTAGCGTAACGAGGGTATAATATCGGGAATCAGTTTTGGAACGAGCGGCCCCCTACTAAATAATGAGTAAACTGTATAGTCCGCACCCGCCCCCTCCAGCGATCCTGTAAAATATAGAAAACGGTATTTTTTGTTTTCATCGGGCGATCATTTTGGGGACTCGTTTGTGTGTGTGTGTGTGTGTGGGTGGTTGTGTATGTGTGTGTTATATATATATATATATATATATTTATATATATATAGAGAGAGAGAGAGTGTGTGTGTGTATGCGTGTGCGTATGTAGCCTATGTGTAACCCCCGGCGCCATAGTATACCCCCTATGGAAAGCTACAGTCCCCCTGGATAATACCTTGTGATTGGCCGTCATCGTAAACTAGGTGCGCTGATAATTATTCTATGGGGCGGTTGGGGGGAATGTTGGGGGGGGGGGGGGGAAATGGGGCGAGGTAGGGAGGGACAGGGGGCGGGGGGTAGTAGTAGTAGTAGTTGTTGTTTTTGTTGTTGGTGTGAGGTAGGGAGTTATATTATTGCAGGCTAATGTTGTACTGTGTTTGAGGTGAAGGAGGCGTTACGAGGTGTAGTTGTTATAAGTAAAGTGAGCTGCCAACTGTTCGGGGTCCCACGGCTTAGGTTCACTGCTCATCTAGTTAACTACCGAGCTACTGAAAATGTATCTACCTATCTACTGTATGTATCTATCACCCCCACTCCCCCCCCCCCCCCTCTCTCTCTCTCTCTCTCTCTCTCTCTCTCTCTCTCTCTCTCTCTCTCTCTCTCTCTCTCTCTCTCTCTCTCTCTCTCTCTCTCTCTCTCTCTCTCTCTCTCTCTCTCTCTCTCTCTCTCAGAGTGGAATAGTTTACCAAGGGAGGTGGTCGACAGTAATTCAATTGATACGTTTAAGAAAAGACTGGACGATCATCTGATGGAGATTGGATTAATATGAATTAATCAGTAGTCATGTGTAATTTCCCTTTCAAATCAATGTCTTTCTATACTCTCTAAACCAAAACAATACTTGTGGGCATTTCTTGACCCATAAGGTTACACTTCATCCTATTTTCCGGTACGACTTTTGTAGCCGGAGGAAGTGGAGGGTGGGGAGAGAGCCTTCTACTTCACTGACCTATTCTTTTACTATAAACTGTCCCTGTCTAGTAGTATTAAGGCTCTCTCTCTCTCTCTCTCTCTCTCTCTCTCTCTCTCTCTCTCTCTCTCTCTCTCTCTCTCTCTCTCTCTCTCTCTCTCTCTCTCTCTCCAACTGCTAGGCTCCCACGGGTTAAGTTTCCCTGCTCATCTATTTCACACTACCTACCTATTCAAAATCGATACATCTATTTGTCTATTGGATGTCTACCTATCTATCTAACTACACAAATACACTATATATGGTACAGGGAATCTGTGTAATCATTCTTGAAATTAAATATTTAATTTCACTATATTTCTGATACCCTGTCCTATATTTGGGATATCTTATAGTGGACAGGCTAGGTTAGGTCCACTTTAACCAAATTACTATGTATCTTTCCGAACTTAATATTATAGGAAGATACAAATGAACTCTCAAATTTTAATACATGGTTAATGAAATAAATATTAACCATAGATTTATCTAACTTGACAAAATTTAACGTAACCAAAAATGTACAGCACGTATTATTGAAAAATACAACTTGACATATTAGGAACATAGAATTATTATATAAGCACATTTATAATTTTTATTTCACGAATTCGCTAGGGATTTCGTGAAATCCCGCATTGCACAGATTCCCTGTAATATATTATATATATATATATATATATATATATATATATATATATATATATATATATATATATATATATAACAATTAGTTGGTGTCAGTGAGTCTTCACGTGTCAGGAAACCAGCTACGAGACATGAATGTATTTGCCTGGTTAAAATTATCAGCAAAACCTTAGAACGTTTATTAATCTTACATCTTCATAGGCGTAATAGTTGATAGTTATTTTGCTTGTTATTCTTTCTTGAATAATAATTTTATGTAGCCTATATACTGTGTGAATGTGTGTTTTGTTATCGTGTGCCTTTTTTTTTTTTTCTTTTTTTTCCTGTTTGGGCTCTGTCTCGAGTCGGCCACCCCAAGCGAAACATAAATTAAAATATAATACAAATAAAATTAAAATTAAATGGGGTATTTGCCTGATGAGTATATAGATAGATAGATCGAATCATTTGATGACTCCCTCTACTGGACAGCTTTTATCATCACGTTTCGATGGTCAACATTTTTTCTGGCAATATATCTTGAATTTGTTGCACTGGTATCGGAAACTATAGTCTATTCGCTGTGTGTAGGCCAGAAATAATTGCCTCTATCCTCTGTAACTCAAAAAGGACTGGAGCAAATTGGCTGTAAATTTCTACATCTATTCCTTGACTGACTCTTCCTTAAGGGGGGTGACCTGCTTTATGTTATTTCTGTAATTTTCTCTCTTTCTCTGGCTTATATCCATTGGGCCCCATTCAGCCAACTATTTTAAGACGTTTATCCCCATCTACTGTAGGTGTCTTCTTCCTGGCGAGCGATAGCGAGCCAGCATTATATGAAGGAATCCGGCTTCGCCGGAGACATTTTTCTGTCGAAAAATGTACAAATTTAGCCTGCTGTCAAAAGAAAAAAATATGCTGGCTCGCTACCGCTCACCAGTAAAAAAATGACACCTGGATGGGGATAAACGTCTTAAAACAGTAGGCTGAATGGGGCCAAATGGATACAAGCCAGAGAAAAAGATTAAAGGAGAGAAATAAAAAAAAAACATGTCACCCCCCCCCCGTAATGGTAGTAATATTAGCTCGATTACGCTAGTTGTTGTTTAGTTACGGAGGTTAGAGGTCATGATTTTAGTTATGGAGGTTAGAGGTCATGATTTTAGTTATGGAGGTTAGAGGTCATGATTTTAGTTATGGAGGTTAGAGGTCATGATTTTAGTTATGGAGGTTAGAGGTCATGATTTTGGTTATGGAGGTTAGAGGTCATGATTTTAGTTATGGAGGTTAGAGGTCATGATTTTAGTTATGGAGGTTAGAGGTCATGATTTTAGTTATGGAGGTTAGAGTCATGATTTTAGTTATGGAGGTTAGAGGTCATGATTTTAGTTATGGAGGTTAGAGGTCATGATTTTAGTTATGGAGGTTAGAGGTCATGATTTTAGTTATGGAGGTTAGAGGTCATGATTTTAGTTATGGAGGTTAGAGGTCATGATTTTAGTTACGAAGGTTAGAGGTCATGATTTTAGTTATGGAGGTTAGAGGTCATGATATTAGTTATGGAGGTTAGAGGTCATGATTTTAGTTATGGAGGTTAGAGGTCATGATTTTAGTTATGGAGGTTAGAGGTCATGATTTTAGTTATGGAGGTTAGAGGTCATGATTTTAGTTATGGAGGTTAGAGGTCATGATTTTAGTTATGGAGGTTAGAGGTCATGATTTTAGTTATGGAGGTTAGAGGTCATGATTTTAGTTATGGAGGTTAGAGGTCATGATTTTAGTTATGGAGGTTAGAGGTCATGATTTGAGTTATGGAGGTTAGAGGTCATGATGTCTCGCCTTGAGTTATGGAGGTTAGAGGTCATGATGTCTCGCCTTGAGTTATGGAGGTTAGAGGTCATGATTTGAGTTATGGAAGTTAGAGGTCATGATTTCTCGCCTACTTACAGCGAATAGACTATAGGTACTCGAACATGGAATTTGCTATAAAGTGGAAGGTAAAGACAGCAAAGCAGAAGGCTCTCTCCCCACCCACCACTCCCTCCGACCTTTGGGTCAGCATGAAATTTAGTTGGGGAAACAAGGCCCCCAGCAGTGTGAGAACATTTAAGGGGAGATCTCCACTTGAGGGATTTTTTTCTTGACTCCTTTCTCCCTCATGTTTAGCCCCATTGCTTTTGATATTATAAAACGTTTGCCCCATTAGTTTAGCGATTTTAAGAACTTTCACCCCATATTAAGACCTTTCGTGCCATTCAGGTGTCGATTTTATCCTGGCGAGCGATAGCGAGCCTGTAATTTAAGAAGAACCGGCCTTCGGCCAGGAAATTTTTCTACCGAAAAATTTGCAAATTTATCTTGAAAGGGACTCAAGGGGGTGTAATTTTAAGCTTGATGGAGGTCTAGGGAACAAACTAAATACCTCCCCTTAAGCCGCTGTCACACGAGCGCTTTTTCCGTCAATTTTCCATGAGCAAGTTTTTTCTCATAATATTTTTGGACATTTTCGCACTGGTATCGGCAACTAGACTGAAGGGAGATTTTGTTAGGAGGCGAATAGACTATGTTAGGCGGCGAATATATAGACTATACCGTAGACTGAAGATTTTTGTTTTTAGACCACTGGATTATTTCATCAGATAACCTCATAAGCTGCCAGACCTGTGTTAAAAGCGTAAATGTTCATGGAAAAAAAACGGTGGTGTGATACCGGTTTTGTTATCCTTTTGTATGTGCATGAATGAGACAAAAAGAAAAGCTGTCTGTAACAAGTGTCTCCCCCAAAGTTGAAAGAGTGATAGTCGCTATTTTTAACTTTGTATTTTGTGTGTGTGTGTGTGTGTGTGTTTGCGTGTCTGTGTGTGTGTGTGTTTGAGTGTGTGGGTGTGTGTGTGGGTGTGTGTGTGTGTGTGTGTATTGGAAAGAAGTGTGCTTGTTTAGTAGGCTATAGTGAAATTAATAGGAGTAGTAGGAGGTGTTTGTGAGAGCCAGCTGGATTATTCTGTGTGTAGGTGAAACACCAGCCACATTAAGGGGAGGTTTTTAGGGTGTTTCCTAGACTTCCATCAAGCTTGAAATTACACTCCCTTGACCCCCTTTCAAGATAAATTTGTACATTTTTCGATAGAAAAATGGGCCGGCCGAAGGCCGGTTCCTCTTAAATTACAGGCTCGCTATCGCTCGCCAGGAAAATATCGACACCTAAATGGCACTCAAGGTCTTAAAAGTGACATAAATGGGGTGAAAGTTCTTAAAATCGCCAAACTAATGGGGCGAACGTCTTAAAATCTCAAAAGCAATGGGGCTAAACATAATGAAGAAAGGGGTAAAGAAAAAAATCCTTCAAGTGGAAATCTCCCCTTAATGCAACAGGATGTTCCAACAACTCTTTTGTTATCAAAGGGTTGGCGGTGAAGTTTAAGGGAGCCCACCTCGCTTTTTTTTCTCTCTTTCTCTCCCTCTCTCTTTGGTTTGTATCCATTCGGCCCCATTCAGCCTACTGTTTTAAGACGTTTACCCCCATCCAGGTGTCAATATTTACCTGGCGAGTGGTAGCGAGCCAGCATATATATATATGTTTTTGTTTTGACAGCAAGCTAAATCTGTACATTTTTCGATAGAAAAATTTCTCCAGCGAAGCCGGATTTCTCCATACAATGCTGGCTCGCTATCGCTCGCCAGGAAAAAAATCGACACCTAGATGGGGATAAGGTCTTAAAACAGTAGGCTGAATGGGGCCGAATGGATACAAGCCAGAAAAAGAGAGAAAAGGAGAGAAAGATAAAAAAAAAGCAGGTGAACCCCTTAAATTAGACTGTACATGAGGCAGGTGAGGTTTGAACAAGTGTGTGTGTGTGTGTGTGTGTGTGTGTGTGTGTGTGTGTGTGTGTGTGTTTTGTAATCTCAGCCAGTGATCGGTATACTTTATCATGCGGTGATCTATATATAATAAACACACACATACTCTCTCATCAGCACACGTTCACTCTCTCTTTCTCTCTCTCTCTCACACACACACACACACACACACACACACACACACACACACACACACACACGAGCGGTTGTGTGTTTATCGGTACATATCAATTTGGTGCATGCTTACGAGTACATTTTTCGATTTTTAAACCTAAATTACACTAACCTAACCTAACCTAACCTAACCTAACCTAACCTAACCTAACCTAACTTAACTTAACTTAACTTAACTTAACTTAACTTAACTTAACTTAACTTAACTTAACTTAACTTAACTTAACTTAACTTAACTTAACTTAACTTAACTTAACTTAACTTAACTTAACTTAACTTAACTTAACTTAACTTAACTTAACTTAACTTAACTTACCTAACCTAACCGAAAACACTCCATTTCAACGTATTTTAAAGAGGTGTGTACCGATTAACTGTCGCCCCAAACCTCATGTACCTGTAAACCTACAAATATCCAGAGATTTGTACCAATAAACACACAACCGCTCGTACACACACACACACACACACACACACACACACACACACACACACACACACACACACACACACACACACACATATATATATATATATACATACACACACACGCAAACACACTCTCTCATCAGCACACGCTAGCTCTCTCTTACACACACACACACACATACACACACATTATTATTATTATTTTTGTTTGTATTGCAGTCTATTGGTTAAGCCGGTGTCACACGAGCGATTTTTCCGCCAATTTGTCTGGCAGCTTCAACATTTATATTTCGTAAGAACTAAACTGCCAAACAATCTACCCTCGATCTACAGTACCTTCCGATTCCAATGCCAAGGAGCCTAAAAATAGTACGATAATCAAAATAGTACGATAATCAAAATAGTACGATAATCAAAATAGTACGATAATCAAAATAGTACGATAATCAAAATAGTACGATAATCAAAATAGTACGATAATCAAAATAGTACGATAATCAAAATAGTACGATAATCAAAATAGTACGATAATCAAAATAGTACGATAATCAAAATAGTACGATAATCAAAATAGTACGATAATCAAAATAGTACGATAATCAAAATAGTACGATAATCAAAATAGTACGATAATCAAAATAGTACGATAATCAAAATAGTACGATAATCAAAATAGTACGATAATCAAAATAGTACGGTAATCAAAATAGTACGGTAATCAAAATAGTACGGTAATCAAAATAGTACGGTAATCAAAATAGTACGGTAATCAAAATAGTACGGTAATCAAAATAGTACGGTAATCAAAATAGTACGATAATCAAAATAGTACGATAATCAAAACTCACTCATCGAAAATTGCTGGAAAAAGCGTTCGTGTGACATTGGCTATCCATCATCATTATCATCATCATTATCATCATCATTATCATCATCATCATCATCATTATCATCACTATCATCATCATCATCATCATCATCATTATCAGCCTGAGTTAGTCCACTACAGAACAAAGGCCTCTTCAAACCGTGTCCACTCTAACCGGTAAGATGTCCGCCTGTTCCATCCCACCCCTGCAAACTTTCGGATCTCATCCCTCCATCTGGTTCTCTGTCTACCCCTTCCTCTAGCTCCATCTCTAGGTTACTATAGTCAGTTTTATTTCAGCTGATGGTAATTTAAATTCCTTAGCAACTGATTTGTGATGCTTAATGGATAAAATATGAATCTACCATGTCTCTGCGTCGTATTAAGGGGAGGTTTTTAGTGTGTTTCCTAGACTTCCATCAAGCTTGAAATTACACCCCCATGACCCCCTTTCAAGATAAATTTGTACATTTTTCGGTAGAAAAATGTCCCGACCGAAGGCCTGTTCCTCCTAAATTACAGGCTCGCTATCGCTCGCCAGGAAAAAATCGACACTTAAATGGCACGAAAAGTCTTAAAATTGACAGAAATTGGGCGAAAGTTCTTAAAATCGCCAAAGTAATGGGGCGAACGTCTTAAAATATCAAAAGCAATGGGGCTAACCATGAGGGAGAAAGGGGCCAAGAAAAAAAATCCCTCAAGTGGACATCTCCCCTTAATGCCCAAGTTTTCATAATTAACAAAATATTTCCTTACAAAAATGTGTTTAATAGCTGAGTAACCAAGATATTAACATGATAACTTACTATCATCTGGAAATGTGTTTAATAGCTGAGTAACCAAGATATTAAGATGATAACTTACTATCAACTGGAAATAAATAGACTATATCCACTATATTCTAAAAATCCAATGATCGACCCTTTCTCTTACGGCTTTCAACTCGGCCCTTTCGTTTCGTATTTTTAGGTCAGGTGAAGGTAATGAGGGATAAGCCTTTAACAACGGGTCCTCGTACCTACTTTCTACTTTACTTATTTGCTGAAGAGGGGAGAAGGGGTGTTGGAGAGAGAGAGAGGAAGCTGTTGGAGTGGCTTTGTTATGTGTGTTGGTGAAGGTATTGAGGGATAAGCCTTTACAACGGCACCTCTTAGCTAATTTCTATTTTTCCTATTTTCTGAAGAGTGTAGAGAGGCAAGAAGCAAAATATATATACTCTAATATATATACTTTGGGTAGAAGGGGTGTTAGAGAGAGAGGAAGCTGTTGGAGTGGCTTGGTTATTTGTCTGTATACGTCGTTGGCCCTCAGGTCAGGTCAGGTGAAGGTATTGAGGGATAGGCCTTTACAACGGTACCTCGTATCTACATTCTACTTGTCCTATTGTTGTGAAGAGTGTAGAGAGGGGAGCAGGGGTGTTGGAGAGAGAGGAAGCTGTTGGAGTGGCTTGGTTATTAGTCTGTATACGTCGTCGGCCCTTTCGTTTCGTATTTCCCCCTCTCCTTACCTTCACCACTCCCCGCCGCGCCAATAAACCCCGCTCTGGACCGACCCCACTGCAGGCGCCCACCTCTTACCTGGCCGTAAAGATAATGAGCCCGATAACATGGGCGTCAGGTTCCGGCGACACGTGTTGCGGGCGGGCGTGGGTGCTATCTCTGCCGCCCCTTATCTTGATGAGGGGCGTGGTGTTTAGAGCGGTCCTGGGGTGCTAAAGTGGGCTAAATCGCGGTTGGCAACACTTATTTAGGGCCGCTAGCAACGCCATTGCCAACTCTATCTATATATATATATATATATATATATATATATATATATATATATATATAATTTGTTTAAATACTCCCCGCCGTGATCAAACCTCAGACATTCAGAACGAGTGTCCAAGTTTTTAGTATTTAAACATTTCTCAACTCACGTGCATTTGTGAAATATACTTGATATATATATATATATATATATATATATATATATATATATATATATATATATATATATATATATAAAATGATGGGGTATGTTCCCGAGTAGATAGATAGATAGATAGATAGATTTATATAATCATACATATATTATTATATAACTAGGATAAACGTAGAGATAATATTGGAAATGTGTGTTAGTAAATGCTGTGTGTGTGAAATATTGGAACTGTGTGTTAGTAAATGCTGTGTGTGTGAAATATTGGAACTGTGTGTTAGTAAATGCTGTGTGTGTGAAATATTGGAACTGTGTGTTAGTAAATGCTGTGTGTGTGAAATATTGGAGCTGTGTGTTAGTAAATGCTGTGTGTGTGAAATATTGGAGCTGTGTGTTAGTAAATGCTATGTGTGTGAAATATTGGAGCTGTGTGTTAGTAAATGCTATGTGTGTGAATTATTGGAACTGTGTGTTAGTAAATTCTGTGTGTGAAATTCATAGATAATTATCTGCCGAATGTGATGCAAACGATGCAATTCTCTCTCTCTCTATCTATCTATCTATCTATCGGTCTATCTATGTTTATCTATATATCTATGTATATCTATCTATCTATGTTTATCTATATGTCTATCTATATCTATATATGTCTATCTATATATATCTATCTATTTATATATTTATGTCTACCAATCTATCTATCTGTCTATCTATCTACAGTAACTCTCTCTCTCTCTCTCTCTCTCTCTCTCTCTCTCTCTCTATATATATATATATATATATATATATATATATATATATATATATATATATATATATATATATATATATATATATATATATATATATATATATATATATATATACTGTATGTATCTATCTATCTATATATCTATCTATCTATCTATCTATCCGTCCGTCCGTCCACGTACAGAGCTCAGCAGGTGTGTGTATGTGTGTGTGTGGGTGGGGGGGGGGGGGGGAGTGGCTTGAGGTCCCCCCGTCACAGAGACCGATAGTGCACAAGCTTGATCCCACGGGTGCTTTGATTGGGAGTGAACAAACAAACAAACAAACAAACAAACAATGGGCTGAACGTCTTAATATCTGAACACTGAAAGGGGGCTAAGCATGAGGGAGAAGGGTGCCCAGAAAAAGTTATCATCTCCCCTTAAATAGTTAAATTTCCATGCAAAACCAATATTACACATTGATATAGTTACATCCTGTATGATCAATAATGCATACGCGATCGGTATATATATAATATATATATATATATATATATATATATATATATATATATATATATATAGAGAGAGAGAGAGAGAGAGAGAGAGAGAGAGAGAGAGAGAGAGAGAGAGAGAGAGAGAGAGAGAGAGAGAGAGAGAGAGAGATTTACAGAAGAGCGACCATTACTTACATTATTGCATTACAAAATATGCTTTAATATAACAAACATCGAGTAAGGCAGAGAACACCTGTTTTCAGCTAATGAGTAGTAATTGCTTTGAATTTATTATGCTACATATTTCCAATCTAAGGTTGCGTTCCTTTTGCTCACAAGTCTTTTCGCTCACCTTAATTTATCTTCACTTATTTTGACTGCCGTGGGATGCAATGCAATAATGGGTTGAGGGGGGGATCAGCCCCCTATGACTTATTGTCATCACTATATTTTGCCAGCGGAGAGGTGGGGGGGGGGGGGGGGCAAATAAGAAGTACAGTCGCGCTAATACGTGATGTTTCGGCACCAAGTAATTAGTATCAACAATATCTAAGCTTCATTTCTTCATATCGAGTGAAATATATAAACATATTCCTACACTTACCCACCCTATTCAACATCTGACAGACATTAATACAGCACAAAGCAAGCCAAACGTAATGACAGCCGAGACATGACTTATTAGCGCGACCGTACGCCGCGGCCCGACCGACTGTACACCCAAACAAGCACGGTACCGCCAGATTCGTCAAGATCCTATCAGAGTGGGAAACCAGGCAATCAGATAGCCCGCCATGCATCAAACTCCCCCCCATCTGATAAGTCTGGATAAACAGGGAGGAGGCTAGGTGATTTATGCTGCACTGTTTGGGAGAGGAAAGTAAAGTAACGGCGCTCTTGTTTGATTGCTGCATTTTGATTTATCTTTTCGTAATGCAAGAATATATTTTTTTTTATTTTTTTTTATTTTTTTTTTTTTTTTCCATTTGTGGATAATTTCTTAGCATGAAACAGTGAATGGTCTTGTTGATTATTATTTATCTTTTCGTAATGCAAGAATATATTTTTGTTTTGTGTTTGCTTTCTCTTTTGCATTCGTGGATAATTATCAGCATGGAACGGTGAATGTGTGTGTCTGTGTGTGTGTGTGTGTGTGTGTGTGTTTGTGTGTGCAAGTGTGCAAGTGTGCAAGTGTGCGTGTGCGTGTGCTTTCAGTTAACAGTTTTTGGCAATTTCATGTTGATTTCTCTGTCCAAAATGATGGAGAGATTTGCGATACTTTCTGTGTGTGCATTTTGTACATTTTTCGGTAGAAAAATGTCCCGGCCAAAGGCTGGTTCCTCTTAAATTACAGGCTCGCTATCGCTCGCCAGGATAAAATCGACACCTGAATTGCACAAAAGGTCTTAGTATGGGGTGAAAGTTCTTAAAATCGCTAAACTAATGGGGCAAAAGTTTTATAATATCAAAAGCAATGGGGCTAAACATGAGGGAGAAAGGGGTCAAGAAAAAAATCCCTCAAGTGGAAATCTGCCCTTAAGTAATGCGGATACCAATTATTGATCAACATATACTTGGTGCTGAGACATCACTTATTAGGCCGATTGTACAGTTGGTTAAATAAGCCATGTCTCAGCTGCCATTATGTTTGGCTCGTTCTGTGCTGTGTTAATGTCTGTCAGATGTTGAATGAGGTGTGTAGGTGTAGGAACATGTGTGTATATCTCACTCGAAACGTTGAAAGGAAGTTTAGATATTGCTGATACCAATTGTTGATCAAAATATACTTGGTGCCGAGACATCACTTATTAGCGCGACTGTACTATATTATACCGAATGAGAGTTTCTGCGCAGATTAATCAGTTAACCCTTTCTATACCGGCGACGTCTTTTAAATAATACTCTAGCTACATTTAGACGATTTCCTGTAGTTTAAGAAGGATCTGTGGCAGTAGAAAGGGTTATAGATGAGATAGTTTGACGTCTGTTAATTGCTGGAGGCCCTTTTATAACTGAATACAATTGTTTAATAGCGGCCAGAATCAAGTTAAAAGACGTTGCTGGTACAGAAGGGGTTAAGTGTACAAATTGACTAACATTGTCTATTAGCCTTATTACTCAAACTCATGATATGTAAGGTGACCTGCCTTTTTTCTCCTTTTCTCTCTTTCTCTGGCTTGTATCCATTTGGCCCCATTCAGCCTACTGCTTTAAGACGTTTATCCCCATCCAGGTGTCGATTATCGCTCGCCAGCATTGTATAGAGAAATCCGGCTTTGCCGGAGAAATTTTTCTATAATTTTGTTTTACAAATTTAGCCTGCTATCAAAAACATTTTAAAAAATATGCTGGCTCGCTGCCGCTTGCCAGGAAAAAATAAACACCTGAATGGGGATAACCGGAAACAACGAGGTGGGCACCCTTAAGTTAGCTATTAAACTAGGTATAACATAGCTGACATTCTTATGATAACGGCAGGATTTTAGATTAGGTATAAAATTAGTTAATATATAATATCTTACTAACAAAGCCACGATCGAGTTTTTTTGGGGTACGAGGGTTAACCTTATAATTATTATACAGGGTTTTAGAATAGTTTTATGACCAGGGAATATATAGCAGCTGTAACTTATAGTAAAGGTAGGGTTTCAAAATAGCTATAAAACCAGGTAAAGTTCCCAGGACCACCAATCTTTCACCGTGGCCCCAGAGCTAATTTCCCGGGTGGTGGGGGGTGAGTGAGATGACTAGAGGTCCAAGGTTGACAGGACATGTGTGGTGGCAGGAGCCCCTAGGGTACTTATTGTCACCATAAAGATCAGCCACACAGTAGGTCGGTCATCTTTCTTGTGGTCTGGAGGTGGGAAGATGGGCGTAGGGAGTCCAAAGGTAATTTGTTACTTCACTAGAAAGTGTTTTTACCTGTGTGTGTGTGTGTGTGTGTGTGTGTATATATATATATATATATATATATATATATATATATATATATATACAGTATACTGTATACAGTTTATGTGTGTTTATATACTCCCAGCCGAACTCGAACCTCCGACATTCAGAACGAGTGTCCATGCTTTTAATCCACTACACCACAGCGTGATAAAAGGAATCTTAACCTTTCCCTATATACTGTATATTAAGGAGAAGGGAAATCCTACTTGGAGAATGTATTTCAATTCATGCACAAGTCGCAGGATCCATATTCCAGGATACCTTACAGGGATATTTACCCGATTACACGATTACCCCACGCAACTCGGGTTAAGGGGAGATGGTTCACTATTTGGGCGAAAATTTGCTTGTATTCATTATTTTTCTAGTTTCCTCCCTAGACCTCCATCACATTTAAAAAAAAAAAACATCCATTAGATCCCCCTTCTAGATTAATTTGTAAATTTTTCGGTAGAAAAATTTCCCGGCCGAAGGCCGGTTCTTCCAACATTACAGGCTCACTATGGTTCGCCAGGGAAAAAAATCGACACCAAAATAGCACGAAAGGTCTAAATATTGACGAAGAAATGGGGTGAAAGGTCTTAAAATCAACTAACTAATAGGGCAAACATCTTAACATCTGAAAACTAATGGGGCTAAACATGTGGGAGAAAGTGGTCCAGGAAACCGGCCCATCTCCCCGTAAAGAGATTTCATTTACATTCTCGCCCAGCCCAAACACGAGAGTCATTAACATCAAGTATATATCACAAATACACGTGTTTATACACTCTCAGGCGGACTCGAACCGGAATCTATTTTGTGGATATTATTTCACGATTATTATTGTTCAGAGTAACAAGGGTATAATTATATGGAACTTAAAAGGTTAATTGACCCAGTTTCGACTCTTTTCATTCCCACACATCCTTCCTAACTGTATACAATCGCCTAATGAAATCCAGAATAAACTGTCAAAACGCGTCATTATCTTCTAAGGGTTAACTCCTTCTGTACCGGTGACGTCTTCTCAATTGTAGTCTAGTTATATTTATATATATTTTGGTTCAATTTTTGGTAGATTTTTTCATTTATTTATTATTTGTTTTTAGTTTCCTCCCTAGACCTCCATCAAACTGAAAATAACATACATCAGATCCCCCTTTTAGATTAATTTGTACATTTTTCGGTAGAAAAATGTTCCGGCCGAAGGCCGGTTACTCTTAAGATTACAGGCTCGCTCACGCTCGCCAGGAAAAAATCGACGCCTAAATGGCACGAAAGGTCTTAAAATTGACAACGAAATGGGGAAAAAGGTATTGAAATCGCCAAACTAATGGGCCGAACGTCATAAAATCTGAAAACTATTGGGGGTAAGCATGAGGGAGAAGGGGGACCAAATACCAAATAGAATGAAATCTCTAATGTGGTGGTTTTAAGATACACTATATATATATATATATAATATATATACATATATACTGTATATAATTATATATATATATATATATATATATATATATATATATATATATATATATACAGTAGGCTGTATACAGTATGTTTTTTTGTTTTTTTTTTTAATGGCAGATAGAAGTGAGTTGAATAGTTTTATGGTTGATTGGTTGGTTGGTTGGTTGGTCTGGTGTACAATAAATTGTGTACATATGCTGATACAGGTGTTGGTAGCAAGCTCTCTCTCTCTCTCTCTCTCTCTCTCTCTATATATATATATATATATATATATAAAATTATACTGTATATATAGAGGTTTCCAACCCTAGTGCACCTGTATAGTGACGGAAACTATCTGCACACAAATCATAGCAACTCTCCTTTTTGTCATAGATTTACCGCGCTCTCTCTCTCTCTCTCTCTCTCCCAGGAAAATATATATATATATACTGATAGATGCCAGGTGATGTTACTCGTGTGTGTAATCATAACTCCCTTCTATCAATCTGTGCCGACAAAGGGAGAAGCCGGGAAATAGATTTTTATATATCTGGCTTCTGATTCCACGTTAAATGTTGAGACTATTTTTGTATTTATTAATTTATGTTTTTTTTTTTTTTTTTTTTTTTTTTTTTTTTTTGAGAGAGAGAGAGAGAGCAATGTACGGTATATTATTTTGTGCCTTAGGTTAACAAAACACCTTCCCATTTGCCATTTTAAAGCAATCCATTTTAGTTTGTTCCCTAGGCTAACAAAAACACCTAATTTTATTAAGGATATTTTTTTTTATTTTTTTTTTTCACTTTCGAGCAATGGATTTTAGTTTGTTCCCTAGGTTAACAAAAACACCTTCCTATATTATTCAAAATGTTGCTTGTTTTTGCCATATTCGAGCAATGTATGTGTTTGTCCCCTAGACTAATAAAAACGCCTTCCCATATTATTGAGGATATTTGCCTGTTTGCCATTTTTTAGCAATGTATTGTAGTTTGTCCCCTAGGCTAACAAAAACACCTTACCATATTATTGATGATTTTAGTTTGTCCCCTAGGCTAACAAAAACACCTTACCATATTATTGATGATTTTAGTTTGTCCCCTAGGCTAACAAAAACACCTTCCCATATTATTGATGATTTTTGCTTGTTTTTTGTCATAATCGAGCCATGTATTATAGTTTGTCCCCTAGGCTAACAAAAACACCTTCCCATATTATTGAGGATTTTGCTTGCTTTCTGCCATTTTCTAGCATTTTATTTTAGTTTGAACCCTAAGCTAACAAAAAGATTATAAGCTAAATTAAAATCACCTGGCGTTAGCTTAAACCCTTGAGGATTATGCTGTGTTTTGAAAGCTTATTCTGACTATCATTATACGATTTATAGAGCTTAGAAGGGATTTATAGAGCTTAGAAGGGATTTATAGAGCTTAGAAGGGATTTATAGAGCTTAGAAAGGATTTATAGAGCTTAGAAGGGATTTATAGAGCTTAGAAGGGATTTATAGAGCTTAGAAGGGATTTATAGAGCTTAGAAGGGAGCTGTGGGAATTAATAGGATAAGGACACCGTGTGATACCGCGATTTGTCTAAATATTGCTAAGTAAAATTCTGAGAGCAGATAATTTGAAGCTTGGGATAATGTTCTTCAATGGGTAGAATCTTTGCTATCATTATTACAGTCCCGTCATTCTGTTTACTTGACATCGTAAGATAGTCTGTAATCCAAGTACATTATAAATTTACTAGTATTGATGTAGCTGACTATAATAAGAGATGCGCATTAATCTTGTTTGTGTTTGAACATATTATAACCTAATTCTAGCAAATTGATGCATGTCAATTTAGTTACAATAGAAAAGCAAATGTTTATATTAAAAAGCCAGGAAATGTTGATGAACTTTTTCAGGTAAATGATCCGTCATTGATACAGTACATGCATTAGATTAATCGATCAATATCAGTCATGTACACTCTAGCCCACTTATAAGTATTAATCGATCAATATCAGTCATGTACACTCTAGCCCACTTATAAGTATTCGAGGACTTAAGGGAGGTCACCTGCTTTTTGTTCTCTCCTTTTCTCTCTTTCTCTGGCTTGTATCCATTCGGCCCCATTCAGCCTACTGTTTTAAGACTTTTATCCCCATCCAGGTGTCAATTTTTTACTGGTGAGCGGTAGCGAGCCAGCATATTTTTTAACTTTTTTTGACAGCAGGCTAAATTTGTACATTTTTCGGTAGAAAAATTTCTCCGGCGAAGCCGGATTTCTTCATATAATGCTGGCTCGCTATCGCTCGCCAGGAATAAATCGACACCTAGATGGGGATAAACGTCTTAAAATAGTTGGCTGAATGGGGCCGAATGGATACAAGCCAGAGAAAGAGAGAAAAGGAGAAAATTAAAATACAAAGCAGGTCACCCCCCTTAAACTATTTCTAATAATGGAAGTATATCTCTGGAAACCAACTTATGCACATAATGTTCAATACATCGATTACAAAGTACCATACCATTTATTGACAAGCTAGTTCGATCCAAAATGAAATCCAGATAGTTATATTAATTGTCTGTAGACAAACAAACATATGTAATGGGTCCAGGAAATCTTATGAGTGGGCAGCTAGAGACTATGGTGTCCCAGTGTACCTTTAAGGGGAGGTTTTTAGTCTGTTCTCTATACTTCCATCAAGCTTAAAATTACCCCCCCTAGACCCCCTTTCAAGATAAATGTGTACATTTTTCGGTAGAAAAATGTCCTGGCCGAAGGCCAGTTCCCCTTAAATTACAGGCTCGCTATCGCTCGCCAGGGAAAAATCAACACCTAAATCTTTAAAATTGACAGAAATGGGGCGAAAGTTCTTAAAATCGCCAAACTAATGGGGCAAACATCTTAAAATCTCAAAAGCAATGGGGCTAAGCATGAGGGAGAAATGGGTCAAACAAAATATCCCTCTAGTGGAAATCGCCCCTTAATAACACTGTCTGGTGCAACGTCTTTTGGGGGTATTTTGATAGTTTGATATATTTTGATCGGGGGGGAGGGAGGGGGGGGGGATGCTTTTGTCATTTACGAACACATTATATTTATTCTACCCATACCCATAGACTTTAAAAAAAAAAAAAAAAAAAAAAAAAAAAAAAAAAAAATCTCCAGACCCCCCTCAAACTATGAAAACGTCCCCCAGACCCCCTTCAATATGAAATCTAAATGTTTTCGGTAGAAAAATATCCCGGCCGAGAGCTGATTTTCTCAAATTGCAGGCTCGTTGTCGCTCGCCTAGGAAATATTGACGCCTTACTGGTATGAAGCGCGTTATAATCACCAAAATAATAGGGCGAAACGTCTTAAAATCTCCAAACTAATGGAGTATTATAGGGAGGGTCCTAATAGACCTGCCCTGCACCAAATAGGGTTAAACTATACAAATATGGCTATAGGCATACAGAATACCGAGAATAAAAACAAATTGTGACAATTCTCCCTCAAGACGCCTGTTGAATAAGAGACCCTGCGAGGAGACAACCACAACGACCCAACTACGAGATTTATTAGACGTTTCACACCTGGTATAATATCTTGTAAGGTATTTTGTGGTGTTGTTGGTGGTGGTGGTGGTGTTGCTCAAGTGGGTTTGTGGTGGGCGTTAATTTGTCAACACATCCTCCTTGGTGTAAGGTATATATCTATATATATATATATATATATATATATATATATATATATATATATATATATATAGATAGATAGATACAGGTATATATATATATATATATATATATATACACAGTATATATATATATATATATATATATATATATATATATATATATATATAGAGAGAGAGAGAGAGAGAGAGAGAGAGAGAGAGAGAGATTTATATATAATTTACCTATCAACCGCAAAGCCACCTAAATCACTATTATGCCAACATCACCAGTTCCACCATAATATTTATCACCATCACCGTTGTTATTGCTACCACAACCACCAGTACCAATGCCACTACAACTATTATCAGCCCCACTATCACCCTCACCATCACCACCACCACCACCACTACATCCATCACACACACCTCAATTACGACTGCGCACCATCATCATCACCACCTTCACCACAGTTCCCCAATCACTACCACCACCACCATCTCCACCACAATCATCACCAGCATCCCCACCACCACCACCTCATTCCCCACCACCATCACCACCCACAATTCCCTATCACCACCAGAATCACCACCAACACCACCACCACAATTCCCTATCACCACCACCACTAGACTTTATCTCCCCCTCAGTTACTAACCCATCTGTCCTCTACTAACTTCCTAATCCTGCCACGGACATTAGTTCCAGGGCAGTAATTCCCTTTCCAATGTTCCCTTACCCACTCTAAACCACTGTTTGGACACTTGATCCTCAGTGTTTTGGAGGACAAGCAACCTAGAAGGGTCACTAGATCTGTTGTTGCTTGATTTCCTTTGTACTCCTTTGTACCACCACCACCACCACTACTCTGACAAACGCGCCGCCCGCCAAACGTTTGTTAAAAGTATCGACAACGTAATGGTTTTCAAAATACGTTTACTTCAGACTGTCGCCGTTCATTCCGCACCTTATTGAACGTTTGCCAGGGTTTCGTTTTAGCTCAGTATATTTTTCTCTTTATTTTGATTTATTGAACATTTGCTAGTGTTTCGTTTTAACCCAGTAGATTTGTTCTCGACTTTTGTTAAGGGGAGGTTTTTAGTGTGTTTCCTAGACTTCCATCAAGCTTGAAATTACACCCCCATGACCCCCTTCAAGATAAATTTGTAAATTTTTCGGTAGAAAAATGTCCCGGCCGAATGCCGGTTCCTCTTAAATTACAAGCTCGCTATCTCGCCAGGAAAAAATCGACACCTAAATGGGACGAAAGTCTTAAAAGTGACATAAATGGGGTGAAAGTTCTTAAAATCGCCAAACTAATGTGGCGAACGTCTTAAAATCTCAAAAGCAATGGGGCTAAACATGAGGGAGAAAGGGGTAATGAAAAAATCACTCAAGTGGAAATCTCCCCTTAACGTTTGCTTTAGGTAGCGCCAACAAACTTGACAATAATCTTGATCCCTTAACTTCTCATAACTCCAAAGGGCCTAGAGCAAACTGGCTGTAAATATCCACACCTATTTCCCGATGGGCTCTTCCCAAATGATACAAATGTCAGCTCGATTGCTTTCATTAATTTTGAGTTATGAGAAGTTAAGGGGTCAAGATTATTGTCAAGTTGGTTGGCGCTGGTTTGGCGTTTCGTTTTAACCCTTTGAGTACCAGGGACGTGTGTAATATTCTATGCTAGCTATAATTATTTAGACGATATTATGCAGCTTAGGGAGGATCTATGATTGTTAAATGGTTGGGGTTGAGATAGTTTGAAGCATTATTATGGCTAGAGGTCCTTCCTAAGCTTTTTTTTTCTTCTATATTCCAACTACTCCCTCTCGGGCATAGGCTGAGAGCCCTTACAATCCACCGCTCAACACGGTGAAGCCCGTGAGGTCTCGTTCCAGTCTGGGGAGTGAGACATGTGAAGCATCCATTCATGGCTCGAAGCAGCTCAATCTCTGAAGCGGCTGGTTGCTTCGCTCAAGTGCTTCACTGCCTCACCCTCCAGGCTCAGACCCTCACTCTCAGAACGCCACCTATTGAGCAGTGAACTCACTAGGCATTGTCCCCCTGTAACATATTTTGAATATGGGAATATTCATACAGTGTTATTTAATCAGGGAACAATGAGGGTATTTGTTTGGCATTTCGGTGGGCTTTGTGGTAATGCACTGATACTAGGTACAGCACAAATTCAATCCCAATAATATCTTCCCATTTACATATCGGGATTTGAACCCGGGTCCATTGGATTACCAATCCAGTGGCAAGACCACTCCACCACACCTCCCATGAATGAAATCGTCTAATAGCAGCCAGAATATGACTGAGAGGACGTCACCGGTACTGAAGGGGTTAACCTATTTATGAATGAGTTTGATATGTGTTGGTCTTCTTTTAATATTGTGAGCATCCTAGGTTCGAATCCCTGGACTGCCACATGTATTTATTTATTTCATTAATTGCGTTTAGGAGTAAAGTCGGTTGGTGGAGGGAACATAATAATTACTCTTAAGATTATTTTATCAACTATATGAGTTTTATTATTGATCTTTGCCTTGTAGTGGTTTATATAATTTAATATAATCGTGTTTCCTTCTACTTAAGCTTGATTTGAATTGAGCACATTGAAGTATAATTATATACCTGCGGGCATGGTATAATTGGTGAGTCGCCTAGCAAATAGCATGTATTATTCCTTCTCTCTCTCTCTCTCTCTCTCTCTCTCTCTCTCTCTCTCTCTATATATATATATATATATATATATATATATATATATATATATATATATATATATATATATATATATATATATATATATATATATATAGAGAGAGAGAGAGAGAGAGAGAGAGTATACAAAATATATACATGTGTGTGTGTGTGTGTATATATATATGTGTTGTCTCACATGTGGAAGTAATCAAGGCGCTATCTGTGTGTGTGTGTGTGTGTATCTGTATCTGTGTGTGTGTGTTGTCTCACATGTGGAAGTAATCAAGGCGCTATACAATTGCATACCTGGATGCCTCTTCCCCAATCCCAAGCGATAACATCAATACCGAATCACAATGAAAATACAGAAGTCTTTTGATGTAAATTGCTTTGGTCTTTGGATATACATTCTATAAAATATAATCCATGTGGTTTGATATTTAAGGCGCCAAAATGGCCTCCAAAGACAAAGATGGCCGTTCTCTCTCTTACCACAGGGTCTCTACCCACCACATTATTATCTATAGGGAGAGTTAAGGGGGGTATAGTTGGTTTATTCTGGGCCCCTTTCTCCCTCGTGTTTAGCCCCGTTAGTTTTGAGATTATAAGACGTTCGGCTCGTTAGTTTGGCGATTTTAATACCTTTCGCTCCATTTACTTGTCAATATTAAGACCTTTCGTGCCATTTAGTTGTCGATTTTTTCCTGGCGAGCGACAGCGAGCCTGTAATTTAAGAGGAACCGGCCATTTTTCTATCAAAAAATGTACACATATATCTTGAAGGAGGTCTAGGGAGTGTTTTCTAAGTTTGACGGAGGTCTAGGGAGGAAACTAAGCAAAATCATTAAAATATGCATAAATTCGCCCATCCCCCCCCCCCCCCCAGATTATCTATAGAGCTCATCCGAAAACCATCACCATTATTATGACCTGGCTGAGTGACTGGGGGGGAGGGGGGGATTGTTACATCACAAGACTTCTGTATTTTCATTGTGGTTTGGTATGTTGTTGTTGTTCCCCAAGCTGCCTGGCCGAGCAAGGCCAAGGCCATAACCGAGCGCCCCCACAGAACCCCCCACCCCCGCCGACCACAATAAAGCCTGGGTGACCGAAGCCACTCCATGCCGGGGAGCTGAGGAGGGTGCGGGAAACCAAAGACCCACCCAGGAGGGCCCTGTGCCCCTCATCAATTATGAAGAGAAAGTTGAGGGGCAAAGGAAAAATGTGACGCTTTGGCTTCCAATCATGGTAGATTGGGAAGTCAATCCACGGAAGAGACGCCGTCACTTGAGATCTATAAAACATAATAGTAAAAGGAACAGTCAGAGTAAGCTATGGGTATGGCAGAGATCGCTCAGTTCTCACTCTGATAGACCAGCCCATCACCAATGTGGTTTGGTATTGATTGTATCGCTTGGGATTGGGAAGAGACATCCAGGTATAAAATTGTATGGTTGATATTGAACGATAGCGCCTTGATTGATTACTGCCACATGTGAGATAATGCACACACAAACGTACTCACCGATACACACACATGCACACACGCACACACACACACACACACACACGTACACGCACACACACATACAGTATATATATATATATATATATATATATATATATATATATATATATACCGGTATATATATATATACACAGTATATATATATATATATAGTATATTTTGGGTACGGTTTTATATGTATAGAGAGGCAAATGACACCCGTGGTACAGTTCCCCACACATCCACCTGTTACACGGCTATGTTTAGTGTAGTACGGTATATTACCTACTTATATAATTATAATATAATGGAAAACTCGTATAGCAAAATTTAACAATCAAAATAATAGTTAAAAGTTTCTATACTGTGTTTGCCATTAAAACAAATAATAGCATAAATATATCTCGCCCTGTAACAGTCATCAGTGAGGGAAACTGTACCAATATGAAGAAGGTTGGTTATTCTTTAAGGGGAGGCTTTTAGTTTGGTCCCTAGATATCCTTCAAACTTAAGATTACACCCCCTTGAGCCCCTTTCAAGATAAATTTGTACATTTTTCGGTAGTGAAACCCGGTTTCTCTTAAACTACAGGCTCGCTATCGCTCGCCAGGATAAAATCGACACCTAAATGGCACAAAAGGTCTTAAAATTGACAGAAATAGGTTGAAAGTTCTTAAAATCGTCAAAATAATGGAGCGAACGTCTTAAAATTAGAAAAACAATGGGGCTAAACATGAGGGAGAAAGGAATCAAGAAAAAAAATCCCTCAAGTGGAAATCTCCCCTTAATGTGTATTATTTACGTTATTATTATTATTTATATTATTATATATATATATATATATATATATATATTTATTTTTTTTTTTTTTTTTTTTTTTTGGGGGGGTCCCCCCCCCCCCCCTTGTTGGGGGGGCAACATTTTTTTTTTTTTTGGGGGGGAAAAATAATTTTTTTTTTTTGGGGGGGGGGCAAACAAATTTTTGTTTTTGTTTGGGGGGCAACATTATTTTTTTTTTTTGGGGGGGGGGCAACATTATTTTTTTATTTATTTTATTTTATTTTTTTATTTTTTTTGGGGGGGCAACAATCTATGTGCATTGGTACAATCGAGGATACTAAATGTTGTCATAGATTCCATTGGTTTTCGCTCAAAAAGTGTTATTGGTATCTTTATAGTTACTGGAAAAAGTGCTTATCCCTCAGAGTATTAGGCAGTGTCCGAAAATGTGTGAAATATCTGACAAAACTTTTCAACCTCAACCGTACTAACGTTCATCTGTGTATATATACAAATGTGATCCAAATGGTATATATGAACGAGTGTGCAGATGTAGTGTGTATGTAATGTACATGGTGTGTAGGTGTACTGTATGTATGTAATGTGCATGTAGGTGAACAGGTGTACTTACATATACACTACATATTGTACGTGGTTTTATATTTAATCACCTCAATCCCTAAAAACAGTGATTTCGCCCATTCACATGTAAATAGTGTATGTATTATCTTATATATTAGTTTATATGTAGTGATTATGTAGTGATTATGTAAGTTATGTATTTACAACTACGCTAATAAGTGATGTCTCGGCACCACGTATGTATTGATCAATAATTGGTATCAGCAATATCTAAGCTTCATTTCTTCATATCGAGTGAAATATACAAACATGTTCCTACACTTACTCACCCTATTCAACATCTGACAGACATTAATATAGCACAGGGCAAGGCAAACGTAATGACAGCTTCACTTATTAGCGTGACCGTACAGTGTGCATAGGTGCAGACGCCCGAAAGAGAGTCCCATTTAAACTATATCTTAATAATAGTATTTATTATATTAGTTTAAGGGGAGATGGGTCGTTTTCCTAGACCCCCTTCTCCCTAATGTATTGCCCCACTAGTTTTGAGATTATAAGACCTTCGGCCCATTATTTTGGCGATTTTAACACCTTTCGCCACATTTCGTTGTAAATTTTAAGACCTTTCGTGCCATTTAGGTGTCGATTATTTCCTGGCGAGCAATAGCGAGCCTGCAATTTTAAGAGGAACCGGCCTTCGGCTGGGACATTTTTCTACCGAAAAATTTACAAATTTATCTTGAAGGGGGTGTTTTTCTAAGCTTGATGGAGGTCTAGGGAGGAAACTAAAAAAATATATGAATAAATGAATTAATAGACCAAACAAACGGTCAGTCTCCCCTTAAACTACATCTTTAATAATATATTTATTATTAGTGTATGACGCATTCATTCATGTGTGATTATGTGTGTTACTATTTAATATGTAAGTTGTATCCAGAAATCATTATGTGTGTTACTATTTAATATGTAAGTTGTATCCAGAAATATGTAAGTTGTATCCAGAAATCATTATGTGTGTTACTATTTAATATGTAAGTTGTATCCAGAAATATGTAAGTTGTATCCAGAAATCATTATGTGTGTTACTATTTAATATGTAAGTTGTATCCAGAAATATGTAAGTTGTATCCAGAAATATGTAAGTTGTATCCAGAAATATGTAAGTTGTATCCAGAAATATGTAAGTTGTATCCAGAAAATATGTAAGTTGTATCCAGAAATATGTAAGTTGTATCCAGAAATATGTAAGTTGTATCCAGAAATATGTAAGTTGTATCCAGAAATATGTAAGTTGTATCCAGAAATATGTAAGTTGTATCCAGAAATATGTAAGTTGTATCCAGAAATATGTAAGTTGTATCCAGAAATATGTAAGTTGTATCCAGAAATATGTAAGTTGTATCCAGAAATATGTAAGTTGTATCCAGAAATATGTAAGTTGTATCCAGAAATATGTAAGTTGTATCCAGAAATATGTAAGTTGTATCCAGAAATATGTAAGTTGTATCCAGAAATCATTATGTGTTACTATTTAATATGTAAGTTGTATCCAGAAATATGTAAGTTGTATCCAGAAATCATTATGTGTGTTACTATTTAATATGTAAGTTGTATCCAGAAATATGTAAGTTGTATCCAGAAATATGTAAGTTGTATCCAGAAATATGTAAGTTGTATCCAGAATATGTAAGTTGTATCCAGAATATGTAAGTTGTATCCAGAAATATGTAAGTTGTATCCAGAAATATGTAAGTTGTATCCAGAAATATGTAAGTTGTATCCAGAAATATGTAAGTTGTATCCAGAAATATGTAAGTTGTATCCAGAAATATGTAAGTTGTATCCAGAAATATGTAAGTTGTATCCAGAAATATGTAAGTTGTATCCAGAAAATATGTAAGTTGTATCCAGAAATATGTAAGTTGTATCCAGAAATATGTAAGTTGTATCCAGAAATATGTAAGTTGTATCCAGAAATCATTCCAAATAGTTATAATAATGCATTAAGAAAAACATAAGGGGTCCACGAGTTCATACGAGTGGGTTAGCGACTATGGTATCCGAGTGTCTTATCTATTGCCAGACGCCTTTTGAGCACTATTTTTCTACAGTGGTGATCGGCTAGTCCATCCACTAACCTGCTTCACCCTTATGTAAGCAGTACTGATTTGTATCAGGTTTACTCCCCTAGACAGGTTGCCGAGCAAGGCTAACGAGTCCCATCCACCCAGATGTTTATAAGGTTGTCTCCCCTAGATGGGTTGCCGACCAAGGCTAACAAGTCCCATCCACCCGAGTGTACCAGGGTGTAGTTACGAAATGTACTGGATCTTCACACGCGCCGCAGTTGATTTACGAGGCCGCAATTCTCCCTACCAGTAAATGCCTACAGTGACCGATAGAGAGAGGCGCTGAACGCAAGGTTTACCGCGGTGCATTGTGGGAAATGGGCGACATCGTGGAGCTATCCACCCTCCCTCTCCTTCAACAGTTCTATAATATATGAAGTTAGTCGAAGTTTCTGTAGCTGACACATACTTTGGTCTATGCATACTTTTGATTTATATATTTTAAAATCACCCATATTCATAAATAACGTATATTTACAATACAAAGTCAGCAGGTATTTTCCCGCCAATTTTGTTATGATAATTAATCAGCTTATAATTATGTTTGTAGTCATTATCAGCTGCATATGGACTTTTCCTGTATTACTATACTATATAAGCACTTGGTGTAGTCGTATACTGTATAATAAACACGTGTAGAATCACACAAACATTGAGATAAACCATGCATATCCTAGGTGTTGGGTATAGTGATGTCTACGGTCGTAGCTCTGGCGCTAGTTCAGAAGCGGCCACCAGAGGTCTCAAGAGAATTGTTGGTAGGGAGAGTTGACATAAGGGGAGATGAGTAGTTTGTCTGGTCCCCTTTCTCCCTCGTGTTTAAGCCCCATTTGTTTTGAGATTATAAGACGTTCGGCCCATTAGTTTGGCGATTTTAACACCTTTCGCCCCACTTCGTTGTTAATTTTAAAACCTTTCGTGCCATTTAGGTGTCAAATTTTTCTGTCGCTCGCCTGAAATTTTAAGAGGTATCGGCCTTCGGCCGTGACATTTTTCTATCGAAAAATGTACAAATTTATCTTGAAGGGGAGTCTAGGGGGTGTTTTTCTAAGCTTGATGGAGGTCTAACGAGGAAACTAAGAAATAAAGGAATACATGAATTAATAGACCAAAAACCCGGCTCAACTCCCCTTAACTGACTGACGCTAAATCACCCGCCGTATTTGATGTATTTGATGTATTTGATGTATTTGATGTATTTGATGTATTTGATGTATTGCTAAAAAACTGTCACTATTGCAGCTTCTGTTTATGCTGTGTAACAGCCTCCCCCCCCCCCTCCCACCCCCCTCCTACGTCCTCTCACACTTACACAAACGCTCCACTAAACACACACACACACACGCTCCAATAAACACACACACACACACACTCCACAAAACATACACATCACACTCACACTCCACTAAACACACACATACACATACACGTACACACACGCTCCACTAAACACACACATCACACTCACACTCCACTAAACACACACACACACATACACGTACACAAACGCTCCACTAAACACACACATCACACTCACACTCCACTAAACACACACACACACACATACACGTACACAAACGCTCCACTAAACACACACATCACACACACACATACATACACGTACACAAACGCTCCACTAAACACACACATCACACTCACACTCCACTAAACACACACATACACATACACGTACACACACGCTCCACTAAACACACACACACACACCCACACACACACACACATTATCTTTTTCAGCATATCTAGTACATAATGTTTACTGGTCGAATAGCTCCTATGCAATCTATTATCTCAACTGGAAAATCATCTGCCAACCTAGTACAAAATATTTAACTCGTCAAACAGCTCTTATACAACCTCATGTTTTGGTCCTTATTATAAGATAACATTAGTTAGAGTTAAGCTACACACTGTTAATCGGTACATTTTCACCTAACGGCTGCAATTATCCATAAACCGTTTATTATTATTATTATTATTATTATTATTATTATTATTATTATTATTACACACACTCACATTCAGCCTTCTCTCTCTCTCTCTCTCTCTCTCTCTCTCTCTCTCTCTCTCTCTCTCTCTCTCTCTCTCTCTCTCTCTCTGTTGTTCTAGCAGCTCTCTCTCCACCCACCGTGCAAGAGTTATGGCTTAAGGCTACATAAATTTACCTCTGTATACAGCAAAGAGAGTGTAGATACATTAATTTTTTCGTGTCAAATTTGTGTGTCGGAAGCCCAGCGTGTTGCATTACTTCCCAAGATGGATACGGCCATTACAACTGACTCCCGAGATGCAAGAGCTGTATAGGGGTGTTAGCAGTGACGTCATAGGTGGAGCTATTTGGGTGGCTATTATACCCTGTTCCAAATAAGCAGTCCGAAGCTCTTGAAAATTAAGGGGGAATGGGCCGGTTTTGGGGCGATTTTTGCACGTATTCATTATTTTTGCACGTATTCATTATTTTTGCACGTATTCATTATTTTTGCACGTATTCATTATTTTTGCACGTATTCATTATTTGTGCACGTATTCATTATTTTTGCACGTATTCATTATTTTTCTAGTTTCCTCCCTAGACCTCCATTATTTTTGCACGCATTCATTATTTTTCTAGTTTCCTCCCTAGACCTCCATTATTTTTGCATGTATTCATTATTTTTCTAGTTTCCTCCCTAGACCTCCATCAAATAAAAAAAACAAAAACATCCAATAGATCCCCCTTCTAGATTAATTTGTACATTTTTCGGTAGAAAAATGTCCCGGCCGAAGGCCGATTCTTCCAACATTACAGGCTCACTATCGTTCGCCAGGGAAAAAATCGACCCCTAAATAGAACGAAAGGTCTAAATATTGACGACGAAATGGGGCGAAAGGTCTTAAAATCGACTAACTAATGGGGCAAACATTTTAACATCTGAAAACTAATGGGGCTAAACATGAGGGAGAAAGTGGTCCAGAAAACCGGACCATCCTCCTTTAATCTCTATAACTCACAAACGACTAGAGTAATCCAGCTCACCATTTGGGAAGGACCAGCCAGGGAATTGATGTGAAAAATGTACAGCCCATTTGTTCTAGCCCTTTTGTTTTAGTTACAGAGGTTAAGGTTCACGATTTCTGACCTAATTAACCCTTCCACGCACATATGACGCAGAGGTTGCCATATTAGCAATCAGAAATAGAGTTCTCTCACTCTTATAATGACTTCTCCAAAATTAGTTTTCTGCCCACAGCTAACTCAAAGACAACTGCAGAGGTTCAAGTAACTAAACTAAAGGTTTCTAAATACCCCTGATGGTAACAAGGGCTTTAAAGTATCCCCAATAGGCTCAAAATCGCGTCATATGTCGGAGAGGGTTAAGTGGAACAGGGAAGTGAGTAGCTATGTCCTCCTGATTCCGTGTTTCTTTCTTCTTCTTCTTCCTTTTCTCAAGATGTAGGGTGGGGAGAGAGCCTTCTTCTTCTTCTCTATCCTTTCCTTCAACTTTCCTTTTCTATCGGATAGGCCATCTCTACTAGAATTAAGTCCTGACCACCTCGTTTGGATCGTAAGGTCTGATCGGCCAGTGTATCTATATATGTAAATCGAGTCCGTAGATTCGAAGCCTGGCAAGCAAACCAAATTTGAAAACTAATCCATCTTTTCAGTACCGATGGCGTATCTTTTTTATTGCGGTTAAGGGGAGGTTTTTAGTGTGTTTCCTAGACTTCCATCAAGCTTGAAATTACACCCCCATGACCCCCTTTCAAGATAAATTTGTACATTTTTCGGTAGAAAAATTTCCCGGCCGAAGGCCGGTTCCTCTTAAATTACAGGCTCGCTATCGCTCGCCAGGAAAAAATCGACACCTAAATGGGACGAAAGGTCTTAAAAGTGACATGTGGGGTGAAAGTTCTTAAAATCGACAAACTAATAGGGCGAACGTCTTACAATCTAAAAAGCAATGGGGCTAAACATGAGGGAGAAATGGGTAAAGGAAAAAATCCCTCAAGTGGAAATCTCCCCTTAAGACGGTTTTATTCAGTTCAAAAAGGACCTCCAGGACTTACCGAGCTTTGAACCACCTCACTTAACCCTGTTTTGCTACCACAGATCCTTCTTATGGGGGGGGGGGGGGATGGGCCGGTTTTCTGGTCCATTTTCTCCCTCATGTTTAGCCCCAATAGTTTTCAGATGTTAAGATGTTTGCCCCAGTAGTTAGTCGATTTTAAGACCTTTCGCCCCATTATTTCGTCAATATTTAGACCTTTCGTGGTATATATATATATATATATATACGAAAGAAAATCGTCTATTGGTAACCAGAATATGATGAGAAAACTACGTCATGGTGGTGAAGGGGTTAATTAAGGGGAGATTTCCACTTAAGGGATTTTTTTCTTTACCCCCGTCTCCCTCATGCTTAGCCCCATTGCTTTTGAGATTTTAAGACGTTCGCCCCATTACTTTGGCGATTTTAAGAACTTTCACCCAATTTATGTCACTTTTAAGACCTTTCCTCCCATTTAGGTGTCGATTTTTTCCTGGCGAGCGATAGCGAGCCTGTAATTTAAGAGCAATTTCTCCGGCCCGGGAAATTTTTCTACCGAGGAATGTACAAATTTATCTTGAAATGGGGTCTAGGGGGTGTAATTTTAAGCTTGATGAAAAAGTAGGGAACAAACTAAATACCTCCCCTTAAGCTGCACTATATCGACTAAATATACCTAGAATGGAATTGAAAGGACGTCGCCGGTGTAGAGGGAGTTCCACCCATACCTGGTTGGACTTGCGAACATTATTTTTGATAGTACACCTCACGATTCACCTGGGTGGAACAAAGAGGGGGGTAGGAACAAAGGCGGCACGCTCCTCGGCTAATTGATAACCGACATAATACAATTTATATGGGAAATTAATTGTAATCAAGACAACCCTGTGAGTTCTACTGTTCTACTGCGGGTATCTCTCTGTCTCTCTGTCTTTGTCTCTCTCTCTCTCTTCGTTTCTCTCTCTCTCTCTCTCTCTCTCTCTCTCTCTGTCTCTGTCTCTCTATCTCTCTCTCTATCTCTGTCTCTGTCTCTATCTCTCTCTGTCTGTCTCTCTCTCTCTCTGTCTCTCTCTCTCACTCTATATATATATATATATATATATATATATATATATATATATATATATAATTTACTATCTGCATTCCTTAGGTCATACATGCTTCTGTATACAGGATGTGATAGCAGGAGAATTGTCTATCTATCTAGCTATTGCCTGACGCCGTGATCCCCGAAGGGGTGGCCACGAACGAACCGCCCCCATGCACCTCTGTCCCCGGTCAGTCGACGCCCCTCCCCCCAACCAGCACCGCCTTCGTTCATATACTTCCTCACTCCATCCTTCCACCTCTCATTCGGTCTACCTCTCCCTCTCTGTTGTCATGTTATGTAAACACGTGTTGAATATACTGTATATATATATTAGAATACAAATATCATCAAGATTCCACCACAACACAGAATAAATTATAACAGTAAGAACCATTTATCGAGAGGGAGTAGGTGGAATAAAAAAGAAAACAAAATTACCTGGTAATAATTGTTGACACTCATTCCCTCTTTCTTTCTTCCAGGTGAGTGTTTGGAGATTGAACCACAAGAATACTTCTAGGGTGAGTAAAGAACATGTCCCTGGTAATTAAGTATTATCTCCAGTAATCATGATTCTATATTAAGGGGAGGTTTCTAGTTTGTTTCCTACTCCTCCAGCAATCTTAAAAATTCACCCCCTTAACCCCCTTTCAAGAGAAATTTGTACATTTTTCGGTAGAAAAATGTCCCGGCCGAAGGCCGATTACTCTTAAAATACAGGCTCGCTAACGCTCGCCAGGATAAAATCGACACCTAAATGGCACGAAATGTCTTAAAATTGACGGAATGGGGCGGAAATTCTTAAAAATCACCAAACTAATGGGGCAAACGTCTTAAAATCTCAAAAGGAATGGAGCTAGACATGAGGGAGAAAGGGGGTAAAGAAAAAAGTCCCTCAAGTGGAAACCTCCCCTTAACTATGAGATAATTAGTAAAAGAACTAATTCATGTTGGCCAAAGTACTAGAATATACCTATAAGATCAGGTGGGTTATAAGATCAGGTGGGTTATAAGATCAGGTGGGTTATAAGACCAGGTAGGTTATAAGATCAGGTAGGTTATAAGATCAGGTAGGTTATAAGATCAGGTAGGTTATAAGATCAGGTAGGTTATAAGATCAGGTAGGTTATAAGATCAGGTGGGTTATAAGATCAGGTAGGTTATAAGATCAGGTAGGTTATAAGATCAGGTGGGTTATAAGATCAGGTAGGTTTTAAGATCAGGTGGGTTATAAGATCAGGTAGGTTATAAGATCAGGTAGGTTATAAGACCAGGTAGGTTATAAGATCAGGTAGGTTATAAGATCAGGTGGGTTATAAGATCAGGTAGGTTATAAGATCAGGTAGGTTATAAGATCAGGTGGGTTATAAGATCAGGTAGGTTATAAGATCAGGTAGGTTATAAGATCAGGTGGGTTATAAGATCAGGTAGGTTATAAGATCAGGTAGGTTATAAGATCAGGTGGGTTATAAGATCAGGTAGGTTTTAAGATCAGGTAGGTTATAAGACCAGGTAGGTTATAAGATCAGGTAGGTTATAAGATCAGGTAGGTTATAAGATCAGGTAGGTTATAAGATCAGGTAGGTTATAAGATCAGGTAGGTTATAAGATCAGGTAGGTTATAAGATCAGGTAGGTTATAAGATCAGGTAGGTTATAAGATCAGGTAGGTTATAAGATCAGGTAGGTTATAAGATCAGGTAGGTTATAAGATCAGGTAGGTTATAAGATCAGGTGGGTTATAAGATCAGGTAGGTTATAAGATCAGGTAGGTTATAAGATCAGGTAGGTTATAAGATCAGGTAGGTTATAAGATCAGGTAGGTTATAAGGTCAGGTAGGTTATAAGATCAGGTAGGTTATAAGATCAGGTAGGTTATAAGACCAGGTAGGTTATAATATCAGGTAGGTTATAATATCAGGTAGGTTATAATATCAGGTAGGTTATAAGATCAGGTAGGTTATTAGATCAGGTAGGTTATAAGATCAGGTAGGTTATAAGATCAGGTAGGTTATAAGACCAGGTAGGTTATAAGATCAGGTGGGTTATAAGATCAGGTAGGTTATAAGATCAGGTAGGTTATAAGGTCAGGTAGGTTATAAGATCAGGTGGGTTATAAGATCAGGTAGGTTATAAGATCAGGTAGGTTATAAGACCAGGTAGGTTATAAGATCAGGTATGTTATAAGATCAGGTAGGTTATAAGATCAGGTAGGTTATAAGATCAGGTAGGTTATAAGATCAGGTGGGTTATAAGATCAGGTGGGTTATAAGATCAGGTAGGTTATAAGATCAGGTAGGTTATAAGATCAGGTAGGTTATAAGATCAGGTGGGTTATAAGATCAGGTAGGTTATAAGATCAGGTAGGTTATAAGATCAGGTGGGTTATAAGATCAGGTAGGTTATAAGATCAGGTAGGTTATAAGATCAGGTAGGTTATAAGATCAGGTAGGTTATAAGATCAGGTAGGTTATAAGATCAGGTAGGTTATAAGATCAGGTAGGTTATAAGATCAGGTAGGTTATAAGATCAGGTAGGTTATAAGATCAGGTGGGTTATAAGATCAGGTAGGTTATAAGATCAGGTAGGTTATAAGATCAGGTAGGTTATAAGATCAGGTAGGTTATAAGATCAGGTAGGTTATAAGGTCAGGTAGGTTATAAGATCAGGTAGGTTATAAGATCAGGTAGGTTATAAGATCAGGTGGGTTATAAGATCAGGTAGGTTATAAGATCAGGTAGGTTATAAGATCAGGTAGGTTATAAGATCAGGTAGGTTATAAGATCAGGTAGGTTATAAGATCAGGTGGGTTATAAGATCAGGTAGGTTATAAGATCAGGTAGGTTATAAGATCAGGTAGGTTATAAGATCAGGTAGGTTATAAGATCAGGTAGGTTATAAGATCAGGTAGGTTATAAGATCAGGTAGGTTATGATAATTCGAACTCGTGACCAGAAAAGCGCCCCATCTCCCCTTAACCCCTTCTGTACCGGCGACGTCTATTTAATATTCGTCTAGCAATATTTAGACGACTTTGTGCAGTCTGAGATGGATCTGTGATAGTAAAAAGGGTTAAGTGAGATAGTACGAAGCCTGTTCATTGGTGGAGGCCCTTTGGAAACTGAATGATATCCACTAATAGTAGCCAGATTAGAGTAAAAAGGACGTCGCCGGTACTGAAGGGGTTAATGGATAGATAGGGTTGACTGGTATCGTAAATCGTTAAGGTATCGTGTTAGCGTGAGCTGTGTGTGTTTGTACGTGTGTGTGTGTGTTTGTTGCTAAAGGTGTGTCAGGAGTGTGTGCGTGTTTGCTTGAGAACAGGTGTGTGTGTGTGTGTGTGTGTGTGTGTGTATGTGTGTATGTGTGTGTGAAAGGTACTCGTGTTACCATGTACTCTCAGTGTGTGTGCGTGTGTGTACCTGCGTGACAAGCCTCCAGCAAGTGGGCTCGTGTGCGTGTGTAAGATGAATTCGTGTATGTGTGCGTGAGAGAGAGAGAGAGAGAGAGAGAGAGAGAGAGAGAGAGAGAGAGAGAGAGAGAGAGAGAGAGAGAGAGAGAGAGAGAGAGAGAGAGAGAGAGTGAGTCTGTGTGCGTGTCAGAGGCTTTGGGAAGGTGTAGACAGGTATGATTAAATAAAATAATATATGCATGCTAATTTTACGGACAAAATAGTGGTTCCCTATGTAAAAGTGTTTCTAGCATGCGTGATTAGTCAACTTTACAATCAAACTGTACGGTGGCGCTAATAAGTCATGTCCCAGCTGTCCATTACGTTTGGCTTGCTCTGTACTGTATTAATGTCTGTCAGATGTTGAATAGGGTGGGTATGTGTAGGAACATGTTTTTATATTTCACTCGATATGAAGAAATTAAGCTTAGATATTGCTAATACCAATTATTGATCAAAACATACTTGGTGCCGAGACTTCACTTATTAGCGCGATTGTACATGTGGCCTGTTATAGGAATTTCGGTGTGAGCATCCTAGGTTCGAATCATTGGAGTACCACATGAATTCAATCATTTCATTGATTTTATTCATTAGGTTTATTTGTAAGTTAATTGGTGGGTTGGTGATAATATAAAGTGGTATAATTGGTGGGTTGGTGATAATATAAAGTGGTATAATTGGTGGGTTGGTGATAATATAAGTGGTATAATTGGTGGGTTGGTGATAATATAAAGTGGGGGTGGGTTTTGATAATATAAAGTGGTATAATTGGTGGGTTGGTGATAATATAAAGTGGTATAATTGGTGGGTTGGTGATAATATAAAGTGGTATAATTGGTGGGTTGGTGATAATATAAAGTGGTATAATTGGTGGGTTGGTGATAATATAAAGTGGTATAATTGGTGGGTTGGTGATAATATAAAGTGGTATAATTGGTGGGTTGGTGATAATATAAAGTGGTATAATTGGTGGGTTGGTGATAATATAAAGTGGTATAATTGGTGGGTTGGTGATAATATAAAGTGGTATAATTGGTGGGTTGGTGATAATATAAAGTGGTATAATTGGTGGGTTGGTGATAATATAAAGTGGTATAATTGGTGGGTTGGTGATAATATAAAGTGGTATAATTGGTGGGTTGGTGATAATATAAAGTGGTATAATTGGTGGGTTGGTGATAATATAAAGTGGTATAATTGGTGGTTGGTGATAATATAAAGTGGTATAATTGGTGGGTTGGTGATAATATAAAGTGGTATAATTGGTGGGTTGGTGATAATATAAAGTGGTATAATTGGTGGGTTGGTGATAATATAAAGTGGTATAATTGGTGGGTTGGTGATAATATAAAGTGGTATAATTGGTGGGTTGGTGATAATATAAAGTGGTATAATTGGTGGGTTGGTGATAATATAAAGTGGTATAATTGGTGGGTTGGTGATAATATAAAGTGGTATAATTGGTGGGTTGGTGATAATATAAAGTGGTATAATTGGTGGGTTGGTGATAATATAAAGTGGTATAATTGGTGGGTTGGTGATAATATAAAGTGGTATAATTGGTGGGTTGGTGATAATATAAAGTGGTATAATTGGTGGGTTGGTGATAATATAAAGTGGTATAATTGGTGG
>CM064544.1:5765429-5827929 GCA_032716605.1 Paralithodes platypus | reverse complement strand
AATTAGCCTCCTCTGTGGTGGAGGGGTGAGAAATTTTCACCACCGCTTTTCTCCGGCGAGACGTAGAAGTCGGCTAAAGGGGATCGGGGGCGGGGGGCCTGGTATCCTTCTCCCCTTAAATATATCTACCAAAAAAACGAGACAGACATAGGGGCGAGGGAACGCGTTCGTGGTCCCGGACCCTAAGAATAGGAGCTTTGAATGTGCGTGGATGTAGTACGAATGAGAAGCGAGAGGATATTGGAAGGTTATTTGAAAGAAGGATGTATGATGTCCTTGCACTGAATGAAACAAAGATGAAAGGAGAGGGAGAAGTGGATTTTGGAAACGTGATAGGTAGAAAGTCTGGAGTAGACGAGGGAGTCAGGGGGAAAGAAGGAGTGGCTATTATTGTGAAGGAGGAGTTGAGAGAGTTTATTAAAGAGTGGAAAGAGGTTTCATCAAGGCTAATGTGGGTGAGAATGCGGTTTAAGGGTGAAAGGTGGGTTTTTGTAAGTGCGTATGGACCAGGAAGTGAAAGAGATTTAGACGAGGTAGAGGGTTTCTGGGAGGATTTGAGAGATTGTCTACAAGGGTTTGATGAAAATGAAAATGTTATAGTTTTAGTGGACCTAAATGCTAGGGTAGGAAATGAGCCTGTTGAGGGAGTCATCGGTAGTTTTGGTGTGGATGGTGTAAACGAGAGTGGAGAAAGACTGAAAAATTTATGTGAAGAGTGTAGATTGAGTGTAGGTAATACGTTCTTCAAAAAAAGGCGTATACACAAGTACACCTGGCATAGACTTGTGAGGGGAGAAATTGTAGAGAGGGCATTGATGGATTATGTGCTGGTGACAAGGGAAAGATTGTGTAGACTGCTGGATGTGAATGTGATGAGAGGTGAGGCGGAGGGTATGTCAGATCATTACCTGGTGGAGGGAAAGCTAAGAGTTAAGAGTTACAGGAGAATAAGAGACAAGCGTGAAGTAAGAGAGGTAATAAAAGTTAGTGAGTTAGAGAAGAGTGAAAAAGAGAGGGAGTACAAGGAAAGACTAAATGAAAAGTGGATGGAAGTGAGAGAGATGGAAGAGAGAGAAGTAGAGGTTGAATGGCAACAGTTTAAGGAAGGAGTGAAAGCAAGTGCAGAGGTAGTATGCTGCAAAAGGAAAGTAGGAGGCAGAGGTATCAGGAAGGGAAGCGAGTGGTGGAATGATACGGTGAGAAAGGCAGTTGAGGAGAAGAGACAGTGTTTTGAGAGGGTTTTACAGGATGGTAGTGTTGAGGTATGGGAGAGGTACAAGGAGAAAAGGAGAGAGGCAAAACGGATAATTAGAGAAGCGAAAAAAGATGCAAACGAAAGGTGGGGTCAAAGGTTGAGTGAGAATTTTGAAGAACGAAAGAAGATGTTCTGGAAGGAGGTAAATAAAGTAAGGAAAGGAGGACAAAAGAGGGAAGAGTCAGTGAAAGATGAAAATGGAGAATTACTAGTGGAACCAGTTGAAGTGAGGAAAAGATATGCCGAGTATTTTGAATCTTTGTTAAATACAAGAGATGGAAGAGAAGCAGTGATTGAAGCAGAGGTGGATGGAGATAGGTTACCCAGGCCACCCAGGTGGCAGGGAATGAATGAAAGGATTGAGGAAAATGAGGTGAAAGAAGCAGTGAAACAAATGAGAGCGGGAAAAGCAGAAGGTTTGGATGGTATTGCTGTGGAGTGTATAAAGAAGGGTGGAGATGTGATAATAGATTGGTTGGTGAGACTTTTCAATGTGTGCTTTGCTGTGTCAATGGTACCAATAGACTGGAAGAGTGCATGTATTGTGCCGTTGTACAAGGGGAAGGGAGATCGGCAGGAGTGTTCAAGTTATAGAGGTATTAGTTTATTGTCAGTGGTTGAAAAGCTGTATGGCAGGGTGTTGATAGAGAGGATAATAAAGTGTACGGAAGTTGCAATAGGAGAAGAACAGTGCGGTTTTAGGAGGGGAAGAGGGTGCGTGGATCAGATGTTTGCAGTAAGACAGTTATGCGAGAAGTATTTAGAGAAGCATAAGGAGATATTTTGGGCATTTATGGACTTGGAAAAAGCGTATGATCGTGTGGACCGTGAAGCAATGTGGAAGGTGTTAAGGATTTATGAAATAGGAGGAAATTTGTTAGAAGCAGTTAAGAGTTTTTATGAAGGGAGCAGAGCATGTGTGAGAGTAGGAAATGGTGAGTTGAGTGAATGGTTTGAGGTAAAGGTAGGTTTGCGACAGGGTTGTGTAATGTCACCATGGCTGTTTAATATGTTTATGGATGGTGTGGTGAGGGAGGTGAAAAGGAGAACTATGGGAAGAGGATTGGGTTTAGTAGGGAAGAATGGTAGAGATTGGGAGTTGAATCAGTTGCTGTTCGCTGATGACACAGCATTGGTGGCGGATTCTAATGAGAAACTGCAGCGGGTAGTCAAAGAGTTTGGTGTGGTTTGTGGAAGGAGGAAACTGAAGGTGAACGTCAATAAAAGTAAAGTAATGGTGTGTAATAGGGGAGAGCATAGGGTGAATCTAGATGTGAGGCTGGATGGGGAAATATTGGAACAAGTAGAGTGTTTTAAATATCTAGGAGGAACGATAAGCAGGAGCGGAGGTATGGAAGTGGAGGTAAAACAGAGAGTGTGTGAAGGAAGGAAGGTTTTCGGAGCAATGGGAAGTATGTGGAAGACGAGAAATCTCGGAGTGAAAGTAAAAAGTGCACTGTATCAAGGAATTGTTGTGCCAACAGTGATGTATGGGGCTGAGACATGGGCTCTGAAGAAAAAGGAGAAAAGAGGGCTGGATGTGATGGAGATGAGCTGCTTGAGGAGTATGTGTGGAGTTACTCGTAGAGACAGATTGAGGAATGAAGAGATACGTAGGAGAGTGGGGCAGCAGGAACATTTGTCAGCCAGAGTGGACAGAAGGGTGCTGAGCTGGTATGGTCATGTTGAATGAATGGGAGATGAAAGGCTTACAAAGAGAATATGTGAGTCAGGTACAAGGGGAGATAGAAGGGCAGGAAGACCCCCATTGAGATGGAGAGACTGTGTAAGAAAGGCTTTGGATGATAGAGGCATGACTATAGATCAGGCAGGGGAAGTGGTGGTGGACAGGAGTGAATGGAGAATGCTTGTGAATAGTTGAGTGAACACGTGGTCATTTGGAGTAAGGGGTCGTGCGCAAGTTGGACTAGATAATAGTCCATCAGGCGCCTGGCCCGGGGAGACGATTAATATGAAGGGTGCGCCTGGAAGTGTGGTGGGAGGGCTTGTGGCTTTGGCTCCGCTGCGTGTCTGCCTGCCGAGATCGGAACCTCTCCGGGTGGTCGGGGGCCGGGGGAGTGCTGGAGCGACCTTGGTGACCCTGGTCTCTGGGTCTTCTCCTGGGTGACCTGGATGTGTGTGAGTTTGTGCTTTTTATCTGTGTTTATTTGTTGTTTTATGTTGTTTCTGTGTGTTTTCCCTGTTCTTGCTCTGTCTTGAGTCGGCTACCCCCAAAATGGGGATTGGGCCTGAGCATATAGATAGATAGATAGATATATATATATATATATATATATTAAGTATATATATAAATACAAATCTGTAATTTTGTTCTAACTGGTGACACTTAACGACCACCACCCCTCCAATGGCTATCTGTGGAAGTCCTTCTTTACCCTTCAACAAACAACCTAGCTTGGATCAGTACATATTATGTTGTTGCTGCTTGTGTTGGTGTGTAATTTTAGGTTATACTTTGCTATATTTCAATTGGCACGTTCGCAAAAGCTGTAAGTCTGACTTGTTTGTGTTCGAATGGTTTTATTGATGGCTAGTATGTGTCATACCCATACCGGACAATCCAAACCTATTGCCAGGGCCTATAAGTGTACTTTAATTATATATATATATATATATATATATATATTATATTATATTAAGAGGGCCCACCTCGTTTATAAGTGTACTTTAATTATATATATATATATATATATATATATATATATATATATATATATATTATATTATATTAAGAGGGCCCACCTCGTTTATAAGTGTACTTTAATTATATATATATATATATATATATATATATATATATATATATATATATATATATATATATATATATATATATATATATATATTATATTATATTAAGAGGGCCCACCTCGTTTTTTTCCCCTCTCTCTCCCTCTCTCTGGGTTTTAGTTATGTGTAGTTCATTGGTGGGTTGGTGATAATATGAATTTGCTTTCCGTGTCTTTTTTTTATGTTTAATTACCATGTCCTCTTTGTACATTTTTCGGTAGAAAAATGTCTCTGCCGAAGGCTGATTCCTCTTCAAATACAGGCTCGCTATTGCTTGCCAGGAAAACAATTGACACCTAAATGGCACGAAATGTCTTAATATTGGCAAAGAAATGGGGCAAAAGGTCTGAAAATCGTCAAACTAATGGAATCAACGTCTCCATACAATGCTGGCTCGCTATCGCTCGCCAGGAAGAAATCGACACCTGGATAGGGATAAACGTCTTAAAACAGTAGGCTGAATGGGGCCAAATGGATACAAGCCAGAGAAAGATAGAAAAGGACAGAACAAAAACAGGTCACCCCCCCTTAAGCAGCAAAAAAGGCCGTCTAAATATAGCTAGGCTAAACCCGGTGTCACACGAGCGCTTTTTCCGTCAAATTTGTTATGAGCAATTTTTTTTCCCGTATTATTTCGGGACTTTTTCGCACTGGTATAGGCAATTGACCACTTGCGAGTTTCAGGCTATAAGGAAGTTGGAGCCGTAAACATAGATATTAAACAGAAATGCAATAATTATGTAGGTTTCTGATGGATAAATGGTATGTTGAATTGGGTTTTAAGTATTTATATATTATGTACTACGACCGTATTTATATATTATGTACTACGACCGTATTTTAGCTGGTAATTGGGTTAAATGTCGTTGTCTACAGATCCAACTTACTCGTAGAAGGAAACTCGCAAGCAGTGAATTAGACTGAAGGTAGATTATTTTAGGCCACTGAATTCTGATAAAGTGCCATTTTTAAAGCTGCCAGACCATAATTGCCCGTAAAAATCTCTTGTGGGACATCATCTTACGGGGAGGCAGACCGTTTTTCTGGACCCCCTTCTCCCTAATGTTTAGCCCCACTAGTTTTGAGATTATAAGACGTTCGGCCCATTAGTTTGGCGATTTTAACACCTTTCACCCCATTTCGTTGTCAATTTTTAGACCTTTCATGCCATTTAGGTGTCGATTTTTTCCTGGCGAGCGATAGTGAGCCTGCAATATTAAGAGGACCCGACCTTCGGCCGGGAAATTTTTCTACCGAAAAAATTTCAAATTTATCTTGAAAGGGAGTGTAGCGGGTGTGTTTCTAAGCTTGATGGTGGTCTAGGGAGGAAACTAAAAATATATATGAATAAATGAATTAATAGACCAAACAAACGGCCAGTCTCCCCTTAACCTTCATGAGGTCTAGGGAGGAAACTAAGAGAAAGAACACTATTATCATTACTATTACTACTGTCACCATCACCATTACTACTACCACAATCATCACTACTACTACCACAATCATCACTACTACTACCACAATCATCACTACTACTACCACCACAATCACCACCACTATTACAATCACCACCACCACCACTACCACAATCACCACCACTATTACAATCACCACCACCACCACTACCACAATCACCACCACTACTACAATCACCACCACTACCACAATCACCACCACTACTACAATCACCACCACTACTACAATCACCACCACTACCACAATCACCACCACTACTACAATCACCACCACTACCACTACCACAATCACCACCACTACTACAATCACCACCACTACTACAATCACCACCACTACTACAATCACCACCACTACTACAATCACCACCAATACTACAATCACCACCACTACTACAATCACCACCACCACCACCACTACCACAATCACCACCACTACTACAATCACCACCACTACTACAATCACCACCACCACCACCACTACCACAATCACCACCACTACTACAATCACCACCAATACTACAATCACCACCACCACCACCACAATCACCACCACTACTACAATCACCACCACTACTACAATCACCACCACTACTACAATCGCCACCACTACTACAATCACCACCACTACTACAATCACCACCACTACTACAATCACCACCACTACTACAATCACCACCACTACTACAATCACCACTACTACAAACACCACCACTACTACAATCACCACCACTACTACAATCACCACCACTACTACAATCACCACCACTACCACAATCACCACCACTACCACAATCACCACCACTACCACAATCACCACCACTACTACAATCACCACCACTACTACAATCACCACCACTACCACAATCACCAGCACTACTACAATCACCAGCACTACTACAATCACCACCACTACTACAATCACCACCACTACTACAATCACCACCACTACTACAATCACCACCACTACCACAATCACCACCACTACCATAATAACCACCACCATCAGTACTACTACCACAATCACCACCACCATCACTACTACTACCACAATCAACACCACCATCACTACCACTACCACAATCACCACCACCATCACTACTACTACCACAATTACCACCACTACCACAATCAACACCACCATCACTACTACTACCACCACCATCACTACTACTACCACAATCACCACCACTACCACAATCAACACCACCATCACTACTACTACCACCATCACTGCTACTACCACAATCACCACCACCATCACTACTACTACCACCATCACTGCTACTACCACAATCACCACCACTACCACAATCACCACCACCATCACTACTATTACCACAATCATTGCTACTACTACTAGACTGTAAACTTCCACACCTATTCCCTGGCTGATCCTTCCCAAATGGTGGAAATATTAGTATTGGTATTTAGTTGGAACAGGGTATATAATCCTGGTCAGTTATAATTGTAAAACTCGTATTAATAGGGTTAAGCTGTGTTCGGGCAAAATTAATAACAATTATTAGGTTCCCTCCACCAACCGCTCTCAACCCTCCAACTATCGTCCAATTGCTCTTATCTCTTGTCTTTCTAAAGTTTTTGAAACTATTCTTGCTTCCAAATTTCTTAAGCATTTCTCTTCTCATAATCTGCTCTCAGATCGCCAGTATGGCTTCCTTAAGGGTCGCTCTACTGGTGATCTTCTTTCATATCTTACTAACTCTTGGTCATCCTCCTTTCGGGACTTCGGTGAGACTTTTTCTATTGCACTAGACATATCGAAAGCCTTCGATAGAGTCTGGCATAAATCTTTAATTTCTAAACTACCCTCCTTCGGTTTCTATCCCTCCATCTGTGCCTTTGTCTCTAATTTCCTTTCCGGCCGTTCCATAGCTGCGGTTGTGGACGGCCATTGTTCACTTCCTCACCCTATAAACTCCGGTGTTCCTCAGGGCTCTGTCCTATCTCCTATTCTCTTTCTATTTTTTATAAATGATCTCCTTAACTGTACCTTAATTCCCATCCATTCATACGCAGACGACTCAACCTTACACTACTCCATTAGTTTTTCAGAACGCCCCAGCCAGCAATCCCTCAACGACAAACGTAATGAAGCCATAGAACTCTTAAATTCTGATCTAAATACTATTTCCAATTGGGGCAGAGAAAACCTTGTTAACTTTAATGCTTCCAAAACCCAATTTCTCCATCTATCTACCCGTCAGGATCTCCCAGCGGACTATCCCTTATTCTTCAACAATACAAAAATCAACCCTTCATCTTCTCTCAATATTCTTGGTGTCTCTTTTTCTTCTGCTCTCATTTGGAAGGACCATATTACCAGTCTTGCTAAGGCAGCCTCCCAGAAGCTGGGTGTGCTCAACCGCCTTAGGGGGTTCTTTTCCCCTGCATAGCTTCTTGCTCTGTACAGGGGCATAGTGCGCCCTTGTATTGAGTATTGTTCACATGTGTGGGGAGGTTCCTCTCACACCGCTCTCCTAGACAAAGTTGAAAGGAAGGCCTTTCGTATCATTAACTCCCGTCAACTCACCAACTCTCTGCAATATCTCTCTCTCCGCCGCAATGTTGCATCTCTCTCGCTATTCTATCGCTACTATAATAATCAGTGTTCCTCAGAGCTATCCCAGTGCATACCACCTCCTTTACGTAGGGCACGTGGTACCCGTCTTGCAACTCAATCCCACCCCTACTCTGTGCAACTCTCCAACCCAAGAGTGAAATGTTACTCTCAAACTTTCTTCTACTCAACATCTGAGCTCTGGAACTCTCTCCCAGAATCAGTCTTTCCCTCTTCCTATGACTTAAATTGCTTCAAACTCCGTGTGTCCAGGCATTTTGGCTCGAACGTCCCTTGAGTTTGGCCCTGTCACTCTTTCAACTATGGGGGAGGCACTCGCTATAGGCAGTTATGCCTTTTGCCTCCCTCAATCACATGGAAAAAAAAAAAAAATATTCCTAAAGTCAATTAGTGAAATCAACAAATACATGTGGCAGTCCAGGGATTCGATTGTTATAGTTAAAGAACTATACCATATATTCAAGATGCGTTGGGTAGTGTGCTTTTTGATTATCGCGATGGCGGGGCGATGTGGGGGATGGGGAGTAACACGCTGCCGTGACCAAAGCTAAGTATGTAATAAAGTTGATGAACCCACACCCAAATGTAGCTATGGATTTATTAAGTCCTGTCTCTTTATGTGTGTATCAGAACACACACGGCCCAATACTGCCTGCATATGTGTTACGCGCGGGACTGACGGGTCCTTTTAGAACACATCCGGGACATGGACCAAGCATGGGTGTATTACCTATGGGACACCAGATGAAAAACCTTGGAAGGGAATTGTATCGAATATCCTTATTAACCCCTGTGCCCCCTGCCACAATCTAACGTTAGTATTACCCTGCCAAGACTACCAGCCCTCCTCCCGTTGCGTGGCAGAATTAGACCACTGCGCAACATGGGAGGAGTGTAATAAAACAAAAGTGTTTCGGGTACCACAGCACATCGATTATCCTTGCTCAATTTATCGTCAGGGACCCTACTGTTAGTACGCCGCGCCAAATGAAGAAGAAGTATATATTATCATACAGGGGAAAAAACATCTTAAATAACGCGACACAGGACGAAATACTGTGACTGATCCTGTCATTGTTGATAAATTTGATATGCCAGTGACGGTTACGGTTATTTTGTGGTGGCGACGAAATGAACGCCTCACCGGTAACCAGATCCGCATTTAGCTTAATTAAGAATGGAGTTCAGTCAATTGGGAACCGTGCTTAGATGTTACCAGTGTTTCCACAAAAGTTACCAAATTATTAAAAGATGGTACCAATATTACCAAAAACAATACCAAAATAGTTTGCTAAACCTAGGTAATCTTAGATGATTAACCAGAATATTTTGATAAAGGTCCAGATTATTATTTTTGGGTTAAAATAATGTATCCAAATGGTTATTTGGATACATTATTTTAACCCAAAAATAATAATCTGGATCTTTATCAAAATATTCTGGTTAATAGGAGCTTAAAGATATGGGGGGGTGAGTTTTGGACGGGACGCAGTATGGATGGCCACGCCGCCTGACGGCGACCTGACGGGGTAGACCGGCGCCCATGCCGGACTGAATGTGAGTTTTAGGTCGCCGCTGGAGTGCCGATCTGCGGCGTGGTGCGTCGACAACGACCAGACGAACGGCGTCGACAGGAGTTAGGGCGGCGTCAATATTCATTACTGTGCCGATGAGCGGCGACCCCTTCAGTATGGACGGTGACCCCGGCCCGCATGACCCCGAACGACGGCGACCGAACTCAAGGTGTGGTATATAAAAGGTACACCAAAGGGTGGGCCTCATCAGTATACCTTCAGCCACCGTAACGGTTGCACGCAGCCATGTTCACCACAGTCCCCAGGAACCCGATACGACATCTACGCTTACTCCAGGTTCAGTTAAATCTGGAAAATGACTACCTACTGACAAATATAGCCATCTGCACACATCGCCGCGCTACAGGAGGGGGTCCCCGCATGGCGGCGCATAACGGGGACCCTGGTATGTTTTTACGCCGCTTGGAGGGGATGGCCGCCAACCATCGCCGCCTATGACGCCGTTTGACGGCGACCACCCCCTCGGGAGTACATAATCCAGGACCGTTAGGGCATCGTTGGGTCGCCGCAAGCCGCCGCTGATCCCCGCAGGTTGTTATGGTGACGCCGCCTGACGCAGACCTCATTTATGGTGCCGTGTGCCGCCGCACTGACGCCTACCGTTTCCCGTCAAGCGTCGTCAATCGCCGTCAAGCGCCGCCAAGCGCCGTCACACGCCATCAGCCTCCAGTCCCTTTCCCGTCCCATTTTTATGACCTCACTCCACGCCGACTTGATTTCAAATTTTTCGCTTGTAGAACTTTTGAGGGGGTATGTGAAGACCAATCCCGACCTGTTTGTTAGGTTGGCGACGGCCCATGATGCGCGGCGACGTAGACAAAGACTGTCCACGGCCCTTAGGTCGCGGACAGTCTTGGCCTAAAATCGGCTAGGTGTGACGGGTGATATAGTACGAAGCCTTTTAATTGCTGGAGGCCCTTTTGAAACTGAATAAATTAGTCTAATAATGGCCAGAATAAAGTCAAAAGACGGGGACGGTATAGAAGGGGTTAACACTACATTGTACTTGTCCCTGAACAATGCACTCACATTTGGTATAATAAGGCCAGATTTACACTTGAGGTTTTTTTTCTTGACTCCTTTCTCCCTCATGTTTAGCCTCATTGTTTTTCTAATTTTAAGATGTTTGCCCCATTATTTTGACGATTTTAAGAACTTTCAACCCAGTTCTGTCAATTTTAAGACCTTTCGTGCCATTTAGGTGTCGATTTTATCCTGGCGAGCGATAGCGAGCCTGTAATTTAAGAGGAACCGGCTTTCAGCCGGAACATTTTTCTACCGAAAAATGTACAAATTTATCTTGAAAGGGGCTCAAGGGGGTGTAATCTTAAGCTTGATGGATATCTAGGGACCAAACTAAAAACCTTCCCTTAATAGTCATGCATTTTCGATAGAAAATGTCTCCGGCGAAGCCGAATTTCTCCATACAATGCTGGCGAGCGATAAAAATCGACACCTGGATGAGGATAAACGTCTTAAAACAGTATGCTGAATGGGGCCGAATGGACACAACTTAAGGAAGAGAGGAAAGGAGAGAAAAAAAAGCCGTTCACCAAGTTCACAGAAAACGGGAGAGATTTGGTGGTTTTGGCGGGAAACGCGCGACATTTGGCTGTCTTGGCCGAGTACCCAGATAGGCAAATCAAATCACCTTCCATATTTAACTCTAGGGGATCGTCATAATTATATTCACTATCACAAATCAACATACTGATATTGAATTTACGGTTTAATGGTTTAGTCGATTTTTAAGCCGCGTGTTTCTGTTATCGTATGCAGGTGTCAAGGTGAAGGACTATAGACTCTCGCTTGTTTACTAGAGACGGAGACACTCGGTAAAGACGCATCGCTCTTCCCGTAGTTATTTTTGCTTTTTGTGCGCGATATTCGTGTGCCGGAAGTGCGGAAAGAGTCTAGAAGTGGCGTTTGATGAATAGCGGACGATCTGTGCGGAGAATCGGAAGGAAATAGGCTTAAATAAGGTGAGATATTTGTGATATACGTAACCCTTTCAGGATACGACGATGCAATCTTTCATTATGTTCTAGCATTTATTAGACTATTTTCTGCAGTTTAGAACAGACCACTAGGTATGAAATGGGTAAAAACTATCGTAATTAACCCTTTGAGAGGATTATGATGCGTGTTGACAGTTTATGCTGGCTACTAATAGACGACTGTATTATAATGGTGTGTGGTGTGGATATGGTGAGACTTACACAGAGTTACACAGATACTCATATCACACAGTTCTTGCGGTCCCTACTAGGTGGTCCGGCCTTAATACTACCAGACAGGTACAGTTTATAGTAGAAAAGTAGGACAGCAAAGTAGTAGGCTCTCTCCCCACTCTCCGTTCCTTCTGGCTAACAGAGTTCTAGATAGGTGGAATAGGCTACCAAGTGATATAGTAGGATCAAGAACGATAAAGAGTTTACAAATATAATTTGATAGTCATATGGGCGAGATGGGTTGGGTGTGAGGGGGATCTGCCGGATGTGGGCCAATCGGCACTCTGAATACCCCTGTTTTCTTATGTTGACCACTGACCGTTTTGGTGAGGTCGGTCCTCATAGTGTTAGTGAGTTGGGCCTATAATTAGGTCTTATAATTAGGGTTGGGTGTAAGAGGGATCTGCCTTGTGTGGGCCAATCGGCTTTTTGCAGACTCCCATTTTCTTATGTTCTTAGTTAGGTGTCGATATTTTCCTGGCGAGCGAAAGCGAGCCTGGAAATTTTTCTATCGAAAAATGTAAAACATTATTTTGAAGGGGGTCTAGGCCTCTTTTTTTTTTTTTTTTTTAAAGTGTGATGGAGGTCCAGGGAGGAAACTAGAGTAAATAAATGATAACTAACAACATCAACCAGAAAGTGACCCATTCCCCCTTAAGGGGGGCGACCTGCTTTTTGTTATTTCTGTCCTTTTCTCTCTTTCTCTGGCTTGTATCCATTCGGCCCCATTCAGCCAACTATTTTAAGACGTTCATCCCCATATAGGTGTCGATTTCTTCCTGGCGAGCGATAGCGAGCCAGCATTATATGAAGAAATCCGGCTTCGCCGGAGACATTTTTCTATTGAAAAATTTACAAATTTAGCCTGCTGTCAAACAATAATAAAATATATGCTGGCTCGCTACCGCTCACCAGTAAAAAATTGACACTTGGATGGGGATAAACGTCTAAAAACAGTAGGCTGAATGGGGCCAAATGGATACAAGCCAGAGAAAGATAGGGCAGGACAGAACAAAAGGCAGGTCACCCCCCTTAAGGTGTGTATCAAGTAACACAGGACGTACTTCAGGTGTTTTGAGGAATGTTTTAGGTTGATTTTAGGCGTGTTTTAGGTAGATTCAACCGGTCAATGAAACTCGACCTATCCATTACATTGGACTGTTCAGCGATACTAAGCTATAGGTCGCGCCAACGTACTTGACAATAATGTTGACCCCTTAACTTCTTTTAACTCCAAACGAATGAAAGCAATCGGGCTAAAATTCCTATAATTTGGGAAGAGTCCACCAGGAAATAGGTGTGGATATTTACAGCCAGTTTGCTCTAGGCCCTTTTGAGTTACGAAGAGGTCAGTGATCGAGATTTTTGTAAAGTTCGTTGGCGCGTCTATGAGATCTAATCCGTCAGCGATGTTCAACCCTTTGGCGAGATTTCACTGCTTGCCGATTTGCGACCGTTTGGCGATATTCAACTAATCGGCATAGCGAGCTTAAGATGCGTAACATTATATTCAATAAAAACATAATGGTGAAATGTGTCCTATTGGTGGATCCTTACACACACACACACACACACACACAAAGAAGATGCAAATAACTACAGACCCGTGTCTTTGACTAGTGTTGTGGTAAAACTGCTTGAGAAATTGATCAGGAAATTTTGGATTTGTCACCTCGAGGAGAACCATTTACTATCGGATTGTCAGTTTGGTTTTAGGTCGAATAGGTCATGTGTGTCAAATTTGCTGAGCTTCTATGATAGAGTGATTGAAATTATGCAAGAACGAGACGGATGGGCAGATTGTGTATTTTTAGATTTCAAAAAAGCTTTTGATAAAGTACCCCATAAAAGGCTTCTATATAAACTTGAAATGTGTGGAGGAATCACCGGTGGACTCTTAAAATGGATGAAGGATTTCTTAACCGGGAGGAAAATGAGAACCATCATAAGAGGGAAATATTCATCATGGAGTGATGTGATAAGTGGAGTGCCCCAGGGCTCAGTGTTGGCCCCATTGATGTTTTTAATTTTTATAAATGATCTGCCTCTTGGAATTAGCAGCTATATTAACATGTTCGCCGATGACGCAAAATTAGTAAGGAAAGTGGTTGATAACAATTGCTGTAAAATGCTCCAGGAGGACATCAATAAGCTGTATCAATGGAGCCGAATGTGGAAAATGGAGTTCAACATTGATAAATGCCACGTGATGGAGATGGGAGACGGCCAGGGAAGACCCCATGGGGAGTACAGTATGGGCGATGTAAGGTTGGAAAAGTCAGAGAAGGAAAAAGACTTAGGAGTTGTAGTGAACAGGAGGTTAGATCCCGGTGACCATATCAATAACTTGGTAAATAAGGCATATTCGTGGTGGGCTAATATTAGGGTAGCGTTTAAATTCCTAAATGAAGACATGGTGAAGATATTAATAACACAGTTTTTAAGGCCTAGCCTGGAGTATGCAGCGGTTGTATGGAATCCACATATGAAAAAAACACATAAGTAAGCTAGAGAAAATTCAGCGTGTGATCACAAGATGGGTGCCAGGGTTAAAAAACTTACAATATGAAGACCGGCTGTGTCACCTGGGGATTCCCTCACTTGAACAGAGAAGGGAGAGGGGAGACATGATAGCTTTATTTAGGTGTGTTCACGGAAAGGAATATATTGATCAAACAAATTTTGTTTGGCCAGCGGTGGGGAGGACGAGAGGACATGACTATAAACTGTTGAGGAGGAGAGCTAGGAAGGATGTTAGGAAGTTTGGTTTTCCAGATAGAATGGTTGAGAAGTGGAATAAGTTACCAAACGACCTAGTGTGTTCACAAAGTATTCAAGCTTTTAAAGTAAATTATGATAAGTTAAAGGCTAACGGGACACTACGAGAGTAATCTCAATCCTGTAAAATACAATTAGGTAAATACAATTAGGTAAATACACACACACACACACACACACACACACACACACACACACACATACACACTCACTATCACACACTCTCACACTCACTCACTTACTCACACACTCTCTCATACTCACTCACTCTCACACACTCTCTCACAACCACTCACTCACTCTCTCACTCTCTCACTCAGTCTCTCACTACGGACCCTGATGCTCTTTTGTTTCAGGTGATCTATAACCACCCGTCGCTTGCCACTGTCCAATGTATAGGTTTTTCACACCGGGGCCTCAAACAATAATATGGACCCAAACGGGTTAAGGGGAGGTTTTTATTGTGTTTCCTAGACTTCCATCAAGCTTGAAATTACACCCCCTTGACCCCCTTTCAAGATAAATTTTTCGGTAGAAAAATGTCCCGGCCGAAGGCCGATTCCTCCTAAATTGCAGGCTCGCTATCGCTCGCCAGGAAAAAGTCGACACCTAAATGGGACGAAAGGTCTTAAAAGTGACATAAATTGGGTGAAAGTTCTTAAAATCACCAAACTAATGGGGCGAACGTCTTAAAATCTCAAAAGCAATGGGGCTAAACATGAGGGAGAAGGGGGGTAAAGAAAAAAAAATCCCTCCAGTGGAAATCTCCCCTTAATTAAATGCAGAGTCACCGAGAGCTATTTATTCCATCAATTGTCTTAGGTATTTCTAAACGGACTGTTTCTGATGTACGAGTATCATAAGACAATCCGCGTCCTAAAATAAATCATCCGTTCTCCATCTAGTTGGCAATTTCAGTGAAGACACCCGGATAACTTATTGCCAGGAAAAAGTTGCTAATCGATTCTGACTATAAAAACACAACGCTTGTATGAGGATATATAATTATGCCCAATCAAATTAAGGGGAGGTATTTAGTTTGTTCCCTAGACCTCCATCAACCTTAAAATTACACCCCCTTGAGTCCCTTTCTAGATAAATTTGTAAATTTTTCGATAGAAAAATTTCCCGGCCGAAGGCCGGTTCCTCTTAAATTACAGGCTCGCTATCGCTCGCCAGGATAAAATCGACACCTAAATGGCACGAAAAGTCTTAATATGGGGTAAAAGTTCTTAAAATCGCTAAACTAATGGGGCAAACATTTTATAATATCAAAAGCAATGGGGCTAAACATGAGGGAGAAAGGGGTCAAGAAAAAAATCCCTCAAGTGGAAATCTCCCCTTAACGCTTGTTCAGTCCTTGCACCACCAGTTACTTTCAACACCAGTTACTTTCAACACCAGTTACTTTCAACACCAGTTACTTACTTTCAACACCAGTTACTTACTTTCAACACCAGTTACTTTCAACACCAGTTACTTACTTTCAACACCAGTTACTTACTTTCAACACCAGTTACTTTCAACACCAGTTACTTTCATCACCAGTTACTTACTTTCAACACCAGTTACTTTCAACACCAGTTACTTACTTTCAACACCAGTTACTTTCAACACCAGTTAATTTCAACACCAGTTACTTTCAACACCAGTTACTTACTTTCAACACCAGTTACTTTCAACACCAGTTACTTACTTTCAACACCAGTTACTTTCAACACCAGTTACTTACTTTCAACACCAGTTACTTTCAACACCAGTTACTTACTTTCAACACCAGTTACTTTCAACACCATTTACTTACTTTCAACACCAGTTACTTACTTTCAACACCAGTTACTTTCAACACCAGTTACTTACTTTCAACACCAGTTACTTTTCTAGCTAACATTTCTAGGCTCCTTTACATTTCCTAAACCGTTCAGTACCAGAGCGAGTCCTTCACCATTATTCTGGCTAGTATCAGTACCAGAGAGAGTCCTTCACCATTATTCTGGCTAGTATCAGACGGTATTATTCTGGCTAGTATCAGACGGTATTATTCTGGCTAGTATCAGACGGTATTATTCTGGCTAGTATCAGACGGTATTATTCTGGCTAGTATTAGACGGTGTTATTCTGGCTAGTATCAGACGGTATTATTCTGGCTAGTATCAGACGGTATTATTCTGGCTAGTATCAGACGGTATTATTCTGGCTAGTATTAGACGGTATTATTCTGGCTAGTATCAGACGGTATTATTCTGGCTAGTATCAGACGGTATTATTCAACTTTTAGCAGAAATAAGGCTTCAAACTATCTCAACCAACACCTCTTAAGGGGAGATTTCCACTTAAGGGATTTTTTTTCTTTACCCCCTTCTCCCTCATGTTTAGCCCCATTGCTTTTGAGATTTTAAGACGTTCGCCCCATTAGTTTGGTGATTTTAAGAACTTTCACCCAATTTATGTCACTTTTAAGACCTTTCGTCCCATTTAGGTGTCAATTTTTTCCTGGCGAGCGATAGCGAGCCTGCAATTTAAGAGGAATCGGCCTTCGGCCGGGACATTTTTCTACCGAAAAATGTACAAATTTATCTTGAAAGGGGGTCAAGGGGGTGTAATTTCAAGCTTGATGGAGGTCTAGGAAACACACTAAAAACCTCCCCTTAACCACCACAGATCATTCCTCAACTGTATAATATCGTCTTAATAAAGCTAAAATCAAATATAACACACTTCGCTGGTACGCAAAGGGTTATGGACACTGGATACGAGATAGAATGTCTCAAATATCTGAATCATTATAAAGCATTAACCCTTACACAGGACCAGTGACGCATTTTGTGTTTGCTTTCAGCTCCATGTTGACGATTTTATGAAGCTTAGGAAGGATATATGGCAGTTAATTAAAATGATTAGTTGAGATAGTCTGCAGTCTTTTAGTTGCTAGACGACCTTCCTAAGCTGAATAAAATCATCTAATAGTTGCCAAAATATAATGAAAAGGGCATCACCGGTACTGTAAGGGTTAATTCCGAAACCGCCAGCCGATAATTGACGAAATATATTGTCGGTGAAAGTGTCCATGTGACTCTCTCTTAAGGGGGGGGGGTGACCTGTTTTTTGTTATTTCTGTCCTTTTCTCTCTTTCTCTGGCTTGTATCCATTCGGCCCCATTCAGCCAACTATTTTAAGACGTTTATCCCCATCTAGGTGTCGATTTCTTCCTGGCGAGCGATAGCGAGCCAGCATTATATGAAGAAATCCGGCTTCGCCGGAGACATTTTTCTATTGAAAAATGTACAAATTTAGCCTGCTGTCTAACAAACATAAAAAATATGCTGGCTCGCTACCGCTCACCAGTAAGAAATTAACACCTGGATGGGGATAAACGTCTTAAAACAGTAGGCTGAATGGGGCCAAATGGATACAAGCCAGAGAAAGATAGAAAAGGACAGAACAAAAACAGGTCACCCCCCTTAAGGAAACAGTGGCTGCTTTCTTGGCCTAATAATTAATGTATTCATTTTTTTCTTAGTTTCCTCGCTAGACCTCCATCAAGCTTTAAAAAAATACCCCCAAGACCCTCAAGCTAAATTTGTGCATTTTTCGGTAGAAAAATTTACTGTACTTCATGTCATGTAATGTACTTAAAATTGCAGGATCGCTATCGCTCGCCAGGATATAATCGACATCTAAATGGCACGAAAGCTCTTAAAATTGACAACGAAATGGAGCGAAAGGTCTTAAAATCGACAAACTAATGAGCCGAACGTCATAAAATCTGAAAACTAATGGGGCTAAACACGACGAAGAAGGGGGACCAGAAAAAACAGCCCCTCTCCCCTTAAGTGGCCTACAGACCGCTTTGTTATTATCCCCTGAAGGAATCTGGAACCTCTCAATTACAACGGGGAAGGCCTGCTCTGGGTTAAGGGGAGGTTTTTAGTGTGTTCCCTAGACTTCCATCAAGCTTGAAATTACACCCCCTTGACCTCCTTTCAAGATAAATTTGTACTTTTTTCGGTAGAAAAATGTCCCAGCCGAAGGCCGGTTCCTCTTAAATTACAGGCTCGCTATCGCTCGCCAGGAAAAAATCGACACTTAAATGGCACGAAAGGTCTTTAAAGTTACATAAATGGGGTGAAACTTCTTAAAATCGCCAAACTAATGGGGTGAACGTCTTACAATCTCAAAAGCAATGGGGCTAAATATGAGGGAGAAAGGGAGAAAGAAAAAAATCCCTCAAGTGGAAATCTCCCCTTCACGGAGGCTTAGACAACACATTTACTCAGACCAGGTTCTTTAACTTAAGTATTATTTCGTAGTATTTAAGATTATATATTTGCTACGGTCTTCGTGGCGCAATGCATAAGTGTGTTGATTTTCGGTGGGGGCGTCCTGGGTTCGAATACCCGGACTGCCACACGTGTTTGTTAATTTCATTAATCGAGTTTAGGAGTAAAAGTTGGTTGGTGGCGAGACCATGATAATTAACAAACTCTCCATGACATTCCAAGTCTAGCCTCCATTAATCTTTAAGGGGAGGTTTATAGTTAGTTCCCTAGACTTCCATCAAGCTTAACATTACAGCCCCAAGATCCCCTTTCAAAATAAATTTGTACATTTTTCGGTAGAAAAATGTCCCGGCCGAAGGCCGGTTCCTCTTAAATTACAGGCTCGCTATCGCTCGCCAAGAAAAAATCGACACCTAAATGGCACAAAAAGTCTTAAAATTGACAGAAATGGGGCGAAAGTTCTTAAAATCGCCAAACTAATGGGGCGAACGTCTTAAAATATCAAAAGCAATGGGCCTAACCATGGGGGAGAAAGGGGTCAAGAAAAAAATCCCTCAAGTGGAAATCTACCCTTAATTCACTAGTTCACAAAAAGCTAATCCAACACTAAGATATTCTAATTAGCTTATCGAAAACCATCAGTAAGTCAGGTGATTTCGGTGGCTTAATAGTTAGCATCTTGAAGTCCCATCTCGGTTACCTGATTATAGTTCCCAGCTTTTCTGGACCACTTTCTCCCTCGTGTTTAGCCCCATTAGTTTTCAGATTTTAAGATGTTTGCCCCATTAGTTAGTCGATTTTAAGACCTTTCGCCCCATTTCGTCGTCAATATTTAGACCTTTCGTGCTATTTAGGTGTCGATTTTTTCCCTGGCGAACGATAGTGAGCCTGTAATGTTGGAAGAACCGGCACATTTTTCTACCGAAAAATGTACAAATTAATTTAGAAGGGGAATCTAATGGATGTTTTTTTTTTTAATTTAATGGAGGTCTGGTGAGGAAACTAGAAAAATAATTAATACATGCAAAAATCGGCCAAAAAGTGAACAATCTCTCCTTAAAGACTGAAAGGTTTTGCACACTCACAGTAGGTTGTTACTCTCCTGAGCAAGGAGAGATAATGGGGATGGGATCTCAATTGACCACTTGCGAGTTTCGTTCTCTAAGGAAGTTGTATTTGTAGACATCGATATTTAGCAGAATTACCAGCTAAAATACGGTTGTAGTGCACATATATAAATACATAAAATACGGCTGTAGTGCACATATATAAATACATAAAATACGGCTGTAGTGCACATATATAAATAGGGTTGTAGTGCACATATATAAATAGGGTTGTAGTGCACATATATAAATAGGGTTGTAGTGCACATATATAAATAGGGTTGTAGTGCACATATATAAATAGGGTTGTAGTGCACATATATAAATAGGGTTGTAGTGCACATATATAAATACATAAAATGCGGCTGTAGTGCACATCTATAAATACACACAAAATACGGTTGTAGTGCACATATATAAATACATAAAATACGGCTGTAGTGCACATATATAAATACATAAAATACGGCTGTAGTGCACATATATAAATACATAAAATACGGCTGTAGTGCACATATATAAATACATAAAATACGGCTGTAGTGCACATATATAAATACATAAAATACGGCTGTAGTGCACATATATAAATACATAAAATACGGCTGTAGTGCACATATATAAATACATAAAATACGGCTGTAGTGCACATATATAAATACATAAAATACGGTTGTAGTACATATATAAATACATAAAAACCCAATTCAACATTACGTTTATTCATCAGACACGTACATTATTATTGCATTTCTGTTTAATCTCGATGTTCACGGCTCCAACTTCCTTATAGCCTGAAACTCGCAAGTGGTCAATTAGGTGTTCCAATGCTGCAATAAATTGGCTGACTGAAGCCCTTGCCTTGTGTGTGACTGTCCATTTGAGGACTTTGGTGGGATATAGTGCTAATAGGCCAGAAATTGGGTGACTGGTCAACTCAACCAGTAGATCATTTCAACCAGTAGCTCTCAACCAGTACCAAATCAACCAATACGGTTAGGTTAGGTTAGTACTATATTTTGGCACTGGTTTGGTTGGTCTTGGTTGATTTAGCATTGGTTGAGAGCTACTGGTTGAAATGGTCTACTGGTTGAGATGACATGGAACCCAGAAATTGTAACTCCCTAATCACTGTCACTCAAAAAGGGCCAGAGCAAATGCGGTGTACATTTCCCCACCTTTTCCCTGCCTGCCTCACTCTTCCCAACTGATAGACATATTAGGTATATTATTTTATTCGTTTCTGAGTTATTTAGGTTAAGGGGAGATTTCCACATGAGGGATTTTTTTCTGGACCTCTTTCTCCCTCATGTTTAGCCCCAATGCTTTTAAGATTTGGAGATAAGTTAGGCCATCTTAAGAACTTTCGCCCAATTTCTGTCAATTTTAAGACCGTTCGTGCAATTTAGGTGTCGATTTTTTCCTGGCGAGCGGGAGCGAGCCTGTAATTTAAGAGGAACCGGCCTTTGGCCTGGACATTTTTCTACCGAAATATGTATAAATTTATCTTGAAAGGGGGTCTAGGGGGTGTAGTTTTTAGCTTGATAGAGGTCTAGGGAACAACCTAAAAACCTCCCCTTAATGGTAAAGACATTTTGCCTACTTAGAATGAATAGACTATAACAGGGCATAAGTAGTCTCCCTGGTGGGCATCATTGATAGATATCGTAACAAATCGTAACAAATCGTAACAAAAATCGTAACAAATCGTAACAAATCGTAAACAAAAATCGTAACAAATCGTAACAAAAATCGTAACGAATCGTAACAAATCGTAACTGACTTCCAATAATATCGATCCCTTCTGTTATACACCCCAATAATATCGATTCCTTCTGTTATACACCCCAATAATATCGATTCCTTCTGTTATACACCCCAATAATATCGATCCCTTCTGTTATACACCCCAATAATATCGATTCCTTCTGTTATACACCCCAATAATATCGATTCCTTCTGTTATACACCCCAATAATATCGATCCCTTCTGTTATACACCCCAATAATATCGATTCCTTCTGTTATACACCCCAATAATATCGATCCCTTCTGTTATACACCCCAATAATATCGATCCCTTCTGTTATACACCCCAATAATATCGATTCCTTCTGTTATACACCCCACATTTATATCAAGCTGCCCCAAGTGGACGTCATCTGCATGTCCCGCAACTAACTCAGTTTAAGGGGGGTGACCTGCTTTTTGTTATTTCTGTCCTTTTCTCTCTTTCTCTGGCTTGTATCCATTCGGCCCCATTCAGCCAAATATTTTAAGACGCGCCGGAGACATTTTTCTATCGAAAAATGTACAAATTTAGCCTGCTGTCAAATAAAAAATATACTGGCTCGCTACCGCTCACCAGTAAAAAATCTACACCTGGATGGGGATAAACGTCTTAACCTTCTCACATCCTGACGCGATTTTTGAGCCTATTAGGGATACTTTAAAGCCTTTGTTACCATCAGGGGTATCTATAAACCTTTAGTTTGTTTACTTCAACCTCTGCAGTTGTCTTTGAGTTAGCTGTGGGCAGAAAACTAATTTTGGAGAGGTAATTATAGCAGTGAGAGTAATCTATTTTTTATTGCTAATCTGGCAACCTCTGCGTCCTATGGTCGTGAGAGGGTTAAAACAATAGACTGAATGGGGCCAAATGGATACAAGCCAGAGAAAGATAGAAAAAGACAGAACAAAAGCAGGTCACCCCCCTTAACAAAGTATGAGACACTCTAACACCCATTATTAATTGCTAGTACATAGGGCCTATATATACAATAATTGCTAGTACATAGGGTCTATATATATACAATAATTGCTAGTACATAGGGCCTATATATACAATAATTGCTAGTACATAGGGTCTATATATATACAATAATTGCTAGTACATAGGGTCTATATATACACAATAATTGCTAGTACATAGGGTCTATATATACAATAATCTAATGTTATCCAGATTATAAAATAGAACAACAAAAAGGTTAAGGGGAGGTTTTTAGTTTGGTCTCTGGATATCCATCAAGCTTAAGATTACACCCCCTTGAGCCCCTTTCAAGATAAATTTGTATATTTTTCGGTAGAAAAATGTCCCGGCTGAATGCCGGTTCCTCTTAAATTACAGGCTCGCTGTCGCTCGCCAGGATAAAATCGATACCTAAATGGCACGAAAGGTCTTACAATTGACAGAAATGAGTCGAAGGTTCTTAAAATCGTCAAAATAATGGTGCGAATGTCTTAAAATTAGAAAAGCACTGGGGCTAAACATGAGGGAGAAAGGAGTCAAGAAAAAAATCCCTCAAGTGGATATCTCCCCTTAAGTAAAACGCACACCGCTTTCTTAGTCTCATTTTACAGAAACCGAAACTTACTAATTACGAGATAAGTCTGCCTATTGCCTTTTACACAACCCCTGCCCATCTTACCGCCCAAAAGCCCTCCCCTCCCCCTGTGCAAGTCTCCCATCTAACTTAAACAGCAAGATTGAGGCGTCAGCGAGCGTGGGGAAGGTGCCAACACGCTTTGACTCTTACGATCATTGTTTATTATCGCGTAAGACCATAAATTTCACGTACAATTTATCGGGCGATAATAAATTTCACACCTCCAAACCTTTAATAAAGATATTACGAGTCAAGAGCCTTCAGAGCGCCGCCACGGGATACCTCGCGGGATCTCGTCCATGGTTTGCTAGAACGCCGATATTTGAGGGGAATATTTCTAGTCTCGCTTGTCAGTTTGCACTAGCTATGATTTGGTTATGATCGGGGAAGGGTTTAATGGGTTGTTACCTGTAGTACCGGGTTGTTAAAGGAGGTTATTATAGGCGTTAATGAGGTGCGTTGTTTAATAGGGGTCTTGGCAACCGGTACGCGAGCCCATCACCGAGCACCGCGGGACACCAAGTCATTATATAGACCCAGGCACACGGAGAGCTTTTTTCCAGCAATTCTTTTCCTGGCAACCTTTCGGGGGACCTTTTTTTTTTTCCCCCATCGGTAGCGGCAATTTTACCGACGTTAGATTATTGTCTTTAGTATAAGGGGAGATTTCCACTTGAGGGATTTTTTTCTTGACTCCTTCCTCCCTCATGTTTAGCCCCATTGTTTTTCTAATTTTAAGACGTTTGCCCCATTATTTTGACGATTTTAAGAACTTTCAACCCATTTCTGTCAATTTTAAGACCTTTCGTGCCATTTAGGTGTCGATTTTATCCTGGCGAGCGATAGCGAGCCTGTAATTTAAGAGGAACCGGCTTTCAGCCGGAAAATTTTTCTACCGAAAAATGTACAAATTTATCTTGAAAGGGGCTCAAGGGGGTGTAATCTTAAGCTTGAAGGATATCTAGGGACCAAACTAAAAACCTCCCCTTAAGAAAATAGGCTGGAAAAAGTTCTGGTGTGACTTAGTTTTCAGATAGCAAGCTGGCAATTCTTTTTGGAAACTCCGATCTGGCAGTTTCTAAATTATACATTATTAAAAATACAGGGTAGATATGTATGTATTTGTTTATTGATAGATTTACCCGTATTAATATATGTATTTACCCGTATTAATATATGTATTTACCCGTATTAATATATGTATTTACCTATTAATATATGTATTTACCTATTAATATATGTATTTACCTATTAATATATGTATTTACCTATTAATATATGTATTTACTTTAACAAAAATACCCCCAAGGGGGGGGGGGGGGCGCCCTGTAGACAAATTGGAATGACATGGGCACTTTCTTCCTCAACTTTATCCAGTAACCCACCCTGGTGTGATAGGCTCTGAACCCAGGTATTCAGTTGACTTTGGCAATCATAGCTTCAGCACAGATGCTGATACCGTATGTAAAGAAGCTTTAAAATGCTGCTAGAAGTACAAATGATCTTCAAAATTTACCAGAACAACACACACACACATATATATAGTTATAAGAGGTGTTATCGTCACTGGTATCAATAACGAGAATAATAAGTGGATTAGGTTAAGGGGAGGTTTTTAGTTTGGTCTCTAGATATCCATCAAGCTTAAGATTACACCCCTTTGAGCCCCTTTCAAGATAAATTTGTACATTTTTCGGTAGAAAAATGTCCCGGCCGAAGGCCAGGTCCTCTTAATTTACAGGCTCGCTATCGCTCGCCAGGAAAAAATCGACACCTAAATGGCACGAAAAGTCTTAAAATTGACAAAAATGGGGCGAATCTTCTTAACATCGCCAAACTAATGGGGCAAACATCTTAAAATATCAAAAGCAATGGGTCTAAACATGAGGGAGAAAGGAGTCAAGAAAAAAATCCCTCAAGTGGAAATCTCCCCTTAAACTGCTTCAAGGTTTGTGTGTCCAGATATATTTACTCTTAACGCATTATTTAAATGTTTATTTTATATATATATATATATATATATATATATATATTTTATTATTATTAGTTTTGATTTTTTTTTTTTTTGGGGGGGGTACACTTGCTACAGGTAGCTTTGTCTCTTGTCCCCTTCATAGAACAAAATAGATGACAAAACTTGCTAGACAAACTTAATGCACTACCTATCAGACCAGACTTGCCTAAGAAAAATACTTACCGGAAAGATCACTAGTGTAGACCCCCCCCCCCCCCCCCTTAAAACTACGAGTTAGGTGATGTGATGAGAGCCAACCGGAGAGGAGATCCTTGGTTCACCCCTTGTATGGCGGACACTTCATCATCTCTACCTTATTACCCTGTCTGCGAGGGGCTTTATGTGCAACCCAGTACGGCCGGATTGTACGCTTGACTACAAAAGCTCATCGACAGCCTTACTTTTAAATGTTACCAAGGTTATGATAAATTTCAATAGGTTACTTTAGCTTAAGTTTTATTACTTTAGCTTATGTTTTATTACTTTAGCTTATGTTTTATTACTTTAGCTTATGTTTTATTACTGTAGCTTATGTTTTATAACTTTAGCTTATGTTGTATTACTTTAGCTTATGTTTTATTACTTTAGCTTATGTGTTATTACTGTAGCTTATGTGTTATTACTGTAGCTTATGTGTTATTACTTTAGCTTATGTGTTATTACTTTAGCTTATGTTTTATTACTTTAGCTTATGTTTTATTACTTTAGCTTATGTGTTATTACTTTAGCTTATGTTTTATTACTTTAGCTTATGTTTTATTACTTTAGCTTATGTTTTATTACTTTAGCTTATGTTTTATTACTTTAGCTTATGTTTTATTACTTTAGCTTATGTTTTATTACTGTAGCTTATGTGTTATTACTTTAGCTTATGTTGTATTGGGTTAGGCTTTGAGCTAGGTTAAGGCAGGTTTTTAGTTTGTTTCCTACTCCTCCAGCAATCTTAAAATTTCACCCCTTGACCCTCTTTCAAGATAAATTTGTACATTTTTCGGTAGAAAAGTGTCCCGGCTGAAAGCCGGTTCCTCTTATATTACAGGCTCGCTATCGCTCGCCAGGATAAAATCGACACCTAAATGGCACGAAAGGTCTTAAAATTGACAGAAATGGGTCAAAAGTTCTTAAAATCGTCAAAATAATGGGGCGAACGTCTTAAAATTAGAAAAGCAATGGAGCTAAACATGAGGGAGAAAGGAGTCAAGAAAAAATCCCTCAAGTAGAAATCGCCCCTTAATATTATCATCGTCAGTTGTTTTCTCTGTGTACGGTCGCGCTAATAAGTCATGTCCCAGCTGTCATTACGTTTGGCTCGCTCTGTGCTGTATTAATGTCTGTCAGATGTTGAATAGGGTGGGTAAGTGTTGGAACATGTTTGTATATTTCACTCCATATGAAGAAATGAAGCTTAGATATTGATGATACCAATTATTGATCAAAACATACTTGGTGCCGACACATTACTTATTAGCGCGACTGTGTGAAAGAAACTAAATGCAAAGCTGCCTGTAGCCCCAAAGTTGCCTGTAGCCCCAAAGTTGCCTGTAGCCCCAAAGCTGCCTGTAGCCCCAAAGCTGCCTGTAGCCCCAAAGTTGCCTGTAGCCCCAAAGCTGCCTGTAGCCTCAAAGCTGCTTGTAGCCCCAAAGCTGCCTGTAGCCCCAAAGTTGCCTGTAGCCCCAAAGCTGCCTGTAGCCCCAAAGCTGCCTGTAGCCCCAAAGTTGCCTGTAGCCCCAAAGCTGCCTGTAGCCCCAAAGTTGCCTGTAGCCCCAAAGCTGCCTGTAGCCCCAAAGTTGCCTGTAGCCCCAAAGCTGCCTGTAGCCCCTAAGTTGAAAGAAGGATAGAGAGCCAAATTCATGGTGCGTTAGAGTCAAAATGTCTGGACACACAGAGTTTGAAGCAGGCTAACTTATAGGATGAGGGAAAGATAGAGGAAGAGAGTTCCAGAATTGCATTTGTTGTGTGGAAGAAAGATTGGGAAAATGTATTCACTCTTGGGTTAGAGAATTGAACAGAATACGTATGGGAATATTTTGCCAGGCGTGTTGCCACCACTCTCCGCGAGGGAGGGGGTATAGGAAGAAAACTGAGAAAGCTCTGAAGAACACTGATTAATGTAATAGTGGTAGAAGAGTGAAACGTTACTCTCAAACTTTCTTCTACTCAACAGCTGAGCTCTGGAACTCTCTCCCAGAATCAGTCTTTCCCTCTTCCTATGACTTAAATTGCTTCAAACTCCGTGTGTCCCGGCATTTTGGCTCGAACATCCCTTGATTTTGGCCCTGTCACTCTTTCAACTATGGAGGAGGCACTCGCTATAGGCAGTTCTGCCTTTTGCCTCCCTCAATCACATAGGAAAAAAAAATTAAGATAGAGATGCAACATTATAGTATCTAGAGAGAGATTGTAGGGAATTATAGTATCTAGAGAGAGATTGTAGGGAATTATAGTATCTAGAGAGAGATTGTAGGGAATTATAGTATCTAGAGAGAGATTGTAGGGAATTATAGTATCTAGAGAGAGATTGTAGGGAATTATAGTATCTAGAGAGAGATTGTAGGGAATTATAGTATCTAGAGAGAGATTGTAGGGAATTATAGTATCTAGAGAGAGATTGTAGGGAATTATAGTATCTAGAGAGAGATTGTAGGGAATTATAGTATCTAGAGAGAGAATTGTAGGGAATTATAGTATCTAGAGAGAGATTGTAGGGAATTATAGTATCTAGAGAGAGATTGTAGGGAATTATAGTATCTAGAGAGAGATTGTAGGGAATTATAGTATCTAGAGAGAGATTGTAGGGAATTATAGTATCTAGAGAGAGATTGTAGGGAATTATAGTATCTAGAGAGAGATTGTAGGGAATTATAGTATCTAGAGAGAGATTGTAGGGAATATAGTATCTAGAGAGAGATTGTAGGGAATTATAGTATCTAGAGAGAGATTGTAGGGAATTATAGTATCTAGAGAGAGATTGTAGGGAATTATAGTATCTAGAGAGAGATTGTAGGGAATTATAGTATCTAGAGAGAGATTGTAGGGAATTATAGTATCTAGAGAGAGATTGTAGGGAATTATAGTATCTAGAGAGAGATTGTAGGGAATTATAGTATCTAGAGAGAGATTGTAGGGAATTATAGTATCTAGAGAGAGATTGTAGGGAATTATAGTATCTAGAGAGAGATTGTAGGGAATTATAGTATCTAGAGAGAGATTGTAGGGAATTATAGTATCTAGAGAGAGATTGTAGGGAATTATAGTATCTAGAGAGAGATTGTAGGGAATTATAGTATCTAGAGAGAGATTGTAGGGAATTATAGTATCTAGAGAGATTGTAGGGAATTATAGTATCTAGAGAGAGATTGTAGGGAATTATAGTATCTAGAGAGAGATTGTAGGGAATTATAGTATCTAGAGAGAGATTGTAGGGAATTATAGTATCTAGAGAGAGATTGTAGGGAATTATAGTATCTAGAGAGAGATTGTAGGGAATTATAGTATCTAGAGAGAGATTGTAGGGAATTATAGTATCTAGAGAGAGATTGTAGGGAATTATAGTATCTAGAGAGAGATTGTAGGGAATTATAGTATCTAGAGAGAGATTGTAGGGAATTAGTAAAAGAAGGTGAGTTGATGAGACAAAATTATTTTTGACTCTATCGAAAAGTTCGTAATGGATGGAACCTCCCCACACATGCGAATAGTCTTCGATACATGGGCACACTGCGCCCCATTACAGAGCAAGAAGCTGTGCGAGGGTAAAGAATCCACAGAGACAGTTGAGCACACCACATGTACACTAATTTGAATATGTGTGGAAGCCAAACGGAATAATACAACACTATACAATATGCCAATTGCAGAGACAAGCAGACTCTCACGCTGAGTTGCCCTTCAATGCCTACAAGGAATAAGAAATACAATGTACTTAAGGGGAGGTTTCTAGTTTGTTTCCTACTCCTCCAGCAATCTTAAAATTTCACCCCTTGACCCCTTTTCAAGATAAATTTGTACATTTTTCGGTAGAAAAATGTCCCGGCCAAAGGCCGGTTACTCTTATATTACAGGCTCGCTATCGCTCGCCAGGATAAAATCGACACCTAAATGGCACGAAAGGTCTTAAAATTGACATAATGGGGCGGAAATTCTTAAAATCACCAAACTAATGGGGCAAACGTCTTAAAATCTCAAAAGCAATGGGGCTAGACATGAGGGAGAAAGGGGTCAAGAAAAAAGTCCCTCAAGTGGAAATCTCCCCTTAGTGGCCGTTTTGGGGGCTATTAATTAATGTATTCATTTTTTTTCCTCGCTAGACCTCCACCAAGCTGAACAAAACACCCGCTAGACTCCCTTTCAAGATAAATTTGTACATTTTTCGATAGAAAAATGTCACGGCCGAAGGCCGGTTCCTCTTAAAATTACAAGCTCGCTATCGCTTGCCAGGAAAAAATTGACACCTAAATGGGGCGAAAGGTATTAAAATCGACAAACTAATGGAAGGAACGTCTTACAATGTCAAAACTAATATGCTAAACACGAGGGAGAAGGAGGTCCATAAAAAGCGAATAGTACCCCCTTAAGGGGAGGTTTTTAGTTAGTTCCCTAGACTTCCATCAAGCTTAAAATTACACCCTCTAGGCCCCCTTTCAAGATAAATGTGTACATTTTTCGGTAGAAAAATTTCCCGGCCAAAGGCCGGTCCTCTTAAATTACAGGCTCGCTATCGCTCGCCAGGAAAACATCGACACCTAAATTGCATGAAAGGTCTTAAAATTGACAGAAATTGGGCGAAAGTTCTTAATTATGGTGCGAATGTCTTAAAATATCAAAAAACAATGGGGCGAAACATGAGGGAGAAAGGGTTCCAGAAAAAATTCCCTCAAATGGATATCTCCCCTTAACCCTCTTAGGCCCCCCCCCCCCCCAAAAAAAAAAAAAAAAACACGATCTTGGTTTTGCAGGTGTTAAACTAACTTCCACGATCGGGACTATATTCATAATAACCTATTTTTTGTTTTTCCTATTATTCTGAAGAGTGTAGAGAGGGAGGTGAGAAGGGTGGAGTGTTGGAGAGCAAGGAAGCTGTTGGAGTGGCTTTGTTATACGTGTTTAGTCTGTACCTGTTAAACAAAACATAAACGTCTTCCTTTTCTTCACCTAGTTTCATATAATAGGTATACGTTTCAAACTCACAAAGTCGTACAGTAACGGCATAAAATGTAGTACTGTTGTTGAAACTTTAAATGTAGTGCTGTTGTTGAAACTTTAAATATAGTACTGTTGTTGAAACTTTAAATGTAGTACTGTTGTTGAAACTTTCAAAACTCGACTAGATAAATAATCTCTCTCTTAAGGGGGGTGACCTGCTTAAGGGGGGTGACCTGCTTAAGGGGGGTGACCTGCTTAAGGGGGGTGACCTGCTGGCTGTTATTTCTGTCCTTTTCTCTCTTTCTCTGGCTTGTATCCATTCGGCCCCATTCAGCCAACTATTTTAAGACGTTTATCCCCATCTAGGTGTCGATTTCTTCCTGGCGAGCGATAGCGAGCCAGCATTATATGAAGAAATCCGGCTTCGCCGGAGACATTTTTCTATCGAAAAATGTAAAAATTTAGCCTGCTGTCTAACAAACATAAAAAAAATGCTGGCTCGCTACCGCTCACCAGTAAAAAATTGACACCTGGATGGGGATAAACGTCTTAAAACAGTAGGCTGAATGGGGCCAAGTGGATACAAGCCAGAGAAAGATAGGGCAGGACAGAACCAAAACAGGTCACCCCCCTTAAGGGCGTACTTTTACGCTTATATATGTATATTTGTATTACTTTTTTTGTTTCCTCCGTAGACCTCCATCAAGCTTAAAAAAACATCCATTAGATGCCCTTTCTAGATTAATTTGTACATTTTTCGGTAGACAAAATTTCCGGCCAAAGGCCGGTTCTTCCAAAATTACAGGCTCACTTTCGTTCGCCAGGAAACAAAATCGATACCTAAATAGCACGAAAGGTCATAATATTGACAACGAAATGGGGTGAAAGGTCTTAAAATCGACAAACTAATGAGGCAAACTTCTTAAAATCTGAAAACTAACGGGGCTAAACATGAGGGAGAAAGAGAACCAGAAAACTGAGCCATCTCCCCTTAACCCCCCATTAACTGTGTTTACAAACGATTATCACCACGCTTCACTGTCTTACTCTTACCCTTTTTCACGTAGGTTACGCAGTTTCAGTTACGAGCAGCCTCTTAAAGATCAACTGATCTGTTGTTGCTTGTTTTCCTTTGTAAGCCTTTGTACTTTTTTTTGTTCTATGTGAATGAGGGAGACAAAAGGCATCACTTCCTGCAGCGAGTGCCTCCCCCAGATTTCAAAGAGTGACAGGGCCGAAATCAAGGGACGTTCGACCTAAATTGCCTGGACACGCGGAGTTTGAATTAATTTAAGTCATAGGAAGAGGGAAAGACTGATTCTGGGAGAGAGTTCCAGAGCTTAGCAGTTGAATAGAAGAAAGTCTGAGAATAGCATTTCACTCTTGGGTTGGAGAGTTGCACAGAGTAGGGGTGGGATTGTGTTGCAAGGTGGGTACTATGTACCCTACGTAGAGGAGGTGGTATACACTGGGAAAGCTCCGAGGAACACTGATTATTGTAGTAGCGATAGAATAGCGAGAGAGATGCAACATTGCGGCGAAGAGAGAGAGTTGGTGAGTGCACGGGAGTTAATGATACGAAAGGCTTTCCTTTCTACTTTATCTAGGAGTGCGGTGTGAGAGGATCCTCCCCACACATGTGAACAATACTCAATACAAGGACACACTGTGCCCCTGTACAGAGCAAGAAGCTGCACAGGGGCAAAGAACCCCTTAAGGCGGTTGAGCACACCCAGCTTCTGGGAGGCTGCCTTAGCGATACTGGTAATATGGTCTTTCCAAGTGAGAGCAGAAGAAAAAAGAGACACCGAGAACATTGAGAGAAGATGAAGGGTTGATTTTTGCAGATGAAAAAGAGACACCGAGAACATTGAGAGAAGATGAAGGGTTGATTTTTGTATTGTTAAAGAATAAGGGATAGTCCTCTGGAGGTTCCTGACGGGTAGTAAGATGGATAAATTGAGTTTTGGAAGCATTAAATGCAACAAGGTTTTCTCTACCCCCAATTGGAAATAGAAGCTAAATCAAAAGATAAGTATTTTATGGCTTCATTACGTTTACTTTTGAGGGACTGCCGGCTGGGGCGTTCTGGAAAACTAATTGAGTGGTGTAAGGTAGAGTCGTCTGTATATGAATGGAAGGGACAGGATGTACAGTTGAGAAGATCATTTATGAGAATAGGAGATAGGACAGAACCCTGAGGAACACAGGAGTTGATAGGATGAGGAAATGGGCGATGGCCGTCCACAACCGCAGCTATGGAACGGCCGGAAAGGAAATAAGAGACAAAGGCACAGATGGAGGGACAGAAACCGAAGGAGAGCAGTTTGGAAATTAAAGAGTTGTGCCAGACTCTATCGAAGGCCTTCGATATGTCTAGTGCAACAGAAAAATTCTCACCGAAGTCCCGAAAGTTGGATGACCAAGAGTTAGTAATATATGAAAGAAGATCACCAGTAGAGCGACCCTTAAGGAAGCCATACTGGCGATCTGAGAGCAGACTATGAAAAGAGAAATGCTTAAGATATTTGGAAGCAAGAATAGTTTCAAAACTTTAGAGATACAAGAGATGAGAGCAATTGGACGATAGTGACAGGTTGAATGAGGTATGAGGTACGGGGTATGAGGTATGAGGTACGGGGTATGAGGGTTCAAATATCGTCTTTAATGGTTCAGAGATTCAAATGCGAACAGCGTACGAACAGCGCCATATGAGTTGCATAAAACAAGCACGCCCAACCGCCTCTCTCTCCCCGCCATCTGCATAATTCATAAGAAGTATTTCAATTTAAACAATAGCCCAGCCCCGGCCCACGTGACCCGCCGGATAGAAACGAGACAAGGGGAGGTGTGAAAAATAATTGATAAATCCTAAGGCCCGGACAAGGTGAGAAATGATGGGGTGTCTGGAGGCGAGGGTATTATGTGCAACCCAAATGGCCAGCTCGTATTTTTGTAAGCATATAATTATAGTCTCATTTGAATCTTTGAAATTTTAATGTCAAACACCATAACATTTTGACATTGCTATAGATCATGGTTACAAATTGTTCATGAAGAGTGCTTTTCCTGGACCCCCTTCTCCCTCATGCTTAACCCCATTAGTTTGGAGATTTTAAGACGTTCGCCCCATTAGTTTGACGACTTTAAGACATGTTGTGCCATATAGGTGTCGATGTTTTTCCTGGCGAGAGATAGCGAGCCTGCAATTTAGGAGGATTACAGCACCTATATTATTTGACGTACCCTAACTTACCCTAACCTATAACCTAACCTAACCTAACCTTTCATAGTTTACTTCAGCCTATTTCATATTCTTCTTCATAGTCTTCTCCTGAATGACGTAGATGTGTGTGAATTTGTATTTTGTTTTTGTGTGTTCAATGTTCTCTGTTGTGTTATCCCTATTCTGGCTCTGTCTTGAGTCGCCCCCCCAAAGAAAAGAAAAGGGAAAAGAAGGAAAAAACAGAAACTACGAGGACAAGTGGGGATTGGGCCTGAGTATATAGATATATAAATATAAACGTTACAAACCAACACACTTAAGGCGGTGTCACACGAGCGATTTTTCCGTCAATTTTTACGAGCAATTGTAGTCTGGCAGCTTCAAAATATAAGTTCCATAAGAATTAAACTAACTAACATAATCTACCTTCGATCTAGTTTCCGATTACAATGCGAAAATATCCCTAAATATCACCAGAAAAAACTTGCTCTTGGAAAATTGACGGAAAAAGCGCTCGTGAGACAGCGGCTTTACAGAGCAAAGGGGCAGTATTGTAGATCAGAAATGGGTTGTACAAAAATAATGGTTGGTGGTTGAGGGTGGTGTTAAAATAGCCTCGGCAGGGGGTCCAGCAGCAGACTACCCGCATTAATTTGCAACTTGCAGCCTTATAAGATGGTTGGTTAAGGAGTGTTTCTTTTGCAACTGGGATGGGGCAGATCGTACACTTTAGAAATTAGATTGTGGCCTTTAGTTTTTTAAAGGGAGTTTTTATAGTTTGTTCCCTAGAATTCCATCAAGCTTAAAATTACACCCCCTTGAGCCTCTTTCAAGATAAATTTGTACATTTTTCGGTAGAAAAATGTCCCGGCCGAAGGCCGATTCCTCTTAAATTACAGGCTCGCTATCGCTCGCCAGGAAAAAATCGACACCTAAATGGCACGATGGGTCTTAAAATGTGTAACGAAGTGGGACGAAAGGTCTTAAAATCACCAAACAAATGGGCCGAACGTCTAAAAATCTAAAACATAATGGGACTAAACACGAGGGAGAAAGGGGACCAGAAAAAGGACCGTCTTCCCTTAATTTGCAACTTGCAGCCTGATAAGATGGTTGGTTAAGGGGAGGTTCTTCTTTTGCAACCGGGATGGGGCACTTTAGGAATTAGATTGCGTTTTAACCCCTGCTTTACCGGGCGACGTGTTTTTATATATAATCTAGCTATATTTAGACGATTTTGTGCAGTTTAAGAAGGATCTGTGGTGGTAATAAGAGTTGGGTTAGATAGTTCAAAGCCTGTTAATTGATGGAGGCCCTTTTATTGATGATTAAAATCGTCGGATAGTGGCCAGAATAAAGTTAAATGGACGGGAGCGGTACATAAAGGGTTAAGGGGAGGTTTTTGGTTTCTTCCCTAGACCTCCATCAACCTTAAAATCACACCCCCAAGACCCTCTTTCAAGATAAATTTTTACATATTTCGGTAAAAAAAATCCCGGCCGAAGGCCGATTACGAGTATATTACAGGCGCGCTATCGCTCCCCAGGACAAAAATCGACACCTAAATTGCACAAAAGGTCTTAATGTTGACAAGGAAGTGGGACAAAAGTCTTAAAATCTTGGAACTAATGGGACTAAACATGAAGGAGAAGGGGGCCCAGAAAATGTGTATTGACTCCACTTATCACCGTGATCTGCTCCGGCGTACGAGAGCGGAGCAGGGCATGAAATGGGGAGTTTAAGAGGTCGTGTTTCTGGCCGCGTTAACAGCTGACGTGAGGCAAACCACGTCCAGAAGGGGATTTTAGGAGACGCTATTGACATCTAGCTCGAACCGTCTCAACCGCCTCAAGGGGTTCTTTACCCCTGCACAGGTTCTTGCTCTGTACAGAGGCACAGTGCGTCCTTGTATTGAATATTGTTCACATGTGTGGGGAGGATCCTCTCACATAGCACTTCTAGACAACGTAGAAAGCAAAGCCTTTTGTATCATTAATTTCCGTCCACTGACCAACTCTCTGTAATCTCTCTCTCTTTGCCGCAATGTTGCATCTCTCTTGCTATTATATCGCTACTATAATAATCAGTGTTCCTCAGAGCTCTCCCAGTGTATACCACCTCCCCTACGTAGGGTACGTAGAACCCGTCTTGCAACACAATCCCACCCCTACTCTGTGCAACTCTCCAATCCAAGAGTGAAATTATACTCCCAATCTTTCTTCTGTTCAACAGCTGAGCTCTGGAACTCTCCCTGAATCCATCTTTCCCTCATCCTATTACTTAAATTGCTTCAAACTCTGTGTGTCCAGGCATTTTGGCTCAAACATTCCTTGATTTTGGTCCTGTCACTCTTTCAACTCAGGGAGTGGAACTCGTCACAGGCAGTTTTGCCTTTTGTCTCTCTCATCCACTTAGAAAAAACAAAGTTAGAGCGAAGAAAATAAATATTGCATTCACATAAGAGAGTCATAATAACTAAATAAATATTACATTCCCATAAGAGTCATAATAACTAAATAAATATTACATTCACATAAGAGAGTCATAATAACTAAATAAATATTACATTCACATAAGAGAGTCATAATAACTAAATAAATATTGCATTCACATAAGAGAGTCATAATAACTAAATAAATATTACATTCACATAAGAGAGTCATAATAACTAAATAAATATTACATTCACATAAGAGTCATAATAACTAAATAAATATTACATTCACATAAGAGAGTCATAATAACTAAATAAATATTACATTCACATAAGAGAGTCATAATAACTAAATACATATTACATTCACATAAGTCATAATAACTAAATAAATATTACATTCACATAAGAGAGTCATAATAACTAAATAAAATTGCTAAGCTGCATGACATCGTCTAACGTTAGCTAGACTGATAAAGAGCGTGACCTTGCTCGAACTGTTCCACGAAAATACAATGTTAAAATCTAAGGGTGTGTTCACAGCCTTCACAACAAGGCCACACCCACACATAATACGACGCTAAATGTCTGTCTTGAAGTGAAATATTATTGAATTGCCACAGTTGTACAGTCGCGCTAATAAGTGATGTCTCGGCACCAAGTAGGTTTTGATCAATAATTACTATTAACAATATTTAGGCTTCATTTCTTCATATCGGGTGAGATATTCAAGCATATACCTACATTTACCCACCCTATTCAACATCTGACAGACATTAATACAGCACTGAGCAAGCCAAACGTAATGACAGCTGGGACATGACTTATTAGCGCGACTGTACACTCATAAGAATTCGTGGACTCCGTATGTTTTTCTGTATGCAATATTAACTATCTGGGTTGATCTTTGGATAGAACTCGCTTTTCAATTAATAGTATATATGGTTTTGTAGTTGATGTATAGAAAATTATCTTCGTCAACTCTGCGAAGCAGAGTGGTATCGCGCACACAGATCCCGCCCGTATACTATGCACCATATCAGTCAGCTTGTCTGTCGTCGTCGTCCGTCGTCGTCGTCGTCGTCGTCGTCCGTCCGGTAACTCCTCCTAGACCGTTTAATGGATTTTCACCAAATTTCACAGGTATATTCATTTGGTCAATGCGAAGGTCAGTCAAAAAGAAATTTTCAATTTAACTTAAAGGTCAAGGTTAAAAATAAGGTCAATATTTCATGTGTCTTAGTTTTTACTCAACTGTCTTCATTTTCACTATACAAGTTACTGGTAACCTCGATATCTTATTGACCAAATTTTAGATAAATATTCTGAAGGGTAAGGTCAAAGGTGAAAATACTGTTTTTACTAGTATTTCTTATATTAACTGTTAATTCTCACTAGACTTACTATGTATATTCGGAATACTTATGACAAGGTCCTACAAGAAACTATACAATTCCATATGAAAGGTCAAGCTCACAGGTCAAGGTCAATATGCTAATTTCATTACTTTTCATGCAAACTTCACAAAATTTGGCGATATACTTGCACTTTAAATACAAAGGAATATAATACATTTTAAGACATCATGAAGGTCAAGGTCAAAGGTCAAGGTCAACTATTCTATAAATATATATGAACTTACTGATGGGTTTTAATGAAATTAGTCATGCTTATTTGATTTTCCCGGGCAATGTCAATGTACATTATTTTTACTCTTAAATAAGGTCAAGGTCACAGGTCAAGGTGAAAGGTCATCTTATACAATTTATTTTTAGTTTTTATTCAAATGTCTTCATTTTCACTATACAAGTTACTGGCAACCTTGATATCGTATTGATTTTTTTTAGATACATATTCTAAAGGGTAAGGTCAAAGTTCAAGGTCAAAGGTCAAAATAGTTTTTTTACTAATATTTCTTATATTAACTTAGATTCTCACTACGCTTACCATGTATATTAGGAATACCTAGGCTAATGTCATACAATAAAATATTCAATTCCATATGAAAGGTCAAGGTCACAGGTCAAGGTAAAATATAAGGTCAATATGCTATTTCCTTTACTTTGCATGCAAACTTCACAAAATTTGGTGAGATAGTTGCACTTTAAGTGAAAATTAAAATAATAAATGTTGAGACATAAAGGTCAAGGTCAACTATTCTATTAATATATATGAAACTAACTGATGGGTTTTAATGATATTAGGCATGTTTATTTGATTTTCATGGGCAATGTCAATGCAAAAAAAAATACTCTTAAATAAAGGTCAAGGTCGCAGGTAAAGGTCAAAGGTCAACTTTTATTATTTATTAAACAAGATTATCAAATTTTAGAAAACTGGCTGTGTTATGGCTCATTACTTAAATATCATATATATCAAATTTCACATAAATATTGTAATAGTTAAGGTCAGAGGTCAAGGTAAAAACAAGAGTATTTGTAATTTTCCCTAAACTCCTCCTTGACTGTTTAATGTATTGTCATCACATTATACAGGCAAATTCAGTTGGTCAATGCGACGACCATCCAAATACATGTATTTCATTTTTAGTCAAAGGTCAAGCTCACAGTATATTATGATCACTATTTGTAATCAATAATTTTGTATACGAATTACACCATATTCATAATGCTAGTTAATGCGAACATTGCTGTTCTATCTAGCTATCTATATGCTCAGGTCCAATCCCCACTGTTCCTATTTTTTAATTTTAATTTTCTATTTAATTCTATTTTATTATTTGTTTTTTCTTGGGGGTGGCCGCCTCAAGACATTGCTGTTAAGCTAACTAAATCCTTGATAAGAAATTCTAAGGTCGAAGATCAAGGTTAAAGGTCGAGGTTAAAGGTCGAAATATGATGTTTACTAGTATTTTTTATTTAATGTAAGTTTCTCATTAGGCACATCATGCATATTCGGAATGCCTAGAGCAAGGTCATATAAGAATAAACATAATTCCATTTGATAGGTCAAGGTCACAGGTCAATGTCAAATATAAAAGGTCAATATGCTAATTTCTTTACTATTCATGTAAACTTCACAACATTTGTTGAGACATTTGAGCTTTAAGGGAAAATTAAAATGTTAAATTTTCAGACATCATGAAGGTCAAGATGAAGGTCAAAGGTCAAGGTCAATTATTCCTTTAATACCTCTGCACTAACTGATGATCTTTAATTAAATTTGACACTTATTTGATTTTCTAGGGTTACATCATTGCAAACAAAAATATAATCCTACATAAAGGTCAAGGTCACAGGCCAAGGTCATAAGTTAACCTTCATCATAAAAAAATACTAAATTTTCGATAAGCTGACGACTGTTAGTTGCATTTTACTTGAATAACATATATTTCAAACATACAGTATATACAGTATACATACAGTAGGCCTATATATATATTATAATACTTAAGGTTAAAGGTCAAGGTCAAAGAACAAAAGGAGAGTGTTAATCATTTTCTTTAAACACTTCCTAGACTGTTTAACCCTGTGTGTACCGGTGACTTAATTTGTATTGTATTCTAGCTATAATTAGACGATTTTGTGGAGCTTATGAAGGATCTATGGTAGTAAAATGGGTTAAGATAGTTGAAAGCCTGCTAATTTTATGGAGGCCCTTCATAAACTAAATAAAATTGTCTTAATATCCAGTATGAAATGAAACCGACAGAACTGTACTGAACGGGTTACGTTACGTATCGTCACCAAATTTTGCTGGCAAATTCGGTTGGTCAATGCAACGATTGCCCAAATTTTGTGTTTTTGTTATTCAAAGGTCAAGGTGAATGGTGAAGGTCACAGATTATGATCAATATTTCTTTCCTATATATATTTTAAATTTGAATTACACCATATTCAAAATGCTACAAAATAGTGTTACGCTGACCTTATTATAGATAAATATTCCAATGGTTAAGATTCAATGTGATCATAAATGTAATTATATACATATACTCCCAGGCGGACATGAACCACCAACAGTCAGGACGAGTGTCCATGCTTTAATCCACTGCACACAAGTATCCTCTATCACACCGTGGTATAGTGGATTAAAGTATGGGCACTTGTTCTGACTGTCGGTGGTTCAAGTCCGGCTGTGAGTATAAAACATTTAGCTCTTGTGTGTATACAGTATATACAGTATATATATATATATATATATATATATATATATATATATAAACCAATTTTATCTAAGAGATTCAATACTACTTGCAGAATTATAGGTCGCAGAGTTGCGTATGCATTTTTTGTTTTTGTTTTGTGTAATGCGAAAACTGCACACCTACTTTATTATTATTATTATTATTTTTGTAGAAGGAAGGTCAAGGGGTAGCGGGAAGGTATACAACACACGTCAGGTCAGGTCAGGTGAAGGTATTGAGGGATAAGCCTTTACAACGGCACCTCGTAGCTACTTTCTACTTTTCTTATATTCTGAAGAGTGTAGAGAGAGGAAGCTGTTGCAGTGGCTTTGTTATGTTTGTTTTTAGTCTGTATACGTCGTCGAGGTGTCCCGCGACTGGGTGTGAACATGTGAACCACGCTAGGACGTACTACCACACCCACTAAATGTTCGCCTTGGCTGGGATCGAACCCAGGTCAAGCAAATTCACACGTGACACACGTGAGCGTGCTCTCCACTCGACCCCCGTGGCTCTAACGTGCACAGTACTTTATGCGTTATAATCTATCTTTCATTAATTTCACCACAACACCAAACACCTCCAACGAAATTAATGAAAGCATTTATGTGATCCACCGGGATTCGAACCTGGGTTATCACACACAGATTTTTAGACACCTTAACCATTACACCACCAAGACGGTTAAAGGTGTATGCACACGCCTACGACTTCTTATCCATTATCGAAAACTGGATATTAATCTAATCATGTTCATATTCCCACCGCACTATGGTAGCCTAATAAAATCAAAGCACGAATTCTCGCTAGATCCGTTCTCAAAAGTCGCTATTATGTCGCTATGTATGAAGTAAATGCCAAATATCGCTAGAATACCACAATGTCTAGAATATCGCTCAATAATGGCTGAAATATCCGGAATATCGCTAGGTATTGTCGCTAGGTGTAAATTTGTGCTGCTAGCTTGAAATACCTCTAGATCTACCAGGAAAGTAGCTAAATGGACCACTTGGGAGTTTTGGGTCATAAGGAAGTTGGAGCTGTAGACATCAATACATAGCAGAACCACCTGCTAAAATACGGTTGTAGTACATTCCACGTACTTTCTATCCAGCAGACACCTACGTTAATATTGCATTTATGTTTAATATCAATGTGTACGGCTTCAACTTCCATGTCAGGTGAAGGTGTTGACGGATAAGCCTTTACATCGGCACCTCGTATCTACTTTTTGAAGTGTTGAGAGGGGAGAAGGGGTGTGGGAGAGATAGAGAAGAAGCTGTAGGAGTGGCTTTGTTATGTGTGTTATTAGTCTGTATGCGTCGTCGAGGTGTCCCCTGACTGGGTGCGAGCATGTGGAACACGCTATAGGACGTACTACTACACCCACTAAATATGTCCGCCTTGGCTTGGATCGAAACCAGGTCAAGCAGATTCCCACATGAGTGTGCTCTCCACTCGGCCGCCGCGGGTCTTGCTATAGTAGTATGAAGCATGATAGAGAGCGTCAAAATAAAATTAGATAGGCACGTGGATGTGATGAGCTGGGTGTGAAAGGGATATGCCTTGTGTGGGCCAATCGGCTTTCTGCAGACTCCCGTTTTCCATTTTCTTATGCGTTTCCCTTCCATTTAACGGCTAGTATCCCTTCCTTTGTCTTTCCTTCGATCCATCTCACCCTCCCCCCCCCCTCTCCCCTTCCCCTTCCCTATTATCCCCTCCATCTATCCCCTTCCCCCCCCCCCCCTCCTTTTCCCTTCCTTTCCTACCCACTCTGTCTGCGCGGAAGGATGCGCCGCCAAGTTGCTCGCCATTAATAATGATCTCCTTTGCTTTTCAATATAACTACTGTGGCTTCATCTTGCTATAAGCTGTGCATAGCAAACTGGCAATAGCAGAAACCTGGATACATTAATAGTTAGGCATTTACTTGGAATTTCTTGTTTGTTAAGTATTAAATAACCAAACTGGGGACACGCGCATCACAGACGTCAGTAATGTGTCCGAAAGTGACGATTGCGTCTTTATTACTTGTAATTACAAGTTTGTGTTATCACTTTATACTATGCGTGATTTGTATTCATATATAAATATTCATGGTATATTACTAAAAATTATCTACATTGATTTATATCTCCGCGTGTTTAAAAACCAAAGCGAACGTTGTAGAAGAACAAATGAAGTGCTCTAATTGTTTTCGGACGCAGCAGGATACCATCTCAAGGTCACCCCGTTTTCCATTCAGTTTGGCTGTGGCCTTGACACGGAGTGGGTGTGGTCGTGGTGAAGGACAGATTATCGAGGACATGAGGGTATATGGACTTCTATATTACGGCCAAAGGAAGATGTACACCAGGCGAGATGTATGGAAGTACGGGTGTAATATTAGTGAAGTGTTATCGGTATTGAAGTGCGGCAATAACAGCTGATGTCCCACGTGGACCCTGGACGATGACGGCCTAGCAGACCACGACGCCGAGCAGAGAACAAGGTATGTAGCCATAATGTTTAACTTATCTTTTATTTATTTGTAAAATAATTCTTCTACTCGGCGAAACACAAACGGGCCATAGAACGCGAAAGTGGTCCCGGACCCTGAGAATAGGAACTTTAAATGTTGCTTATATTTGTGCTCTGTCTCGTGTCGGCCACCCCCAGCAATGAAGTATGTGATTGAGTACATACATAGGCTACATACATACATACATACATACTGGCAACATAGCAGGTTTTAACCCTACATACTGTACATACATACATACAGTACATACATACATACATACAGTACATACATACATACTGGCAACATAGGTGGTTTTAACCCTGCATACATACATACATACTGGCAACATAGCAGGTTTTAACCCGACATACATACATACATACATACAAACAAACATACATACAGTACGGAACATACATACTGACAACATAGCAGGTTATAACCCTACATGCATACAGTACATACATACATACAGTACATACATACATACATACATGATACAGTACATACATACATACTGGCAACATAGCAGGTTTTAACCCTACATACATACATACATACATGATACAGTACATACATACATACTGGCAACATAGCGGGTTTTAACCCTACGTACATACATACATACATGATACAGTACATACATACATACTGGCAACATAGCAGGTTTTAACCCTACATACATACATACATACATGATACAGTACATACATACATACATACTGGCAACATAGAAGGTTTTAACCCTACATACATACATACATGATACAGTACATAATTTTTTTTTTTTTTTTTTTTTTTTTATATATATATTCCAACTTACTTCCTCTCGGGCATAGGCTGAGAGCCTTAACATTCACCGCTTTACAATGAACAGTGAAGCCCGTGAGGTCTTGTTCCAGTCTAGGGAGTGAGACATGTGAAGCACGTAGAGTACAACGAGCACCTGCCATCTTGCCTTCACATGAGGCACGGTGCTCACTCATGGTCCGAAACGACCCCATCTCTAAAGCCACCTCGTTCCCGTGCTTCACTGTCTCACCCCCTACACTCGGACTCTCACACTTACACACACACAACGCCACCTGTTGAGCAGATAACTCACCAGGCATTGCACCCCTATAGCATATTTTGAATATGGGAATATTCATACAGTGCTATTTAATCAGGGAACAATGAGGGTATTTTATTGACGTTTCGGTGGGCTTGTGGTAATGCACTGATACTAGGTACAGCACAAATTCCATCCCAATAATATCTTCCCATTGATACATCGGGATTTGAACCCGGGACCTTTGGATTACCAGGCCAGTGGCAAGACCACTCCACCACACCACACCTGTACATACATACATTCTGGCAACATAGCAGGTTTTAACCCTACATACATACATACATACATACATGATACAGTACATACATACATACATACTGGCAACATAGCAGGTTTTAACCCTACATACATACATGATACAGTACATACATACATACTGGCAACATAGCGGGTTTTAACCCTACATACATACATACATACATACATACATGATACAGTACATACATACATACTGGCAACATAGCAGGTTTTAACCCTACATACATACATACATACATGATACAGTACATACATACATACTGGCAACATAGCAGGTTTTAACCCTACATACATGCATACATACATACATACATACATGATACAGTACATACATACATACATACTGGCAACATAGCAGGTTTTAACCCTACATACATACATACATACATGATACAGTACATACATACATACTGGCAACATAGCAGGTTTTAACCCTACATACATACATACATACATTATACAGTACATACATACATACTGGCAACATAGCGGGTTTTAACCCTACATACATACATACATGATACAGTACATACATACATACTGGCAACATAGCAGGTTTTAACCCTACATACATACATACATACATGATACAGTACATACATACATGCATACTGGCAACATAGCAGGTTTTAACCCTACATACATACATATATACATACAAGATACAGTACATACATACATACATACATACTGGCAACATAGCAGGTTTTAACCCTACATACATACATACCGTACATACATACATGATACAGTACATACATACATACTGGAGTACATACATACATACTGGCAACATAGCAGGTTTTAACCCTACATACATACATGATACAGTACATACATACATACTGGCAACATAGCAGGTTTTAACCCTACATACATACATACATACATACATGATACAGTACATACATACATACTGGCAACATAGCAGGTTTTAACCCTACATGCATACATACATACATGATACAATACATACATACATACATACTGGCAACATAGCAGGTTTTAACCCTACATACATACATACATACATACATACATACATACATACATACATACATACATACATACATACATACATACATACATACATACATACATACTGGCAACATAGCAGGTTTTAACCCTACACACATACATACATACATACATACATACATGATACAGTACATACATACATACATACATACATAGCAGGTTTTAACCCTACATACATACATACATACATGATACAGTACATACATACATACTGGCAACACAGCAGGTCTTAACCCTACTTACATACATACATACATACTGTCAACCTAGCAGGTTTTAACCCTACATACATACATACATACATACCGGTACATGATACAGTACATACATACATACATACATACATACTGGCAACATAGCAGGTTTTAACCCTACATACATACATACATACATACATACATGATACAGTACATACATACATACATACTGGCAACATAGCAGGTTTTAACCCTACATACATACATACATGCATACATGATACAGTACATACATACATACTGGCAACATAGCAGGTTTTAACCCTACATACATACATACATACATACATGATACAGTACATACATACATACTGGCAACATAGCAGGTTTTAACCCTACATACATACATACATACTGTCAACATAGCAGGTTTTAACCCTACATACATACACACATACATACATGATACAGTACATACATACATACATACATACGTAGCAGGTTTTAACCCTACATACATACATACATACATACCGGTACATGATACAGTACATACATACATACATACATACTGGCAACATAGCAGGTTTTAACCCTACATACATACATACATACATACATACATGATACAGTACATACATACATACTGGCAACATAGCAGGTTTTAACCCTACATACATACATACATGCATACATGATACAGTACATACATACATACTGGCAACATAGCAGGTTTTAACCCTACATACATACATACATACATGATACAGTACATACATACATACTGGCAACATAACAGGTTTTAACCCTACATACATACATACATACTGTCAACATAGCAGGTTTTAACCCTACATACATACACACATACATACATGATACAGTACATACATACATACATACATACAGGCAACATAGCAGGTTTTAACCCTACATACATACATACATACATGATACAGTACATACATACATACTGGCAACATAGCAGGTTTTAACCCTACATACATACATACATGATACAGTACATACATACATACTGGCAACATAGCAGGTTTTAACCCTACATACATACATACATACATGCATACATGATACAGTACATACATACATACTGGCAACATAGCAGGTTTTAACCCTACATATATACATACATACATACATGCATGCTACAGTACATACATACATACTGGCAACATAGCAGGTTTTAACTCTACATACATACATACATGCATACATGATACAGTACATACATACATACTGGCAACATAGCAGGTTTTAACCCTACATACATACATACATACATACATACCGTACATGATACAGTACATACATACATACTGGCAACACAGCAGGTTTTAACCCTACATACATACATACATACATACCATACATGATACAGTACATACATACATACTGGCAACATAGCAGGTTTTAACCATACATACATACATACATACATTATACAGTACATACATACATACTGGACAAAAAATTATTTATTTGTGTGTGTGCACACACACACAGAACGCATTCGTTCTGTGGCCGAAAACATCTCGCCCCGTATCTGTTAGGTTAAGTTGACAAATTGAAGTGATAGTAATAATAGTGGGGATGATGGTAATAGTAGTGATGATGGTGATAATAATAGTGATGATGGTTGTAGTTATAGTGAGGATGATGACAGTAGTGATGATGATGGTGATAGTACAAGTAGTAGTGATGATCATAATAGTAGTGATGATGATATTTGTAGTGATAAAGATGACAGTAGTGATGATGGTAGTGACGATAGTGACAGTATTAGTGATGATGGTGAGTAGTAGTGATGATGGTGAAAGTTATAGTGATGATGACAGTAGTAGTGATGATGAGAGTAGTAGTGATGATGGTAAGAGTAATAGTGATGACTATAATAGTAGTAGAGCTGATGATAGCAATGGTGATAGTGATTAGTAGTGATGATAGTGACCCATCGCAGAGTTGGGAATGCCGTTTTGATTTTGGGCAAAACGGCACGTCTACTTTATTAATTTGTTTGTAGAGATATGCTTCCATAATTATAAATAGGTTAAGGGGGGACACCGGATTTTTGTTTATCTTTCTCTCATTTTCTCTTCTTTCCCTGGCTTGTATCCATTCGGCCCCATTCAGCCAACTATTTTAAGACGTTTATCCTCATCCAGGTATCGATTTCTTCCTGGCGAGCAATAGTTAGCCAGTATTGTATTGAGAAATCCGGCTTCGCCGGAGACATTTTTCTATCGAAAAATGTACAAATTTAGCTTGCTGTCAAAACAAAAAAATATATAAGCAGGCTCGCTACCGCTCGCCAGGAGAATATGGACACCTGGATGGGGGTAAACGTCTAGGCTGAATGGGACCGAATGGATACAAGCCAAAGAGAGAGGGAGAGAAAGAGAAAAAAGCGAGGTGGGCCCCCTTAAGTCTCCGAATATGTATGAGTGGGCTAGAGACTATGGCTTCCGAATATGTATGAGTGGGCTAGAGACTATGGCTTCCGAATATGTATGAGTGGGCTAGAGACTATGGCTTCCAAATATGTATGAGTGGGCTAGAGACTATGGCTTCCAAATATGTATGAGTGGGCTAGAGACTATGGCTTCCGAATATGTATGAGTGGGCTAGAGACTATGGCTTCCAAATATGTATGAGTGGGCTAGAGACTATGGCTTCCGAATATGTATGAGTGGGCTAGAGACTATGGCTTCCAAATATGTATGAGTGGGCTAGAGACTATGGCTTCCAAATATGTATGAGTGGGCTAGAGACTATGGCTTCCGAATATGTATGAGTGGGCTAGAGACTATGGCTTCCAAATATGTATGAGTGGGCTAGAGACTATGGCTTCCGAATATGTATGAGTGGGCTAGAGACTATGGCTTCCAAATATGTATGAGTGGGCTAGAGACTATGGCTTCCGAATATGTATGAGTGGGCTAGCGACTATGGCTTCCGAATATGTATGAGTGGGCTAGAGACTATGGCTTCCAAATATGTATGAGTGGGCTAGAGACTATGGCTTCCAAATATGTATGAGTGGGCTAGAGACTATGGCTTCCAAATATGTATGAGTGGGCTAGAGACTATGGCTTCCAAATATGTATGAGTGGGCTAGCGACTATGGCTTCCAAATATGTATGAGTGGGCTAGAGACTATGGCTTCCAAATATGTATGAGTGGGCTAGAGACTATGGTATCCGAGTGTACCTGTGTTGTCTTGATGTGCACCATGCAGTTACGCTCTTTTTAGTAAACTTAAGGGGAGGTTTTTAGTTGATTCCCCAGACTTCCATCAATCTTAAAATTACTCCCTCTTGACCCTCTTTCAAGATAAATTTGTACATTTTTCGGTAGAAAAATTTCCCGGCCGAAGGCCGGTTCCCCTTAAATTACAGTCTCGCTATCGCTCGCCAGGAAAAAATCGACACTTAAATGGCACGAATGGTCTTAAAATTGACAGAAATGGGGAGAGGGTTCTTAAAATCGACAAACTAATGGGGAAAGCGTCTTTAAATTTCACAAGCAATGGGGCTAAACATGAGGGAGAACGAGGTTCAGAAAAAAATCCTCCAGGTGGAAATCTCCCCTTAAACGCTCATCTCTCGATAACGAATGGACCCCTTGCGAGTTTCAGGCTATAAGGAAGTTGGAGCCGTGAACATCGATTTTGTTTTAAAGAGAAAGGCAATCATTATGTGGGTTTCTGATGGATAAAAAGTGTGATAAATTTGGTTTGATGTATATATATCCATGTATATATATCCATGTATATATATCCATGTATATATATCCATGTATATATATCCATGTATATATATCCATGTATATATATCCATGTATATATATCCATGTATATATATCCATGTATAATGACCGTATATTAGCTGATAATTCTGCTAAATATTGATGTTTACGGCTCCAACTTCCTTATAGACCAAAACTCGCTAGTGGTCCATTCCAAGACGATTTTATTCAGTGTCCTCATTACAGGCTCGCTATCGCTCGCCAGGAAAAAATCGACACCTGAATGGCACGAAAAGTCTTATTGAAAAAAAAAAAATGGGTGAATGGTCTGAAAAAAACGCCAAACTCATGGGCCGAATGTCTTACAATATGAACATTATTGGGGCTAAACATGAGGACACTGAATAAAATCGTCTATCGGTGGTCCCAGGAATACATGGGAAAAACACGTCATGATCCTGAATTAGTTGAAAAAAATATACACAGGGGTTGGCTGAATGTAAGGGGGAGGTAGTCGCTTTTTCTGGACCCCCTTCTCCCTCATGTTTAGCATATTAGTTTTTTGAGATTTTAAGACGTTCGTTCCGTTAGTGTTGTGATCTTGAGAGTTTTCGCTTCCTTTCTTTGTCCATATTAACACCTTTCGTACCATTTAGGTGTCGATTTTTTCCTGGCGAGCGATAGCGAGCCTGCAATTTTAGAAGGAAGCGGCCTTCAGCCGGGAAATTTTTCTGCCTAAAAATGTACAAATGTATCTAGAAAGGGGGTCTAGGAGGTGTTTTTTTTAAGCTTGATGGAGGTCTACCGAGGAAACTGAAAAAATATTCTCTCTCTCTATATATATATATACCAAAACAAAAGTACTGCCGTCCTTAATACAGCAACAAATTGACAAGACCATGAAACATCTATCTAATTAATCAGGCGAATCGTGTGTACCCGAATACTCTTGACCTTTATCAAACTGAGATATGGACCACGAAGACAAGGAAATGTGGAAGGTGTTGCACCAGTAAGGGGGGATGGCCGTAATTATTGGCCTATTTATTAAGGTATAGATTAATATTGTTGTATTTTGTTTTCCTCCCTAGACCTCCATCAAGCTTAAAAACTACCGCCAATAATAACCCCCCCCCCCCCCTTCAAGATAAATCTGTACATTTTTCTACCGAAAAATTTCCCGGCCGAAGGCCGATTCCTCTTCAAATACAGGCTCGCTATCGCTCGCCAGGAAAACATTCGACCCCTAAATAGCACGAAAGGTCTTAATATTGGCAAAGAAATGGGGCAAAAGGTCTGAATATCGCCAAAACTAAGGGGGCGAATGTCTTGAAATCTCAAAACTAATAGGGCTAAACATGAGGGAGGAGGAGGAGGGCTCGAAAAACCAACTGCCTCCCCTTAATCAAACTGAAATATGGACCACGGAGAAAAGACCAGGAAATGTGGAAGGTGTTGCAACAGTAAACGGAGAGGCTGCCACAGGGGGAATATCAACAGTAAACGGGGAGGCTGCCACAGGGGAAATATCAACAGTAAACGGGGAGGCTGCCACAGGGGAAATATCAACAGTAAACGGGGAGGCTGCCACAGGGGAAATATCACCAGTAAACGGGGAGGCTGCCACAGGGGAAATATCAACAGTAAACGGGGAGGCTGCCACAGGGGGAATATCAACAGTAAACGGGGAGGCTGCCACAGGGGAAATATCAACAGTAAACGGGGAGGCTGCCACAGGGGAAATATCAACAGTAAACGGGGAGGCTGCCACAGGGGAAATATCAACAGTAAACGGGGAGGCTGCCACAGGGGAAATATCAACAGTAAACGGGGAGGCTGCCACAGGGGAAATATCAAGGGGAGTTAAGGAGGGATGGGCTGGTTTTTTGGTCCATTATTTAATTTATTCATATATATTTTTTTTTTTCCGCCTTAGACCTCCATCAAGCTTAAAAAATACCCCAAGATAAGTGTGTACATTTTATCGGTAGAAAAATGTCCCGGCCAAAGGCCGGTTCCTCCTAAATTACAGGCTCGCTATCGCTCGCCAGGAAAAATCGACACCTGAATGGCACGAACAGTCTTATTGACAAAACATTGGGTGAAAGGTCTGAAAAACGCCAAACTAATGGGCTGAATGTCCTAAAATCTTAAAATTATTTGGGCTAAACATGAGGAAGAAGGGGTACCAGAAAAACGAGAGGGAAATTGGTACCAAAGGGGAAATATCAAGGGGAGTTAAACACTTTATCAAAACGTCCAATATTATCGGCTAAGGTAACGGTATGTTGTGTTTTCGACCAATTAGCAACATTTAGATAGTTTTGACATTACTTTTAGTTACTCTTGTTTCCGCCAAGATGTTTTAATTCATCCCAGGATGATCTCTTGAGTCAAATAGTGAATATAAAGCGAACTAACATTCTTGAAGTCAAAGAATGAATATATGTATGTATATATATATATATATATATACCGGTATATATACAGTATAATCAGTATAGTCATATTTCCTTTTGGACAATAGCTAAAAATTGAATCTTGACAACATTATGAAACCGTATGGAATCAAAATGAGAATTCAGTGATTAATAATGAACAAAATTGCTTGGGAAATTCATGTTGTTGGTGATTTTACTTCCCGCCTTTGTATTTATTGTATTTATTTTATATATTTGTATTTATTTGTATTTGTTGTATTTATTTTATATATCTGTATTTATTCGTATTTATTTTATATATTCGTATTTATTTGTATTTATTGTATTTATTTCATATATTTGTATTTATTGTATTTATTTTATATATTGTATTTATTTGTATTTGTATTTATTTTATATATTTTATATATTTGTATTTATTTGTATTTATTGTATTTATTGTATAAATTTCATATATTTGTATTTATTGTATTTATTTTATATATTTGTATTTATTTTATATATTCGTATTTATTTTATATATTTGTATTTATTGTATTTATTTTATATATTTGTATTTATTCGTATTTATTTTATATATTTGTATTTATTTGTATTTGTTGTATTTATTGTATTTATTCGTATTTATTTTATATATTTGTATTTATTTGTATTTGTTGTATTTATTGTATTTATTTGTATTTATTCGTATTTATTTTATATATTTGTATTTAATTGTATTTGTTGTATTTATTGTATTTATTTGTATTTATTTGATATATTTGTATTTGTTGTATTTATTGTATTTATTCGTATTTATTTTATAAATTTGTATTTATTTTATTTATTTGTATTTATTGTATTTATTTGTATTTACTTTATATATTTGTATTTATTTCATTTATTTGTATTGAATGCATTTATTGTATACCCCCCATCCACATAAATTATTAAATTTTTCGGTAGAAAAATTTCCCGGCATCCTATATTACAGGCTCGCTATCGCTCGCCAGGAAAATATCGACACCTAAATGGCACGAAAGGTCCTAAGATCGCCAAACTAATGAAGCGAACGTCTTAATATCTCACAACTAATGGGGCTAAACATTAAGGAGAAGGGGGGTCCAGAATTAACCCTTCCCGCCTTAATGTGTGGACGTTAATGAACCATAATTAGCACACCTGGTGACCCCTCCACCTGGCAATTAGCGCGTTTACCTCAGACCTCGGGGAAATATTTGGTGCAACCCAGTTCTGACCTCTCTCTCTCTCTCTCTCTCTCTCTCTCTCTCTCTCTCTCTCTCTCTCTCTCTCTCTCTCTCTCTCTCTCTCTCTCTCTCTCTATCTATCTCTATTTAATCTATGCCTATCTAATCTATATATCTCTATCTATCTATCTATCGAGCGATCTATATATCTATCTGCCTCTACAGTCGGATTCAAAAGTTCCCCAACAACGAAGATGAGAAACAAGGTTATTTAAACATGTTTTTCTTTTCCCAGATACCAACAGTAGAAATTCTGGAAGAGGCCTATTGGCCACTTACGAGTTTCAGGCTATAAGGAAGTTGGAGCCGTAAACATCGATAGTAAACAGAAATGCAATAATAGTGTAGGTTTCTGATGGCTAAAGTGTATGTTGAATTGGGCTTTATGTATTTATAAATGAACTACAACCGCATTTTAGTTGTTAATTCTGGTAAATATCGATGTCTACAACTCCAACTTCCTTATAGAACGAAACTCGCAAGTGGTCAATTCAACGATATTCGGCTTATGGCTCAGGCTCTTAATTATAAATTGGATCAAGGTGGTGGTCGGGCGTATTGGTTCAAGGTGGTGGTCGGGCGTATTGGTTCAAGGTGGTGGTCGGGCGTATTGGTTCAAGGTGGTGGTCGGGCGTATTGGTTCAAGGTGGTGGTCGGGCGTATTGGTTCAAGGTGGTGGTCGGGCGTATTGGTTCAAGGTGGTGGTCGGGCGTATTTATTGGCTCAAGGTGGTGGTCGGGCGTATTTATTGGATCAAGGTGGTGGTCGGGCGTATTTACAGTAATGCTCTATAGATGTAGTTTTCCTCTTTTCTTTCCATTTCTTCCTTCACCCTCTAACTGTATTTATTGTTCTCGATGGTAAAAATGTCATAGTAATTTGTTCCTCGTTGCAATTTACATTTTTTGACATCTAGGTTGTCGGAAAACTACACAAATGGGCAGAACTGGATTGCGTAAACTAAACTACACAAATGGGCAGAACTGGATTGCGTAAACTAAACTACACAAATGGGCAGAACTGGATTGCGTAAACTAAACTACACAAATGGGCAGAACTGGATTGCGTAAACTAAACTACACAAATGGGCAGAACTGGATTGCGTAAACTAAACTACACAAATGGGCAGAACTGGATTGCGTAAAGTGAACTCGCGGGCCAGCCAGAACCAACAGCTCGTGATTCACTGCTCACGAAGGTGAAGCGGAAAATAGCCCAAATTTCGGCAAAAGTTCCATAATTATCTCCGCGGGCGTGGGCGCGGGCTATCTGGGGGCGTGATCTCTGGTACCGGCACATGAAAATATGTTACTGAGGGGATGACTTAAGGGGAGGTTTTTAGTTTGTTTCCTACTCCTCCAGGAATCTTAAAATTTCACCCCCTTGACCCCCTTTCAAGATAAATTTTTACATTTTTCGGTAGAAAGAATTCCCGGCCAAATTACAGGCTCGCTATCGCTCGCCAAGATAAAATCGACACCTAAATGGCACGAAAGGTCTTAAAATTGACAGAATGGGGCGGACATTCTTAAAATCACCAAACTAATGGGGCAAGCGTCTTAAAATCTCAAAAGCAATGGGGCTAGACATGAGGGAGAAAGGGGTCAAGAAAAAAGTCCCTCAAGTGGAAGCCTCCCCTTAATAATATTGGGAGTGTTCTGAAATTTCTGGGCCACCAACGAAAACGAATGAAATTGATTTTAGTTATTGTTCTATATTTATGAAGGAGACAAAAGGCTGAGCTGCCTTACAATGCTGGCTTGCTAACGCTCGCTAGGAAGAAATCGACACCTGGATGTGGATAAACGTCTGAAAACAGTTGGCGGAACGGGGCCGAATGGATACAAACCAGAAAAAGAGGGAGAGAGAGAAAAAAAAACACGAGGTGACCCCCTTAAGATAGCAATGTATGACTATATTTATTATCAATTAAAGAGAGTTACATTGTGGGAAAGATTAGGAATATCACTGCTAGTACAAAGCTATGTTACCTGCTATAATATAAAGCTATGTTACCTGCTATAATATAAAGCTATGTTACCTGCTATAATATAAAGCTATGTTACCTGCTATAATATAAAGCTATGTTACCTGCTATAATATAAAGCTATGTTACCTGCTATAATATAAAGCTATGTTACCTGCTATAATATAAAGCTATGTTACCTGCTATAATATAAAGCTATGTTACCTGCTATAATATAAAGCTATGTTACCTGCTATAATATACAGTAGATATCATAAATTCGTTCAAATAGATTTTAATAAGGGGCTCACTTGCTTTTTTATCTTTCTCTCCTTTTTTTTCTCTTTCTCTCCTTTTTTTTCTCTTTCCCTGGCTTGTATCCATTCGGCCCCATTCAGCCAACTGTTTTAGGACGTTTATCCCCATCCAGGTCTCGATTTCTTCCTGGCGAGCGATAGCGAGCCAGCATTGTATGGAGAAATCCAACTTCGCCGGAGACATTTTTCTATCGAAAAATTTACAAATTTAGCTTGCTGTCAAAAATATATATATATATGCTGGCTCGCTACCGCTCGCCAGGAAAATATTGACACCTGGATGGGGGTAAGCGTCTTAAAATAGTAGGCTGAATGGGGCCGAATGGATACAAACCAAAGAGAGAGGGAGAGCAAGAGGAAAAAGCGAGGTGGGCTTCCTTAAGATAGCAATATTTGTCTAGAAAGCTTAGGAATATCACTGCTAATACAAAGCCATGTTAGCTGCTATAATATAGATATCATAAATTCGTTCAAATATATTTTGGAACTATTTGACCTCGACAAGGGCTTTCGAAGGTGCATGAAATCAGTGGTAAGTAAAATTCATATTATCACCAACCCACCATTTTACTTACAAACAACCCTAATTACTGACATCAATGCAACTATTGAATACATGTGGTACTCCATGGATTCGAACCTATGATACTCACACCGAAATTCCGCGCACTAACCATTACGAAGTAAGATAATTTAACCTTTTGACTCCAAAGTCATCTTGTCAACGTATTATTAAATTTTCTGACTGGAGTTATGGCAAAGTAATTTATGAAATATAATTAAGTAATATATACATTACAATTATTATTATTGTATTAAATGTGTATAATGCTACGGAATCGAGTTACTGCTAAATGTATTCTTATATAAACTCACATTTACTTCATCTTGAAAATGGTCAGGTTATTCCGTAAAACTAGTCCGAGTTGATTTGTTTTTTACCTTCTTCCTTATGTTTAGCCCCATTGGTTTGGCGATTTTATGACCTTTCGCCCCAATTTTTGTCAATTTTATTGACTTTCGTGTCATATAGCTATCGACTTTTCCTGGCGAGCTATAGCTATCCTGCAATTTAGGAGTAACTGGCCTTCGGCCGGGATAATATTCTACCGAAAAATGTACATATTTATCTCGAAGGGAGGTCATCGATGTTTTTTTTTTTTTTTTTTTTTTTTTTTAAAGATTGATGAAGGTCTAGGGAGCAAAAATATATACAGTATAAGTAAGTCAACAAATACATTAATACAAACATCTCCCCTCAACCAGACATTATACTTTCTTCCGTTTCATATAAGTACGGTATTTTATGCAATTACTATTTTATATATAAGTTGCAATCTCGGAAACAACATCAACAGAATCACTAAGGAATGACATCGCAGTATCACACGACCATTAAAACCAAGACATAATTTCGGGGTATTATTTTCTGAACGTGCCAAGATCAACAATAGGGCATATGTTGACTTTGTTTTTTGTTAATATTATTGTGGGGGGGGGGGGGGGTAACATAAGAGGATCGTGCGTAACTGAAACGATCATTGGGACTTGGGTTCCAGAACTATTAATTTAATTATTTTTCCTTTGTTTTGGTTTTCTTTTGTGTGTGTGTTTTTGTTTTTTGTTTTTTTTTGGGGGGGGTGCATATATTTTTCCGATCTTAAGGGTGGTCTTACATACATACATACATACATACATACATACATACATGCATACATACATACATACAGTACATACATACATACATGCATACATACATACATACATACATATAATCAGTCATACATATATACATACATATTGATTACTACTGTAATCTAAAAATATCCGTTTTATTAAACACACACACACACACACACACACACACACACACACACACATATTACAGAACTACGTTATATACAACTACCATGGTTAGCCTTAACTATTCTATCACATACACACACACACACACACACACACACACACACACACACAGACAGATTACCAAACTGCATGATATACAGAGCCTTCAGCCCCATGATTATAACCTTGACCATTCTATCAGAGATCAGAGAGAGAGACAGACAGACAGACAAACAGAGAGACAGACAGACAAACAGCGAGACAGACAGACAGACAGACAGAGAGACAGACAGACAGACAGACAGACAGACCCTTCAACTCCCATGATTATTTTGATTAAGGGGCAGGTAGTTTTTTTTTTAACCCCTTCTCCCTCATGCTTAGCCCCATTAGTTTTCAGATTTTAAGACGTTCGGCCCATTAGTTTGGCGATTTTAATACCTTTCGCCCATTTCGATGTCCATTTTCAAACTTTTCGTGCCATTTAGGCGTCAATTTTGTTCCTGGCGAACGATAATGAGCCTATAATCTTAAGAGGAACCGGCCTTCGGCCGGGCCATTTTTCTACCGAAAAATGTACAAATTTATCTTGAAAGGGGGTCTATGGAGTGGTTTTCTAAGCTTGATAGAGGTCTGGCGAGGAAACTGTAAAATAAATGAATAAATGAATTAACCCTCTCCGATATATGACGCGATTTTGAGCCTATTAGGGATACTTTAAAGCCTTTGTTACCATCAGGGGTATTTAGAAACCATTAGTTTAGTTGCTTCAACCTCTGCAGTTGTCTTTGAGTTAGCTGTGGGCAGAAAACTAATTTTGGAGAGGTAATTATAAGAGTGAGAGAACTTTTATTTCTTATTGCTAATCTGGCAACCTCTGCGTCATAAATGCGTGAAAGGGTTAATAGACCAATAAATCGGTCACTAGCCCCTTAACCCGAACTATTCCATATGGGTGTACCGGTAATCCCCCCCCCCCCCCCCCCCAACCCGCTGCATATGATTATTTCCCACCCCCGTTTATTAACTGGCTCCCAATAATACCTTTAATCCTATCTATGCAAATATAATATTATATCTCTTCCCCCTTTGAGGCGCTCTCGTTCTTCCTAAGGCATGATTCATTTAGGATCTGATGCGGTGATAGGCGGAGGATGGAGGTGTATTATGGAGAGAGAGAGAGAGAGAGAGAGAGAGAGAGAGAGAGAGAGAGAGAGAGAGAGAGAGAGAGAGAGAGAGATATAAACGCAGCGATAGAGGGAGGATGCAGTTATAATAATATGGCCAGAGAGAGAGAGAGAGAGAGCTACATAGAGCTACATAGATACACAGACCACACAGACCTCAAGGTCCTTATTAGGCAGTCTGGCCTTACAAACTATATATATATATACTATATACACCGGTACATACATATACACACATACACACACACACACACATATACACATACATACATACACACATACATACATATATATACAGTATATATATATATACATACTGTACAGTGCACACACATACATACATTATTTGTTTTTATTTATTTTTTTCATATCACCCCAGCCCTCTGCAGACAGAGGTCAAGCCTTCCCTTGAAAGCGTTTATTGTGTCGCTCTCCACCACTCTCGCTGGTAGTTTATTCCACTCTGTCGCCACACTGTAGGTGAAGAAACTCTTTGTGACATCTAGGTTTGCCTTTTTGGTTTTTAATTTCATTCCATTTCCGCGAGTTTGATTAGTATTGTTTAATGTGAATAGTGCATTTACATCGACTTTGTCGAAACCTTTTAGTATCTTAAAGCACTCAATAAGCTGACCCCTCAACCTCCTCTTTTTTAATGAGAACAGGTTCAATCGTTTAAGTCTTTCTTCATATGGTTTATTTCTTAATGAGGGTATCATCTTCGTCGCTCTACGCTGTACTGACTCGAGTCTTACAATGCCCTTGATCAGATAAGGTGACCAGAACTGCACACCATATTCAAGGTGGGGCCTCACCATACTTTTGAACAGTGGCACTATTACGTTTTCATGTTTATATGTAAATTTTCGTTTAATAAAGCCCAATGCTATGTTTGCCTTATTTGCAGCTGCTATACATTGGTCGGAAGTTTTTAGGTTTTCAGATATTAGTACCCCTAGGTCTTTTACTACCGTTGCGGTTTCTATTTGTTTGCCATTCATTTCGTATTTGTATTTCATATTTCTGCTACCAACCTGCAGCACCTGACATTTATCGACATTGAAGGGCATCTGCCATTTTTTCGACCACTCTTGATATCTTGTTTAAATCAGATTGCAACGCATTTCTATCATCTTCGTTCAGGACTGTATTTCCTATTTTTGTATCGTCGGCGTATTTGGAAATGGTGTTGTTTACCCCTACATCAATATCGTTAATGTAAATGAGAAACAGGACCGGTCCAAGGACTGAACCCTGTGGAACTCCACTAGTGACAGGCTCCCACTCCGATTCCACTCCATTTATCACCACTCTCTGTCTTCTGTCTGTAAGCCAATTTTGTATCCAAGAATGAATTTCACCTTTGATACCTATCCTCTCCAGTTTAGCCAATAGTTTTCGGTGAGGCACCTTGTCGAAAGCCTTTTGAAAGTCCAAGAAGATTATATCTAGTGATTTCGTCATGTCGTTATATGTGAATAGTTTGTTATAAAATTCAATCAAATTTGTTAGGCATGACTTATTTGATCTAAAGCCGTGTTGACTATTTTTGATTAGGTTGTTTGATTCGAGGTAATCTACTATCTTATCTCTAAGGATTTTTTTCCATGATTTTTCCTACAATTGAAGTTAGACTAATTGGTCTGTAATTACTCGCTTTGGTCTTGCTACCCTTCTTGTATATCGGCGTAATGTTCGCATCTTTCCAATCACTCGGTACAATCCCCTGTAGTAATGATAAGTTAAATAGTTGTGTCAGGGGTTTTGCTATTTCGTCCTTAACATTCTTAATTATTTTCGGGTGGAGCATGTCGGGTCCCGGGGTCTTCTTTACATTTAAATTACTCAATTTGCTTTGTACTTCGCTAACACTGATGGTGAAATCTCCTATCACATGAGTTGAGGTGTTATTTTCAGGGGTATGATCGATAATTTCTTCTGTAAAAACTGAGCCAAAATATTTGTTGAGCAGATTTGCCGTGTTTGTGTCACCTGTTATTGTCTGGCCATCTTCTATTAGCGGTCCGATTCCGAGAGAGAGAGAGAGAGAAAGAGAGAGAGAGAGAGAGAGAGAGAGAGCATGAAGTTATAATACTAGCGGTAATGACTGACGCGGCGATATAGGGAGAATGAAATTATTAAGGGAGCCCACCTCGCTTTTTTTCTCTTGCTCTCCCTCTCTCTTAGGCTTTTATCCATTCGGCCCCATTCAGCCTACTGTTTTAAGACGTTTACCCCCATCCAGGTGTCAATATTTTCCTGGCGAGCCGTAGCGAGCCAGCATTTAGACAGTATATACATTTGTTTTGACAGCAAGCTAAATTTGTAAATTTTTCGATAGAAAAATTTCTCCGGCGAAGCCGGATTTCTCTATACAATGCTGGCTCGCTATCGCTCGCCAGGAAGAAATCGACACCTGGATGGGGATAAACGTCTTAAAACAGTTGGCTAAATGGGACCGAATGGATACAAGCCAGGGAAAGAGAGAAAAGAAGAGAAAGATAAAAAAACAAAAAGCCGGTGACCCCCCTTAATATGCGGTAATATTCTGCGGTCGCTATTACGGTTACCAGCTGACGAGGTGGAGGGGGGGGGGGGGTATGAGGAGGGTATGGAGGGAGGGGGTGGGGGGAGGGGGGGTAGGACGAATGGATGGCAGGCAGAGAGAGAGAGAGAGAGAGAGAAGATAAATTGAATGATTTGTACAGACAAACACTCGTACATTATATATTTCACAGGCTTAAGTTTATAGTTTTCTTGTATATACCGGTACTGTATTTTAGAATTTACAAGAACGAATTTCAAGCCAATTATGTTCTTGGTTTTGGGAGTTTCATCGACCATCGCAACTATGATCTTCGTAAATATAAGTTCAACCATTATAGACTACAGTAAATCTGGACTGGACACGAAAATGAAACTTTGCAGTAAGGGGTCCCAAAATCGGAGAACGAACCCCCAAGTTCGAACCTCGAAACCGCGAAAATATCACATTTTCGCGGTTTCGAGGTTCGAACTTGGGGGGTTCGTTTTCCGATTTTGGGCCCTTACTACAAAGTTCCATTTTCGTGTCCATTCCAGATCTACTGTAGTCTATGGGTCAAGTAAAGGTATATATATAACTGAATATATAGTAAATATTGTCTTAACCCTTTCAAGATCCAATACGCATTTCTTTTCTATTTTCGGGTAATAGACGATTTTATTCAGATTAGGAAGGGTATAGGGAAGTCAGAGGGTTGATTGAGATAGCCTTTACCCTTTTGATACCCACAGATCCTTCCTAAGCTGCATAAAATCGTCTAATGATAGCCAAAATATAAACTGCTAAAACGCATCAGAGCTTCAAGGGGTTATAATAATAGCAGCAATGTTAGTGAAGTTATTATAATTGTGTAGGACCCGAAAATAGCCAACTGATTTTGATGTGTCCATATGCATTGTATTGTATAATTCCAGTGCATTGTCTGTGTCCTAAAGCATACTCGGTTTCATTTCAACTGACGGTAATTGCAAAGTTCCCATCTAGATTTCTCGGTTATTTTGAAGATTTTGTAGTGAAACACGGTGCTAATATATATATATATATATATATATATATATATATACTGTATATATATATTTGGCCTTAAGGGGAGGTTTTTAGTTTGGTCTCTAGATATCCATCAAGCTTAAGATTACACCCCCTTGAGCCCCTTTCAAGATAAATTTTTACATTTTTCGGTAGAAAAATGTCCCGGCTGAAAGCCGGTTCCTCTTAAATTACTGGCTCGCTATCGCTCGCCAGGATAAAATCGATACCTAAATTGCACGAAAGGTCTTAAAATTGACAGAAATGGGTTGAAAGTTCTTAAAATCATCAAAATAATGGGGCGAACGTCTTAAAATTAGACAAGCAATGGGGCTAAACATGAGGGAGAAAGGAGTCAAGAAAAAACTCCCTCAAGTGGATATTTCCCCTTAATATGATGCAGAGACATAGTAGTTTCATATTGTCCCATGATGCAGAGACATAGTAGTTTCATATTGTCACATGATGCAGAGACATGTAGTTTCATATTGTCCCATGATGCAGAGACATAGTAGTTTCATATTGTCCCATGATGCAGAGACATAGTAGTTTCATATTGTCCCATGATG
>CM064544.1:5530429-5762929 GCA_032716605.1 Paralithodes platypus | reverse complement strand
AAGGAAAACTAGTAATTAAAAGTGTCTTATTTTATGCATTAGTTAATATTTTGAACAATTAACAGATAGATAGTCAAATATTGTTATATATATGGCAATTGTACCGTGTTTTCTTCCATACATAAAAACACGGACTGGATGCCAAAATTGGTGCGGCCAACTGTACATGCCATCCTCACCCTAAACATCATCTACATACATATCTTGGGGTTCCATGTCATCTCAACCAGTAGCTCTCAACCAGTGCCAAATTAACCCAGACTAACCAAACCAGTGCCAAAATATAGTACTAACCTAACCTAACCTAACCGTATTGGTTGATTTGGTACTGGTTGAGAGCTACTGGTTGAAATGGTCTACTGGTTGAGTTGACCGGTCACCATATCTTAGTAGTTCCTACAATCTCTTTCTACACGCCGCAATGTTGCATCTCTTTCACTCTACTATCACTATTACAACAATCAGTGTTCTTCAGAACCTTCTCAGTGCATAACCCCTCCCTTGCGGCGAGTGTGAGGCACCCGCTTTTCAACACAGTCCCACTGTTATGCTGTCCAGCTCTCCAACCCAAGAATTGGCACATTTTCTCAGTCTTTCTTCTACTCGACAAGTGAACTCTGGAACTATCTCCCTCAATCAATCCTTCCTTCATTCTAAGACTTAGACTGCTTTAAACTCCGTGTGTCCAGGCATTTTGACTCCAACGTCCCTTGAATTTGGCTCTGTCACTCTTTTAACTTTGGGGCAGACACTCCTCACCGGCAACCTGCCTTTTGTCCTCTCCATTCACATACAACAAATAACAAGCAGAACAACAACAAAAACAACAATAATAAGAACAACACATAAGAGCATAAATGGTAAAAGTGAAAGAAAGCTGAGAAAGAAAGAAAGAAATATGACCCCAATTTATTTGTTTTTCATACTAAAAAAAATAAAAATAAAAAAAATAAAAAAATAAAATAATATATATATACAGTATATACAGTATACAGTATATACAGTATACAGTATATACGGTATAATAATAATAATAATAATAAAAAGGGTTATGTGCCAGAGTATATAGATAGATAGATATAGACCAATAAATGTAAACAAATTAATGCAACTTAATAACTAAGACAAAAAGAGAGAGAGAAAACCACCGAATTTAAAAGTGAAAGAAAGCCGAGAAAGATATATGACCCTTACTCTTCCCTCCTCAGTCTTTATCCCTTGGTGTATTTTGCCAGCCCCCACATCATTATGGGAGTCACCTGCGTTTTTCCTGTCCTCTGGCTTGTATCCATTCGGCCCCATTCATCCTACTGTTTTAAGATGTTTATCCCCATCCAGGTGTCGATTTCTTCCTGGCAAGCGATAGCGAGCCAGCATTGTATGGAGAAATCCGGCTTCGCCGGAGAAATTTTTCTATCGAAAAATGTACAAATCTAGCCTGCTGTCAATTTGTTTTTAAAATATGGTGGCTCGCTCCCGCTCGCCAGGAAAAAATTGACACCTGGATGTGGATAAACGTCTTAAAACCACCGAGTCTAAAAGTGAAAGAAAGCCGAGAAAGACAAATGACCCCAACTCTTCCCTCCTCCGTCTTTATACCTTGGTGTATTTTGCCAGCCCCCACATCATCCTGGCGACCCACCATTACCACCAGTGATGATGTGGGAACACCCGCACGATTACCACCCCTTCCCCGCCTCCTTCCCTCTCCCATCCATCTCCCCACACCCCCACTAACCCCAACACAAATTGGAAAGGAAAGAAAATATTACTAGGGTGAAAGGAAGACGCGTATTAAATTTTGACAACAGAAGCATCTATATTTACAAATTCCTTTCGAGTGTTTATTGAGTATCACAATATACCTTACAATACATGATGCCGTTTTAAACACCGTACACTCCTTTGATTGACAAGGCTAGAGCGTGTGTCGTTGTTACAGGGACTTTATTGGACATTTGACACGAATCGCTAGACCTGAGGCAATATACTAATTCCATGTATTAGACTTTCGTAGCATAAAAGTAGCATAACATGTAATTATATAATATTATAATGGGAAGAACATACATTTTAAGGGGAGGTATTTAGTTTGTTCCCTAGACCTCCATCAACCTTAAAATTACACCCCCTCGAGTCCCTTTCAAGATAAATTTTTAAATTTTTCGGTAGAAAAATGTCCCGACCGAAGGCCAATTCCTCTTAAATTACAGGCTCGCTATCGCTCGCCAGGATAAAATAGACACCTGAATTGCACCAAAGGTCTTAATATGGGGTGAAAGTTCTTAAAATCGCTAAACTAATGGGGCAAACGTTTTATAATATCAAAAGCAATGGGGCTAAACATGAGGGAGAAAGGGGTCAAGAAAACAATCCCTCAAGTGGAGATCTCCCCTTAAGCACTATGTGTTGATTTCATACTTTCGAGACTTAGGTTATTGAGGAGGGGATAAGATTGGTATTATTATTATTATTTGTTTTTCTCGCTATGTCTAGGTTTCTGTATGAGAGGTTGGTGTGTAAATGTAATATACCTTGTTTGTTATAGAGGTAGGCCAGAAATCTCGATCCCAACTTCGTATAAATAAAAAAACGGCTAGATTTATCAAGCTATTATTTGTACCATTTGGGAAGAATCGGCCAGGGAATAGGTGTGTGGACATATACAGCTCATTTGCTCTAGCCCTTTTTAAATTGCAGAGGTTAGGGGTCACAATTTCTGGCCTACCTATAATGAATGGACTATAGTACTTGCACTAGACATATCGAAAGCCTTCGATAGAGTCTGGCATAAATCTTTAATTTCTAAACTACCCTCCTTCGGTTTCTATCCCTCCATCTGTGCCTTTGTCTCTAATTTCCTTTCCGGCCGTTCCATAGCCGCGGTTGTGGACGGCCATTGTTCACTTCCTCACCCTATAAACTCTGGTGTTCCTCAGGGCTCTGTCCTATCTCCTATTCTCTTTCTAATTTTTATAAATGATCTCCTTAACTGTACCTTAATTCCCATCCATTCATACGCAGACGACACAACCTTACACTACTCCATTAGTTTTTCAGAACGCCCCAGCCAGCAATCCCTCAACGACAAACGTAATGAAGCCATAGAACTCTTAAATTCTGATCTAAATACTATTTCCAATTGGGGCAGAGAAAACCTTGTTAACTTTAATGCTTCCAAAACCCAATTTCTCCATCTATCTACCCGTCAGGATCTCCCAGCGGACTATCCCTTATTCTTCAGCAATACAAAAATCAACCCTTCATCTTCTCTCAATATTCTTGGTGTCTCTTTTTCTTCTGCTCTCATTTGGAAGGACCATATTACCAGTCTTGCTAAGGCAGCCTCCAGAAGCTGGGTGTGCTCAACCGCCTTAGGGGGTTCTTTTCCCCTGCACAGCTTCTTGCTCTGTACAGGGGCATAGTGCGCCCTTGTATTGAGTATTGTTCACATGTGTGGGGAGGTTCCTCTCACACCGCTCTCCTAGACAAAGTTGAAAGGAAGGCCTTTCGTATCATTAACTCCCGTCCACTCACCAACTCTCTGCAATCTCTCTCTCTCCGCCGCAATGTTGCATCTCTCTCGCTATTCTATCGCTACTATAATAATCAGTGTTCCTCAGAGCTATCCCAGTGCATACCACCTCCTTTACGTAGGGCACGTGGTACCCGTCTTGCAACTCAATCACACCCCTACTCTGTGCAACTCTCCAACCCAAGAGTGAAACGTTACTCTCAAACTTTCTTCTACTCAACAGCTGAGCTCTGGAACTCTCTCCCAGAATCAGTCTTTCCCTCTTCCTATGACTTAAATTGCTTCAAACTCCGTGTGTCCAGGCATTTTGGCTCGAACGTCCCTTGATTTTGGCCCTGTCACTCTTTCAACTATGGGGGAGGCACTCGCTATAGGCAGTTATGCCTTTTGCCTCCCTCAATCACATAGAAAAAAAACAAAAAAACAAAAAGTACCATATGTTCACTTTTTATTACCTGCATTTTATTTAGCAACTCAAGTTTGGCAACTTCTAAATATAACTATGCAAGATATCAGACACTTGTAGTATAGCCGTACTTTTGGCTGGCAACATCCAAATTGTATTCTTCTAATACTTCAGCCACCTAAAATAATTCCCTTCATTCAAGTTATTTTGTCCCCCCAATATGAAGGTACCGATCAAAAGTTGTCAGAAAAGAAATGTTCGTGTAGAAGGCGATCCGATAACTTGCTCAATTATAACTTTATATTCTGGGTTTAGAGACGCCATGATATCATTAGGCCAGAAATATTAGCCCTTAATCAATGTAACTTAATAAACGTTAGACCTAATGGGCCGTAATTGTCCACACATATTCCCTGCCGGACTCTTCCCAAATGGTAGAAATATTAGCTCCATTACTTTAGTCATGTTTTAAGTAGTGATTCCTGGTTAAGATTGCTAGTCTACTTATAATAAATTGTCTATATTTAAAGCAATTTAATATTGTTCTATAAATACAGCATGTAATATAACTAAGTACCGGTAGAGTATATGCAATTTGTAAATAATACTTCAGACTTAAGGGGAGATATCCACCCGAGAGATTTTTTTCTTGACTCCTTTCTCCCTCATGTTTAGCCCCATTGCTTTTCTAATTTTAAGACGTTCGCCCCCATTATTTTGACGATTTTAAGAACTTTCGACCCCTTTCTGTCAATTTTAAGACCTTTCGTGCCATTTATGTCGATTTTTTCCTGGCGAGCGATAGCGAGCCTGTAATATAAGAGGAACCGGCTTTCAGCCGGGACATTTTTCGCTAGAAAAATGTCCCGGCCGAAGGCCGGTTCCCCTTAAATTACAGGCTCGCTATCGCTCGCCAGGAAAAAATCGACACCTAAATGGCACGAATGGTCTTAAAATTGACAGAAATGGGGCGAGGGTTCTTAAAATCGCCAAACTAATGGGGCAAGCGTCTTCAAATCTCACAAGCAATGGGGCTAAACATGAGGGAGAAAGAGGTTCAGAAAAAAATCCTCCAGGTGGAAATCTCCCCTTAAAAGTCTAAAATTACCAAAACAAAATTGTGTTCCATAATTTCATATTAATATTATTCACTTGCAAATATTCTATCATGACTAGACATTTTCCCGAGAACTTTGATATTAGTAAGAGTCTCCAAACTAAGTCTTTTATTTTAGCGTAACAATATTAACTTAATTGCGAAGTTTATTTTTGATACCTCGAATTGAAGTTAACCTGTTCAACTAACCTTCTTTTGCACACCATACGAAAAAACATTAAGATGTGTTTATATCCCCACTAATGACTTTGTTTTGTTAAGGGAGCCCACCTCGCTTGTTTTCTCTTTCTCTCCCTCTCTCTTTGGCTTGTATCCATTCGGCCCCATTCAGCTTACTGTTTTAAGACGTTTACCCCCATCCAGGTGTCAATATTTTAAGAGCCAGCATATATATGTTTTTTTGCTTCGAGAGCAAGCTAAATTTGTACATTTTTCTACAGAAAAATTTCTCCGGCGAAGCCGGAAGTCTCCATACAATACTGACTCGCTATTGCTCGCCAGGAAGAAATCGACACCTGGATGGGGATAAACGTCTTAAAACAGTAGGCTGAATGGATACAAGCCAGATAAAGAGAGAAAAGTAGAGAAAAAATGCAGGTGACCCCCCCCCCCCTCCCTCACGATAAACAACACCATACGAAAAATAAACACAGGAATGTTTTTAAATCCCCACTAATGACTTTGGTTTGTTGACATGTTGGTTTCTATGTCAATGTAAACAATGGGATACGAGCCTAATAAAAACAAACTGCCTTATTTTTTCTGACCCTTGATTCTGACAATTTGTTTAGGGGGGGTAGTACTCGCTTTTTATGGACCCCCTTCTCCCTCATGTTTAGCCTATTAGTTTTGAGGTTTTAAGATTTTCGTGCCGTTAGTTGGTCGATTTTAAGACCTTTCACCCCATTTCTTCATCGATGTTAAGACCTTTCGTGCCATTTAGGTGTCGATTGTTTCCTGGCGAGCGATAGCGAGCCTGTCTATTTAGAAGGAACCGGCCGGGTCGGATATTTTTCTACCGACATTTTTCTACCGGTCGGACATTCGGGCCGGACATTTTTTTACCGAAAAATGTACAAATTTATCTTGAAAGGGGTTCGAGGGTGTGCTATTTTAAGCTTGATGGAGGTCTAGCGAGAAAACTCAAAAATAAATATATTAATAAACCCATAGACCAAAACACCAGCAGTCCCCCCCTTAAGGGGAGATTTCCACTTGAGGGACTTTTTTCTTGACCCCTTTCTCCCTCATGTCTATCCCCATTGCTTTTGAGATTTTAAGACGTTTGCCCCATTAATTTGGTGATTTTTAAGAATTTCCGCCCCATTCTGTCAATTTTAAGACCTTTCGTGCCATTTAGGTGTCGATTTTTTCCTGGCGAGCGATAGCGAGCCTGTAATTTAAGAGTAATCGGCCTTCGGCCGGGACATTTTTCTATCTAAAAATTTACAAATTTATCTTGAAAGGGGGTCAAGGGGGTGAAATTTTAAGATTGCTGGAGGAGTAGGAAACAAACTAGAAACCTCCCCTTAAGAGATGCGTAATTGAGTGATAATGACTTGCAGGATGGTAAATTAAAAGTTTAAGGGGGGATGGGCGTATTTATTGGCGTATTTGTTTATATTTGTATCTGTTTATATAGCCTATATATATTTGTATCTGTTTATATAGCCTATATATATTTGTATCTGTTTATATAGCCTATATATATTTATAAGTGTCCTCCATATACCTCCATCAAGCTAAAATTAAACACAAAATCACAAGACCCTCTTTTAAGATAAATTTGCAAATTTTTCGATGAAAAATTGGCCTGGCCAAAGGCCGGTTTTTCTTGAATTACAAGCTCGCTATCGCTCTCCAGGGAAAAATCGACACCTGCACGACAATGGCACGAAAGGTCTTAATATTGACTAAATAAATGGGGCGAAAGATCTTAAAATCGCCAAACTAATGGGCCGAACGTCTTAAAATCTGAAAACTAATGGGGGCTAAACATGAGGACGAAGGGGGACCAGAAAAACGACCCGTCTCCCCTAAACTCCGGCGAACTCGGGTGCGTGTGACTCGTAAAATTCCTGCCCCATTGTTCTGTTGTGGCGCATCGTTCAGTCTTTAAGGTATTCTCTCTCTGTCTCTCTCTCTCTCTCTATCTATCTATCTATCTCTATCTCTCTATCTATCTCTCTATCTATCTATCTATCTATCTATCTATCTATATCTCTCTCTCTATCTCTTCTATCTATCTCTGTCTATCTATCTGTTTATCTAATATATCTAACTATCTCTATCCCTCGTTCTCGCTCTCGCTCTTTCTCTCGCTCTTGTCTCTCTCTCTCTCTCTCTCTCTCTCTCTCTCTCTCTCTCTCTCTCTCTCTCTCTCTCTCTCTCACGACTCCACCACTATCTTATCTCACTTTTCCCCTTCATAATCTAGCATATAATTATTTCTTTCACACTTTCCCCGACACGAGTATATATTTTTTCCGTCACAAACACGAATATAATATAATTCTAAGTGACGTCATAAGGTGTACAGTATGTTGTGTATGCGTTAGCCGAGCAATTTTCGTGACAGATATGTATAATGTCGCATAATCCAATTGTAAAAAGATGTTATCCTGGAATACAGCCTATTCTAATATATTGTTCTGAATTTAGGACCCGATTAAGGGGAGGTATTTAGTTAGTTCCCTAGACCTCCATCAAGCTTAAAATGACAACCCCTGGAGTCTCTTTCAAGATAAATTTTTAAATTTTTCGGTAGAAAAATTTCCCGGCCGAAGGCCGGTTCCTCTTAAATTACAGGCTCGCTATCGTTCGCCAGGATAAAATCGACACCTGAATTGCACGAAAGGTCTTAATATGGGGTGATAGTTCTTAAAATCGCTAAACTAATGGGGCGAACGTTTTATAATATCAAAAGCAATGGGGCTAAACATGAGGGAGAAAGGGGTCAAGAAAAAAATCCCTCGAGTAGAGATCCCTCCTTAATTTGACCTCCTTCGGTGAATCTTAGAATCTGAGAAGGTCCTTACTGTTAAAAATAGTGAAATGGGACTCGAAATACAAAGGCATCTCTCAAAACTTGATGTAATTACTGAATCCAAAAATCCCCCATCTCAAATGATTTCGAACGGTAATTTACACAATATATATAGGATTGTTTTGTTATTATACGTCATTCAGTTTTGTCAACATTTATTTTTAGCTTGACATTAAGGATTTGGCCGGAGATTATCCATTTTCTCAACCCGATTAGCCTACTTCAGAGTCGCCCTCGTTTTGTTTACTTAACCCTTTCAACACCATGACGCCTCCTTTTCATCATATTGTGGTTACCATTAGAGGATTGTCTTTAGCTTGTCATCTACCTATACGACTCAAAGGGGTAAATACGATCTCAATAAACCCTCTTAGTAACATAGGTCCTTCTTAAGCTGCATAAAAACGAGCACTTTATACTGTATATTAAGGGGGCCCACCTCGCTTTTTTATCTTTCTCTCCCTCTCTTATTGGCTTGTATCCATTCGGCCCCATTCAGCCTACTGTTTTAAGACGTTTACCCCCATCCAGGTGTGTTCCTGGCGAGCGGTAGCGAGCCAGCATATATATTGTTTTTGTTTTGACAGCAAGCTAGATTTGTACATTTTTCGATAGAAAAATGTCTCCGGCGAAGCCGGATTTCTCCATACAATGCTGGCTCGCTATCGCTCGCCAGGAAGAAATCGACACCTAGATGGGGATAAACGTCTTAAAACAGTAGGCTGAATGGGGCCGAATGGATACAAGGGAAAGAGAGAAAAGGAGAGAAAGATAAAAACAATGCCGGTGACCCCCCTTAACACTTCACCACCGAGCCAAAATGTCTCCCACACATAAAATCCAGCACTACACTGTATAACATCCAGCGCTACACTGTATAACATCCAGCACTATACTGTATAACATCCAGCACTACACTGTATAACATCCAGCACTACACTGTATAATATCCAGCACTACACTGTATAACATCCAGCACTACACTGTATAACATCCAGCACTACACTGTATAACATCCAGCACTACACTGTATAACATCCAGCACTACACTGTATAACATCCAGCACTACACTGTATAACATCCAGCACTACACTGTATAACATCCAGCACTACACTGTATAACATCCAGCACTACACTGTATAACATCCAGCACTACACTGTATAACATCCAGCACTACACTGTATAACATCCAGCACTACACTGTATAACATCCAGCACTACACTGTATAACATCCAGCACTACACTGTATAACATCCAGCACTACACTGTATAACATCCAGCACTACACTGTATAACATCCAGCACTACACTGTATAACATCCAGCACTACACTGTATAACATCCAGCACTACACTGTATAACATCCAGCACTACACTGTATAACATCCAGCACTATACTGTATAACATCCAGCACTACACTGTATAACATCCAGCACTACACTGTATAACATCCAGCACTACACTATAACATCCAGCACTACACTGTATAACATCCAGCACTACACTGTATAACATCCAGCACTACACTGTATAACATCCAGCACTACACTGTATAACATCCAGCACTACACTGTATAACATCCAGCACTACACTGTATAACATCCAGCACTATACTGTATAACATCCAGCACTACACTGTATAATATATTAAACCCTTCCACTTTATCACCACCTCAGTATCACCCTCGTTTGCTGACCTATCACTCCATCACTTTCCCTTTTTAAGCATGGGGCCATTCATCCATCTCCCACACACACACTCTCTCTCTCTTTCTTAAGGGGAGGTCTTTAGTTTGTTCCCTAGACCTCCATCAAACTTAAAATTACACCCCCTAGACACCCTTTCGCTCTTTAGTTTGTTCCCTAGACCTCCATCAAGCTTAATATTACACCCCCTTGACCCCCTTTCAAGATAAATTTGTACAAAATGTCCCGGCCGAAGGCCGGTTCCTCTTATATTACAGGCTCGCTATCGCTCGCCAGGAAAAATTCGACACCTAAATGACACGAAAAGTCTTAATATTGGCCGAAAGGTTTTAAAATCGACAAACTAATGGGCCAAACGTCTAAATATCTCAAAACTAATGGGGCTAAACATGAGGGAGAAGGGGGACCAGAAAATCGCCCCATCTCCCCTTAAGCATGATAGTCGGGGGTCCATCCATCCATCTCCAACACACACACTCTCTCTCTCTCAACCCTTTGTCTGGCTTGTAACTCACCCATCACCACCACCACCACCATCACCACCACCATCACCACCTCCCCCAGTGTGATGCATTACATAGTCATTATATACCCCCACCCCCCCTCCCTCTCTCTCTCTACTTCCCCCCCTCTCCCCCTCCCTCTCTCTCTCTCTCTTCTCTCCCTCCCCTCCTCGTTCTCTCACCCCCCCCCACCCCCCACATCATCCCTCCTCCTTATCTTCCCCCCTCCCTCTCTCTCTTCTGCTACCTCCCTCCCCTCCTCCTCCTTCTCTCCCCCACCTCCCTCTCTCTCCTCCTCTCCCCCCTACTTCCCTCTCTCTCCTTCTCTCTTCTGCTTTACTATCCTTTTCTTTACCTAGTAGTTATAGTCTATTCGTTGTAAGTGGGCGAAAAATCATGGCCACTAACCTCTGCAACTCAAAAACGACAAGAGTAATCGAGCTAATATTTGTACCATTTGGGAAGAGTTAGTCAAGCAATAGATGTGGAAATTTACAGCCAGTTTGCTCTAGCCCTTTTCTGGGTTACAGAGGATAGAGGTCGTGATTTCTCGCCTACTTACAGCGAATAGACTATAGCAGCTTAGCTGTGTAGATATCCAAACTGCCCCGTAAGGATCAATAGTTCTGTTGCAGTTTGTAAGTCCTTTGTAGTCCTATGTATCCTTCTCCCTCTCTCTCCTTCCTCCTTACTCTCTCCCTACCCCTCCCCCATCTCTCCCTCCCCATCTCTCTCCCCCTCCATCTCTCTCCCCCTCCCTTCCACCTTCTTCCCATCTCTTCCTCTCCCCCCCACCTCCCTCTCTCTCCTCTCTACCTACCCTTCCCTTTCTCTCTCTCCTTCCCATCTCCCTCTCTCTCTATCCCCCCCACCTCCTTCTCTCTCCCCACAGACCACTTTCTCTCTCCACCCCCTTCCCCCCCTCTCTCCAGAACATGACTCGTGTTTAGTGCCCTTGTTTTGGGCTGGGCACAAAGGGGGTATACGTAGAGTGATTGGGGGCTGGTAAGGGGGTGAATAATAATAATAATAATAATAATAATAATAATGATAATCCATCGCTTGGGAATTAGGTTGGTTTTGTTGGTGATGTTTTCGTTGTGTCTTGTTATTGATGTTTTCGTTTGCTATCCTGTTCTGACGTTTATTCTTTGTTATCCTGTTCTGACGTTTATTCTTTGCTATCATGTTCTGACGTTTATTCTTTGTTATCCTGTTCTGACGTTTATTCTTTGTTATCCTGTTCTGACGTTTATTCTGTGTCTCGGAGGAAGGAAATACACTTGTTTAACAGTGGTCGGGTTTGTTGAGATACTCACCATTAAGGGCAGATTTCCACTTGAGGGATTATTTTTCTGGACCCCTTTCTCCCTCATGTTCACCCCATTGCTTTTGATATTTTAAGACGTTCGCCCCATAATTAAGACCTTTCGCCCAATTTCTGTCAATTTTAAGACCTTTCATGCAATTTAGGTGTCGATTTTTTTCTGGCGAGCGATAGCGAGCCTGTAATTTAAGAGGAACCGGCCTTTGGCCGGGAAATTTTTCTACCGAAAAATGTACACATTTATCTTGAAAGGGGGCCTAGAGGGTGTCATTTTAAGCTTGATGGAGGTCTAGGGAACACACTAAAAACCTCCCCTTAATAGGCAAGCATCTTATTATCACATTATATTCCTGAACTTCATCTCCATACCCTTCATGTATGTCCATGAAGTTACTATAGTCTTCTTCTTGTTTCTTGTTACCTCTTTCGTTTGCATTAATGTTTCCATTCGTAATAAATACGGGATTTACTTAAAGAAAGCTTGTTCTCTTGCAAGCGAAATCTACACACACACACACACGTATATAATCTCTCTCTCTCTCTCTTTCTCTCCTATTCCCCGTTCATTATCGTCAATACCTCTCAATTCCTCACTCATACGCTCCCTCTCTCTCTCTCTCTCTCTCTCTCTCTCTCACATAGGCTATCACGACTTCATTATCAGCCTCCAGCCCAAATTTGTAAGCGGGTTGGACAAAGGCTTCTCTCCCCCAAACCCCTCATTACGATCGGTTATTGGGTTAACGCTATTTGGTCTGACGTTGTGTGTGTGTGTGTGTGTGTGTGTGTGTGTGTGTGTGTGTGTGTGTGTGTGAAGGAGACAAAAGGTAATGCTGCCTGTAACAAGTGTCAAAACTAATGAAGCGAAACAGGTGGGATCCAAACAGACCCCCTCAGACCAAATAGGATTAACCCTTTCAGTACATGATGACGCCTTTCTTATACTATAGTCTGGCCATAATTATTCGCTTTTATTCAACACAGGAAGGGACTGATGGGTTAACGGGAGATTTGTATTTACTTTTGAATATAATTTACATGTTTATTGCTTTTTAGTATCCTTCCTAGACCTCCATTAAAGTAAACAAATACATAACAATAAAAAGTAAAAATCAAGCCCCCCTTCGAGATAAATTTATACATTTTTCGGTAGAAACATTAATATTTTAAGACATTCGCCCCATAATTAAGACCTTCCGCCCAATTTCTGTCAATGTTAAGACCTTTCATGCAATTTAGGTGTCGATATTTTTCTGCCGAGCGATAGCGAGCCTGTAATTTAAGAGGAACCAAAGGCCGGTTCCTCCTAAATTGCAGGCTCACTTTCTCTCGCCAGGAAGAAATCGACATTTAAATGGCACGAAAAGTCTTAAAATTGCCCAAACTAATGGGGCTAGTGCCTTAAAATCTCAAAACAAGAGGGGCTAAACATGAGAGAGAAGGAGATCCAGAAAACCCATTCCCAGATATTCTTTTGTTCACGGGGGGGGGGGGGGGGGGGGGGGGGGGGGGAGGGGGAGGGGGGGGGGAATTATGGAAACGGAATTGTGTGTTTGTTCGCCGTTTTAATAGTAAATGCCTAATGATAAATGGATAGATAGGTAGATGGATGGATAGATAGATAGATAGATAGATAGATAGATAGATAGATATATTTCTTGAGGCACCTGTATACTGCTGTCTCAAAGTAAGGCCTTTGACATTCCCAGGTCTTCCTTTGTTCAGGGTTCATTGTTGGTGGGGGTATTTAGTGGGGGGGAGGGGGGCGGAATTATGGGGCCCTCATTATGTCTGGCTCAGGCACGACCCACCGTGACTGGTAGGAGGGGGGGGGGGGGGGGGTTAGGGGAAAGGGTGTGACAGGGGGTAAAGGGGTTGACAGGGGTTACGGGGGTGAGGGGTGACAGGGGGTATGGGGTGAGGGGATGACTGGGACAGGGGGTAGGGATGACAGGGCATGGGGTAGGTGGTGGGGGAGAGGAGGTGATAGGGGATGGGGAGGGAGTGACAGAGGGGTGAGAGGATAACGGGGGGTGGTGACAAGGCATGGGTTAGTGAGAGGATGGAGGGGGTGAGCGCCAGGGGGTAGAGGGTTGGGGAGGGGGTAATAGGATGGAGGGTGTAGAAGGTGACATGGGGTAGGGGAGGGTGAGGGCGGGGTAGGGGAGGGAGGGAGGGGTTTACAGGATGAAGGGGGGAAGGGTGACAAGAGGTAGGAGTGATTGGGTAGACGGTAGAGGGTGGAAAGGGTAGAAGGTGACATTGCATGGGGTAGGGGAACAGAGCGTGGAGTAGGGAAAGGGTGACAAGGTGGAGGGGAGGGGAGGGGAGGGTGACAGGGTGGAGGGGGAGAGGGTGACAGGGTGGAGGTGATGCGGAGGGGGGAGAGGAAGGGGGTGACAGGGGTGACAGGGCACAGGGAAGGGGGTAGGAAGTACAGTCACTTTCAAGAATTCATGGGCCCCTCACATTTTTAATTATGCTAGTAGACCTGTGGGGAATGATGTATGCATGGAATTACGTATGCATTTATAAAAAAATTATAATTTAATAAATCACCGCCACCCCCTCGAGGATCAAGGCGTCTGGCAATAGATAGATAGATAGTTAGATATATAGATTGATAGATAAACAGATAGATAGATAGGTAAATATACAGATAAACAGATAGATAGATAAGTGGATAGACAGATGTAGACAGACAGACAGATAAAGACAACACCGTACTTCATGAGATGTATACACCATAATAAACCCATATAGTTCACCACCCTGTCCCCCCCCCCCCCTCTCTCTCTCTCTCTCTCTCTCTCTCTCTCTCTCTCTCTCTCTCTCTCTCCTTCTCCTCTCTCTCTCTCTCTCTCTCTCTCTCTCTCTCTCTCTCTCTCTCTCTCTCTCTCTCTCTCTCTCTCTCTCTCCCCCCCCCCCCCCCACCCCTTGCTGGGCCCTAGAACACTCTAAGGGGAATCGCACCTTCATTTGTCAGGGATAGCTTTTTCCCCAACTCTCGTCTGGCAATTTCGGATGTCAAGTTTTAGTATTATCATTACTAGTATTGTTATTAGTAGTAGTAGTAGTAGAATCAGTCTTTCCCTCTTCCTATGACTTAAATTGCTTCAAACTCCGTGTGTCCAGGCATTTTGGCTCGAACGTCCCTTGATTTTGGCCCTGTCACTCATTCAACCATGGGGGAGGCACTCGCTATAGGCAGTTCTGGCTTTTGCCTCCCTCACTCACATAGAAAAACAAAACAAAAAAGTAGTAGCAGTAGTAGTATTCAGCCACCTAAAATAATCTACCTCCAGTTTACTTAAGAGGAGGTATTTAGTTTGTTCCCTAGACCTCCATCAACCTTAAAATTACACCCCCTTGAGTCCCTTTCAAGATAAATTTGTACATTTTTCGGTAGAAAAATTTCCCGGCCGAAGGCCGGTTCCTCTTAAATTACAGGCTCGCTATCGCTCGCCATAATAAAATCGACACCTAAATGGCACGAAAGGTCTTAATATGGGGTAAAAGTTCTTAAAATCGCTAAACTAATGGGGCAAACATTTTATAATATCAAAAGCAATGGGGCTAAACATGAGGGAGAAAGGGGTCCAGAAAAAAATCCCTCAAGTGGAAATCTCCCCTTAAAGGCATATATATATACGGTACTCAAAGTACCTCGATTTTGTTAGTACCAGAATGAAGATATCCACGCAAAGTTCCCTGAATAAGTGGTGCCGGGTGTGACATGGCCTAGCATCTCTATAATTATAACTCTTGATAACTCACTGTCAGGGCGGGGGGTCACACGAGCGATAGTTCCGGTGACTATGGATTGAAACTTTTAATTTAAGCATCGTTTTCGGATTATTTTAAGGGGAGATTTGTATTTATATATGTATTTATGTTTGTATTAATTTATTTATTTGTTTGTACTAATTAATGTATTTATGTTTGTATTAATTTATTTATTTGTTTGTACTAATTAATGTATTTATGTTTGTATTAATTACCCCCCTGGGGGGTTAGGGAATAGAATATGCCCCACGTGCCTTCTGCGTGTCGTAAGAGGCGACTAAAGAGGTTGGGTCGGTGGGCTTGCGACCCCCACCCGGAAAAAATATCTAAGCAAGGAAAAACGAACGAACAGCCTCGGATGCGGACGGAACCAACGTTGACGAACCACGACCGACTAAGGACATGCCTTTGGACATTCTGAGAATGGCTACGTGGAATGTTAGTGGCATGAATGATGGCACAAAAGAGAGAGAGGTTCTGGAAGTGTTAGTGAATGCCAGGCTGGATGTATGTGGAATGACAGAGACCAAATGGAAAGGTTCAGATGTGAGAGAGTGGGAGTGTGGAATGGGTGTGTGTGCTGGAGTGAGTGAAGGAACAGCGAGAGAAGGTGCATGTTTGTTTGTAAGTAGCAAATGGAAGGAATGTGTAAGAGAGTATGGGTCTGTGGGTTCAAGGATTGTGTGGGTGAGAATGAAAGTAGGAATACAAACGTGGGTGATTGTATGCGTGTATGCCCCGACAGAGGATATACTTGAAAGAAAGAAAGAGGAGTTCTGGATGAATGTGGAGGCATGCCTGGAGAAGTTTGACAAGAACGAAAGAATATTTCTGATTGGGGATATGAATGGTAAGGTGGGTGATAGGAAAGTTGAGGGAGTGGTGGGAGGGTGGGGGGTACCATCAGAGGTGAATGGGAATGGTAGTGCACTTGTGGACGTATGTGTGGGGAGGAGGCTGTGGATAGCCAACACCTTCTTCCGACACAGAATGATCCACAGGTACACGTGGAAACGGATGTTGACGATGAAGGATAAGACAGTGGTGGAACGAAAGTCATTGATTGATTATGTATGTGTGGATGAACGAATGAAGAAATCTGTGATGGATGCTAGGGTGTATAGGGGTATTGGAGGGGGTCTGTCTGATCATTATGTAGTGGTAGCTAAGGTTAGGATACAAAAGAAGTGGGTGAGGAGAGCGGGAGGGAGGCGAGAGGAGGGTGGAATGGTGAGGAGGGTGGAGAGGTTGCAGGAGGAGGAAGTCAGGGAGGAGTACAGGAGAGCAGTGGAAAGACGACTAGGTGGGTTCGACCTGGAAGTTATGGAGGAAGTGGAGGAGATGAGCAAGGTGTTTAAGGATGAGATCTGTGCAGCATGTGAGGAGGTGTGTGGAGTGAGGAGAAGAGGGAGGGGAGTGAAAGGTACAGCATGGTGGACAGAAGAGGTAAGAATAGCTGTGGAAGAAAAGAAGAAAGCATATAGAGAGTGGTTGGGTAGTAGAGGGAATGAAGATTCCGAGAGACAGAAACGAGCGAGGTACGTGGAGAGTAAGAGGGTGGTGAAGAGAGTAGTGAAGGAAAGTAAGAGAAGAGTAGATGAGGAATTTGGAAGGAATCTGAGTGTAAAATGGAGGGAGAGTAAGAAACTGTTCTGGAAAGAAGTCAAGAAAGTTAGGGAAGGTAGCAAGGGAAACAGTAAGGGTGTGAAAGATAAGAATGGGAGAATGCTAGCCGAGAAGCAAGAGAGAGTCGAAAGATGGAGGGAGTACTTCAGTGAGTTGCTAAATGAAAGGAATGAAGAGCCAGCAAACATAGCTGGATATGGTATGGGAGGGAGAAAAAGAGAAGTAGTGGAGGAGGAGGTGGGGATCAGGAGGTCAGAAGTGTGGGAAGCCATGAAAAGAGTGAAGTTGGGGAAAGCACCAGGAACAGATGGAGTGTGTGGGGAAATGTTGAGGTATGGTGGTGAGATAGTGATAGAATGGGTATGGAAAATGTGCAAACTAGCATGGGAGAAGGGCAGTGCACCCGATGACTGGAAGACTGGCATAATAGTCCCCCTATATAAGGGCAAAGGGGAAAGAGGAGTGTGTGGTAACCACCGAGGAATATGTCTTCTAAGCGTAGTAGGGAAGGTATACAGTAGGGTAGTGATTGAGAGAGTGAGAGTGAGAACGGAGAAATGGATAGGCGACGAGCAGGGAGGTTTTAGGAAGGGAAGAGGATGTGTAGATCAGATTTTTACCCTGAATTGTGTTGTGGAGAAGTATCTGGAGAAGAAACAAAAGGTGTATGTTGCCTTTATGGACTTGGAGAAGGCCTATGACAGAGTGGATAGAGAAGGTTTGTGGAAAGTACTTAGAATATACGGAGTAGATGGCAAGTTGCTGAAAGCAGTGAAGAGCATGTATGAGGGTGCAAAGGCGGCAGTACGTGTGGAGAGTGAGCAGAGCGAGTTCTTTGACCTGAATGTTGGTTTGAAACAGGGGTGTGTGATGTCCCCGTGGTTGTTTACTGTATATATGGATGGAGTTATGAAAGAAATACTATCAAGAGCAGTGGATGTTGGTGTATCGCTGAAAAGGGAGGGAATTGAGTGGAAGCTACCTATACTGCTGTTTGCGGATGATACAGTTCTGATGAGTGATAATGAATGGGAGTTGCAGGGTCTGGTAAATGAATTTGGAACAGTGTGCGAAAAACGGAATTTGAAGGTAAATACGGGGAAGAGCAAGGTTATGGTCTTCGAAAGGGGTGAAGTCACAGAGTGTGAGGTGAAGCTGAACGGTCAGGCTATGGAGATCGTCAACTCTTTTAAGTATCTGGGCAGTGTGTTGAGTAAAGATGGGACTATGGATGAAGAGGTGCGGGAGAGGGTACAACAGGGGAAGAGGGTTGTAGGAACGCTAAAAGCAGTAACAAGAAATAGGGTGGTCAGTATGGAAGTGAAGAAGTCCTTGCATGACAGTGTGGTAATCCCGACACTGACTTACGGAAGCGAAGCATGGACGTTGGTTGAGAGACTCAGACCAAGAGTGAGAGCAGTGGAAATGAATTACTTAAGGAGTGCGTGCGGAGTTACATGGAGGGATAGACAGACTAATGAGGAAGTAAGAAGGAGGTGTGGTGTGGAGGTAGATGTGCTGGAAAGTGTGAAAAGGAACAACTTGAGATGGTTCGGCCATATGGAACGTATGGAAAGCGAGAGAATGACTAAGAGGGTGTACGAGAGCGAGGTGGAGGGACAGAGGGGGAGAGGTAGACCGAATATGAGGTGGAAGGATGGAGTGAGGAACTACATGAACGAAGGCGGTGCTGGTTGGGGGGAGGGGCGTCGACTGACTGGGGACAGAGGTGCATGGGGGCGGTTCGTTCGTGGCCACCCCTTCGGGGATCGCGGCGTCAGGCAATAGATAGATAGATAGATTAATTAATTTATTTGTTTGTACTAATTAATGTATTTATGTTTGTATTAATTTATTTATTTGTTTGTACTAATTAATGTACTTATGTTTGTATTAATTAATTAATTTATCTATTATTCTTTTTAGTTTCTATTCTAGACCTTCATCAAGCTTAACAAAATACTCCCAAGACCCACTTTCGAGATAAGTTTATGCTTTTTTCGGTAGATAATTCCTTCGTAAATTACAGGCTCGCTATCGTTCTCAAGGAAAAAATCGACATCAAAATTGCACGAAAGGTCTTAAATTGACAAAGAAAGTGGGCACGAGGTCTTAAAATCGCCAAACTAAGAGGGCAAACCTCTTAAAATCTCAAAAAACTAATGGGGCTGAACATGAGGGAAAATGGGTCTAGAGGAATCAGCCTTCGGCCGGGAAATTTTTCTACCGAAAAATGTACAAAATTATCTTGAAGGGGGTTCTAGTTTTTTTTTAGTTTTTTATGCTTGATGGAGGTTTAGGGAGGAAACTAAATACAATTAAATGAATAACTAAAAAAAAAATAATAATAATAAAATAAAAAAATCATCCCCATTTATAATACCGATCTAATCCGAATCTGTACAGCCCCTCGATAAGTCAGTGTCGGCCAAGCTATCACCGCGGCTGAGTTATCGTTGTGGTGGTGAGGTGTCAGCTACGGTCGGTAATTCCCGGGGCCACATTTGTCAACAGGTGGAGGTGGGCTGCTACACACTCGCTATATCACTGTTGCGGTGTTTGAGGGGGTCATGGGGCCAGGCGGCGGCAAGCTCATCGCGGTACGGTGGAATTTGGTAGTTCGCGGTAGTTTGTGTATTTACTTAACCCCTTGGGTACCGGCGACGTGTTTTTCATTATATTCTGGCAACTATTAGACAATTATATTTAGCTAAGGAAAAACGTCTACAAATTAAAGAGATACAAACTATCTCAATTAATCCTTTTAACTACCGGTACCACAGATCCCCAGCTGCATAATATCGTCTAAATATAGCTAGAATAAAATATACCACACGTCGCTGGTACTCAAAGGGTTAACGATTGAGCCGGTAATTATATGAGCTATTCGTGAATACATTTTGACGAGTCTGGAAATCTCGACTACCAACCTTGGCCTGCTCGAGGCCTTGGGGCTGTTCGGCCAGGCAGCTTGGGGAACAACAACAACAACAACAACAACAACAACAACAACAACTCAATAAGAACTTGGGCAATCGAGCGGGTAGTCTACCATTTAAAAAAAGTTAGTATTGATTTATAGTAAAATTGATAAAAGGATATTAAATAGACTGGAGTAGTATAGATATATTAAATAGACTGGAGTAGTATAGATATATTCGTAATTTACAGTAGTCGATGTTGGTACGGTTGGCCAAATAAGTTCTGTCTCCGCTGTCATTACGTTTTGCTCGCTCTGTGCTGTATTAATGTCTGTCAGATGTTGAATAGGGTGTGTAAAGATAGGAACATGTTTGAATATCTCACTCGAAACGATGAATTAATGTTTAGATAGTGCTGATACCAATTATTGATCGAAATATACTTGGTGCCGCCACATCACTTATTTGGCCAACTGTACGTGTTGTATATTTGTATTATAGTCCCACCACAGTTCCTCCCAGATGATTCCCAACAACACGTCTGTGGATTTCCAGTCACTGGAAATCCACAGAAGAGTACAGAACAAATACCTGACTCTGGAGCCAGCCACTCTTGCAAATTTTTATAATAACTGAAGATCTACGAAAGTAGATAAATGCATTTTATCACTTTTACATAAACATTATTTTAATATGTACACAAACAGTCCGAGCCTTCTAATAAGATACTCGGACATACTTTTTAAACCCTTATTTTGTGCATGCAATATATTTTAGATGCAATTTAATTTTAGCACTAAAATTTTTTAAACTTTGTGCAGTGAACCTACCCTTTTCTACACACCTTTAGTGTGGAAGCATATTCGCATATATATATATATATATATATATATATATATATATATATATATATATTTATATTTATTAATGGAAAAAAAATCCCCTTAACAATATAAATTAGTCAAAGTCTACATAGCTTTGGACTTCCTTGCCAGAACCATCGTGATCTGATCATTTGAGTCTCCCTTGTAGCTCAGTCCAGAAGTTATAAAGTGATTAGAGTGTAACCAGACCCTATTGGCTAATATCTATCATTCAGAAGAAGGAGGGGGGGGGGGGGTGAATCAAACCGGCCTTCAACTCCAACTGATCGGGTCATTTGTGGGGGAGAGTTGAAGCACCTTGGTTATATATTTAATGCCAACTCTAACTGTTAAGGTTATTTGTAGAGAGAGTTTCAGCACTGTGGTATTATATTGACGCCAACTACAACTGTTTGAATTATTTGTAGAGGGAGTTTCAGCACCTTGGTTTTATGTTGGCGTCATTATCGTATACCTTGAAATAATACCTGTCTTGAACTCCAACTGATCGGGTTATTATTTGTGGAGAGAGTTTTAGCACCGTGGTTTTGTATTGACGCCAACTTATCAGATAATTTACAGATCATTACCAAGGTATACAACATGGTGAAACTACTGTAAAGAATGTGACTTAACTCCCCTTACAGATGACCAAACCAATCATCACCAAAGTAGACAACATGGTGGTGGAACTACTGTAATTAAACTGACTTAACTCCCCTTACAGATGACCAAACCAATCATCACCAAAGTAGACAACATGGTGGTGGAACTACTGTAATTAAACTGACTTAACTCACCTTACAGATGACCTAACCAATCATCACCAAAGTAGACAACATGGTGGTGGAACTACTGTAATTAAACTGACTTAACTCCCCTTACAGATGACCAAACCAATCATCACCAAAGTAGACAACATGGTGGTGGAACTACTGTAATTAAACTGACTTAACTCCCCTTACAGATGACCAAACCAATCATCACCAAAGTAGACAACATGGTGGTGGAACTACTGTAATTAAACTGACTTAACTCACCTTACAGATGACCTAACCAATCATCACCAAAGTAGACAACATGGTGGTGGAACTACTGTAATTAAACTGACTTAACTCCCCTTACAGATGACCAAACCAATCATCACCAAAGTAGACAACATGGTGGTGGAACTACTGTAATTAAACTGACTTAACTCACCTTACAGATGACCTAACCAATCATCACCAAAGTAGACAACATGGTGGTGGAACTACTGTAATTAAACTGACTTAACTCACCTTACAGATGACCAAACCAATCATCACCAAAGTAGACAACATGGTGGTGGAACTACTGTAATTAAACTGACTTAACTCACCTTATATATGATCAAACCAATCATCACCAACGTAGTCTCTTAAGGGGAGATATCCACTTGAGGGATTTTTTTTTTGACGCCTTTCTCCCTCATGTCTAGCCCCATTGCTTTTGAGATTTTAAGACGTTTGCCCCATTAGTTTGGTGATTTTAAGAATTTCCGACCCATTCTGTCAAATTTTAGACCTTTCGTGCCATTCAGGTGTCGATTTTATCCTGGCGAGCGATAGCGAGCCTGTAATTTAAGAGTAACTGGCCTCCGGCCGGGACATTTTTCTACCGAAAAATATACAAATTTATCTTGAAAGGGGGTCAAGGGGGTGAAATTTTAAGATTGCTGGAGGAGTAGGAAACAAACTAAAAACCTCCCCTTAAGAGGAGATATATGTGTCTATGGTTCATATATTTATTTAGTTATATATTTTCTTTAGTTTCCTCCCAAGACCTCCATCAAACTTATAAGATACCCTCTAGACCCCCAAAATGACAGGCTAGCTATCGCTCGCAAAAAAATATCGACCCCTAAATCGCACGAAAGGTCTTAAAATCGCCAAACTAATGGAGCGTACGTATTAAAATGTCAAAACCAATAGGGCTAAACATTAGGGAGAAGGGGGTCTAGTAAAAAACAAAGCACTCCTTAAATCCCCTCATAGACGACCAAACCAATCATCACCGCACGGCAGACATCTCATTCACCCCCAGACCCCGCACAAAAGGATTCGATCGCCGAGCAGCCTCCAAGTCGTAACTCGGAGGTCCTGCCGTAGAAAGCATAATAATTTGGTCATCTTCTTCCTGGCGAGCGATAGCGAGCCAGCATTGTATGGAGAAATCCGGCTTCGCCGGAGACATTTTTCTATCGAAAAATGTACAAATTTAGATTGCTGTCAAAACAAAAATATATATATGCTGGCTCGCTCCCGCTCGCCAGGAAAATATTGACACCTGGATGGGGATAAAAGTCTTAAAACAGTAGGCTGAATGGGGCCGAATGGATACAAAAGGATTCGATCAAATAGCAGCCTCCTCCAAGTTGTAACTCGGAGGTCCTGCCGTAGAAAGCATAATAATTGACCACTTCCAAGTTTTGGTTTATAAGGAAGTTGGAGCTGTAATCATCACTATTTAACAGAATTATCAGCTAAAATACGGTCATAATACATACTTGATATCCGTCAGAAACCCACATTTGTATTGCATTTCTCATTAATATCGATGTTCACGGCTCCAATAGCCTGAAACTCGCAGGTGGTCAATTTGGTCCTGGACGCACTATACTCCGTTCAGTCTAGGTTGGGCAGACATCGTAACCCCTAACCTCTCATAACTCAGACAAAAACTAGAGTAATCGAGTTAATATTTCTACCAAATAGGAAGACTTGGCTAGGGAATAGGTGTGGAAATTGACAGGTCATTTGCTCTAGCCCCCTTTTTTTTTTAGTTACAGAGGTTAAAGTTTAGGATTTCTGCCCAACCTAGAATGACTGGACGTACTGGGTTGCACACAATAGACTGGCTAGCGGCAGTATGAATGACTGGACGTACTGGGTTGCACATAATAGACTGGCTAGCTGCAGTATGAATGACTGGACGTACTGGGTTGCACATAATAGACTGGCTAGCTGCAGTATGAATAACTGGACGTACTGGGTTGCACATAATAGACTGGCTAGCTGCAGTATGAATGACTGGACGTACTGGGTTGCACATAATAGACTGGCTAACTGCAGTATGAATGGCTGGACGTACTGGGTTGCACATAATAGACTGGCTAGCTGCAGTATGAATGGCTGGACGTACTGGGTTGCACATAATAGACTGGCTAGCTGCAGTATGAATGACTGGACGTACTGGGTTGCACATAATAGACTGGCTAGCTGCGACTGACGACAGATGGCTGGTGCAGTATCACGTTTCTCATTGGTCCCTCAGGCGGCGATATTATGCAGCTTAGGAAGGATCTGTGCTAGTCAAAAGTGTTAGTTGAGATAGTTTGTAGCCCTATTTTTGCTAGAGAACCTTCGTATGCTGAATGAAATCGTCTAATAGTTGCCAGAATAAAGTTAAAAAGACGTCGCCGGTACAGAAGGGGTTAAGAGGATAATTCTTAATAATTTATATATGTACGTATTTATTTATTATTTTTAGTTTCTTCCCTAGACCTCCATCCAGTTTTAAAATACCCCAAGACCCCTTTCGAGATTAATTGATTATTGTTCGGTAAAAATAAAAAAAATAAAATAAAAAAATAAAGTTTAAGGAAGGAGTGACAGCAAGTGCAGAGGTAGTATGCGACAAAAGGAAAGTAGGAGGCAGAGGTATCAGGAAGGGAAGCGAGTGGTGGAATGATACGGTGAGAAAGGCAGTTGAGGAGAAGAGACAGTGTTTTGAGAGGGTTTTACAGGATGGTAGTGTTGAGGTATGGGAGAGGTACAAGGAGAAAAGGAGAGAGGCAAAACGGAAAATTAGTGAAGCGAAAAAAGATGCAAACGAAGGGTGGGGTCAAAGGCTGAGTGAGAATTTTGAAGAACGAAAGAAGATGTTCTGGAAGGAGGTATATAAAGTAAGGAAAGGAGGACAAAAGAGGGAAGAGTCAGTGAAAGATGAAAATGGAGAATTACTAGTGGAACCAGTTGAAGTGAGGAAAAGATATGCCGAGTATTTTGAATCTTTGTTAAATACAAGAGATGGAAGAGAAGCAGTGATTGAAGCAGAGGTGGATGGAGATAGGTTACCCAGGCCACCCAGGTGGCAGGGAATGAATGAAAGGATTGAGGAATATGAGGTGAAAGAAGCAGTGAAACAAATGAGAAAAAATGGGAAAAGCAGAAGGTTTGGATGGTATTGCTGTGGAGTGTATAAAGAAGGGTGGAGATGTGATGATAGATTGGTTGGTGAGACTTTTCAATGTGTGCTTTGCTGTGTCAATGGTACCAATAGACTGGAAGAGTGCATGTATTGTGCCGTTGTACAAGGGGAAGGGAGATCGGCAGGAGTGTTCAAGTTATAGAGGTATTAGTTTATTGTCAGTGGTTGGAAAGCTGTATGGCAGGGTGTTGATAGAGAGGATAATAAAGTGTACGGAAGTTGCAATAGGAGAAGAACAGTGCGGTTTTAGGAAGAAGAGGGTGCGTGGATCAGTTGTTTGCAGTAAGACAGTTATGCGAGAAGTATTTAGAGAAGCATAAGGAGATATTTTGGGCTTTTATGGACTTGGAAAAAACGTATGATCGTGTGGACCGTGAAGCAATGTGGAAGGTGTTAAGGATTTATAAAATAGGAGGAAATTTGTTAGAAGCAGTTAAGAGTTTTTATGAAAGGAGCAGAGCATGTGTGAGAGTAGGAAATGGTGAGTTGAGTGAATGGTTTGAGGTAAAGGTAGGTTTGCGACAGGGTTGTGTAATGTCACCATGGCTGTTTAATATGTTTATGGATGGTGTGGTGAGGGAGGTGAAAAGGAGAACTATGGGAAGAGGATTGGGTTTAGTAGGAAAGAATGGTAGAGATTGGGAGTTGAATCAGTTGCTGTTCGCTGATGACACAGCATTGGTGGCGGATTCTGATGAGAAACTGCAGCGGGTAGTCAAAGAGTTTGGTGTGGTTTGTGGAAGGAGGAAACTGAAGGTGAACGTCAATAAAAGTAAAGTAATGGTGTGTAATAGGGGAGAGCATAGGGTGAATCTAGATGTGAGGCTGGATGGGGAAATATTGGAACAAGTAGAGTGTTTTAAATATCTAGGAGGAACGATAAGCAGGAGTGGAGGTATGGAAGTGGAGGTAAAACAGAGTGTGTGAAGGAAGGAAGGTTTTCGGAGCAATGGGAAGTATGTGGAAGACGAGAAATCTCGGAGTGAAAGTAAAAAGTGCACTGTATCAAGGAATTGTTGTACCAACAGTGATGTATGTGGCTGAGACATGGGCTCTGAAGAAAAAGGAGAAAAGAGGGCTGGATGTGATGGAGATGAGCTGCTTGAGGAGTATGTGTGGAGTTACTCGTAGAGACAGATTGAGGAATGAAGAGATACGTAGGAGAGTGGGGCAGCAGGAACATTTGTCAGCCAGAGTGGACAGAAGGGTGCTGAGCTGGTATGGTCATGTTGAACGAATGGGAAATGAAATGCTTACAAAGAGAATATGTGAGTCAGGTACAAGGGGAGATAGAAGGGCAGGAAGACCCCCATTGAGATAGAGAGACTGTGTAAGAAAGGCTTTGGATGATAGAGGAATGACTATAGATCAGGCAGGGGAAGTGGTGGTGGACAGGAGTGAATGGAGAATGCTTGTGAATAGTTGAGTGAACACGTGGTCATTTGGAGTAAGGGGTCGGGCGCAAGTTGAACTAGATAATAGTCCATCAGGCGCCTGGCCCGGGGAGACGATTAATATGAAGGGTGCGCCTGGAAGTGTGGTGGGAGGGCTTGTGGCTTTGGCTCCGCTGCATGTCTGCCTGCCGAGATCGGAACCTCTCCGGGTGGTCGGGGACCGGGGGAGTGCTGGAGCGACCTTGGTGACCCTGGTCTCTGGGTCTTCTCCTGGGTGACCTGGATGTGTGTGAGTTTGTGCTTTTTATCTGTGTTTATCTGTGTTTATTTGTTGTTTGTTTTTGTGTTTTCCCTGTTCTTGCTCTGTCTTGAGTCGGCTACCCCCAAAATGGGGATTGGGCCTGAGCATATAGATAGATAGAAAAAACAAAAATCCGGCCGAAGTTGCAGGCTCGCTATAGCTCGCTAGGAAAAGAATCGATACCTAAATGGCACGAAAGGTCTTGAACTCGTCAAACCAATGGGCGACTGTCTTAAAATCTCAGAACGAATAGGGCTAAACATGAGGGAGAAGGGGGTCCGGAAAACCCCCACCTTTACTCATTTACATCACCTTACACACTATTATTGTTCCTTCAGTAGACGCTATAGTCTATTCGCTGTAAGTAGGCGAAAAATCATGACCTCTAACCTCTGTGTAACTCAAGAGCGACTAGAGTAATCGAGCTAATATTTCTACCATTTGGGAAGAGTCAGCCAGGAAATAGGTGTGAAAAATGTACAGCCCATTTGCTCTAGTCCTTTTTGGAGTTACAGAGGATAGAGGTCATGATTTTAGAGTTACAGAGGATAGAGGTCATTATTTCACGCCTACTTACAGCGAATTGACTCTAGTACGATGATTTTTCGTCGAAGTATCTTGTTAATTTTGAAAACGTGGTAATTATATGATGCAGAACCTTACTAATTGTATATGTTTCCAATAAGTATGGAACAATCAGCTGCTAAGGGATTGATTATATTTTCACATGGAAATATATTGTTTATATTAGTATTGTATTGTGTATTGGTTACAATACCCAATATATAATTGACACCAGACACCAGACACCTGTTTGCATTTTATGTTGCCATGCCTATTTTTCTTATTCTTCGACTAATATGCATGATCCATATACCATTGAATTATTATATATTTTTAAATGTAACTTGCAATGATGTACACCGGACTAGATGTAATTATTGATAATATCAGTAAGGGTAATTCTCTGAGACCAACTTCTTACGAATCTGCACGTAAGAGTTGTGTGTGATTAGGTTACTGCAACATGTTGAGTTACACAGAGAGGCCAGAGTAAATACAGTGTAATGTTATAAGATATACGTACGTTATTGTGCATTACAGCCATTTACATATATAAAGGTGTAAAACATTTGTGTGCAACATTTTCAGTGTTCTAATTAATTGCATGTTGTTAACCCCTTCTGTACCGGTGACGTCTTTTGTATTATATTTCACCTACATTTAGACGATTTTTTGTAGCTTAGGAAGGATATAGGGTAGCTAAAAGGATTAATTGTGATAGTCTGTAGCTTTTTCATTGGCATACGTCCTTCCTAAGCTGAATAAAATCGTCTAATAGTAGCCAAAGTAGAGTGAAAAGGGCGTTTCCGGTAAAGAAGGGGTTAAGGGACATATCATAATGTATTGCATTCCAATTGTATGTGTATGTATGTATATACTGAGGCGCATACCCCATTGCTGGAGGTGGCCGACTCGAGACAGAGCCTGAACGGAAACCTTTAAAGTTACAATTCTTAGGGTCAGGGACCACTTTTGCGTTCCCTCGCCCCTTTCTCTGTCTCGTTCAGTAGGAACATTTTACAAGGGGAGGAGGATTCCTAGCCTCCTGCCCCAAAATTCCAATTAGCCTCTGAAGTCCTATTTTACCTGTCCAGTCTCAGTTTAGTGAAGGTTCGCCAACCTGTTCTTCCTCTCCGTGATCGCCGCTGTCTCATTTTCGATATGATTTTCTGCCATTGTGTCCTGAACTATCCCATTACGGAGGGCCTTTGTAACGCCCTCCGCCATATGACAGCCGGCTCCTCCTGTTCTTGTTCTTGTTTTTGTGGGGTTTGAAAGGCGCTCGGGTGGCAGACATTGGCTTGCCCGGGTCCTCCTGTTCATCCCGAGTACCTTAAGGGGAGGATGGTTAACTTTTTGGCCGATGTTTGCATGTATTCATTATATTTCTAGTTTCCTCCCTAGACCTCCATCAAATTTAAAAAAACATCCATTAGATCCCCCTTCTAGATTAATTTGTAAATTTTTCGGTAGAAAAATGTCCCGGCCGAAGGCCGGTTCTTCCAACATTACAGGCTCACTATCGTTCGCCAGGGATTTTTTTTACACCTAAATAGCACGAAAGGTCTAAATATTGACGACGGAATGGGGCGAAAGGTCTTAAAATCGACTATCTAATGGGGCAAACATCTTAACATCTGACAACTAATGGGACTAAGCATGAGGGAGAAAGTGGTCCAGAAAACCCGGCCCATCCCCCCTGTAATGGCCTGTGACGGAGTAAGTGTGAAATTCGACAATGCATGGGAAGTCTGACGCTTTTCTTGTATCTACACACGCTGGAAATGGGATATTCTCAACCTTTGGACTGCTGGTAATGGCTCGGAAAGCTGAGTAAGATCGACAATTGGTACGGTAGCTTGAACACAATCACATTTCTTAGCACTTTTGAATGCGATAAAGTGTCTCTCTCGATTACCATAATGCATACAGCCCGGTGACAATAGCAAGAATGACGTGTAATGATATGTCTTAAGGGGAGATTTCCACTGGAGGGATTTTTTTCTTTACCCCTTTCTCCCTCATGTTTAGCCCCATTGTTTTTTTAGATTTTAAGACGTTCGCCCCATTAGTTTGGCGATTTTAAGAACTTTCGCCCCATTTCTGTCAATTTTAAGAACTTTCGTGCCATTTAGGTGTTGATTTTTTCCTGGCGAGCGATAGCGAGCCTGTAATTTGAGAGGAATCGGCCTTCGGCCAGGAAATTTTTCTACCGAAAAATGTACAAATTTATCTTGAAAAGGGGGTCTAGGGGGTGTAATTTTAAGCTTGATGGAGTTCTAGGGAAGAAACTAAACACCTCCCCTTAAGGCAAAAATGTTACCAGTATTCCTTAGGCGAATACACGGTCTTCCACAAATATATGGTTAATTTGAAATAGTGTTAGTGAATTGAGAGGGCTAATACTGATACACTTACACCATAATAGGTATCCAAAGATAATGTACGACAGGTTGGGAGATAGGTATCCTCACCAGGATTCGAACCCACTCACTCCAGGTATGTTTGGGAGAGTCGGGCTCCGTAACCACTCGGCCATGAGCGATACGCCCGCTAACACAACCTTTACCGAAAAATATGAGTCCGTATATTGTGGTTTAGAGCCTGCAATATAGGTGACGACGCCTCCTGCAATATAGGTGACGACGCCTCCTGCAATATAGGTGACGACGCCTCCTGCAATGTAGGTGACGACGCCGCCTGCAATGTAGGTGGGGACGCCTCCTGCAATATAGGTGACGACGCCTCCTGCAATATAGGTGACGACGCCTCCTGCAATATAGGTGACGACGCCTCCTGCAATATAGGTGACGACGCCTCCTGCAATATAGGTGACGACGCCTCCTGCAATATAGGTGACGACGCCTCCTGCAATATAGGTGACGACGCCTCCTGCAATATAGGTGACGACGCCTCCTGCAATATAGGTGACGACGCCTCCTGCAATATAGGTGACGACGCCTCCTGCAATATAGGTGACGACGCCTCCTGCAATATAGGTGACGACGCCTCCTGCAATATAGGTGACGACGCCTCCACGCTCCTGCAATATAGGTGACGACGCCTCCTGCAATATAGGTGACGACGCCTCCTGCAATATAGGTGACGACGCCTCCTGCAATATAGGTGACGACGCCTCCTGCAATATAGGTGACGACGCCTCCTGCAATATAGGTGACGACGCCTCCTGCAATATAGGTGACGACGCCTAGCCCGGGTTGTGATCAAGTCGTTCCTCTCCTTATATCATGCTCGTGACAGTGATATTATAACCTTATTGGGGGGCTGCTGTCGTGTGTGCCCCCCCCCCCCGACCCCTAACCTCCCTGCCCCTTACCCCTTCCTACCCCTCCCTACCTTTCCCCCTCGCCCCTTCCTCCCCATCCATGACCCCCCCCTCCCCCCTGTTCAATCACCTACCTATCCCCCTGACCCCTAACCTGCCTACCCCTTACCCCTCCCTACCCTGACTCCTCTCAACCCTTCCTCCCCCTGTCCAATCACCTCCCTATCCCTCCCCTTAACCCCTTCCTCCTCCCCCACCCATGACTTCCTCCTTCTCTTACTCCTCTTAACCCCTTTCCCTGCTCCCCTTGTCCTGTCATCTACCTACCCCTAACCTCCCCACCCATGACCCCTCTCCCCCACCCATAACCCCTCTCCCCCACCCATGGACGGGACTGGAGTTCTCGAAAAGGGGCTCCAGTCCTGACGCTATTCTTGACTTACAGTGTGCTGGCTTAATAATCCAGAAGAGTTGATAGCCTCTGAAGTCCTAATTTAACTAACTAACCATCCCATGCCCCCTCCTCCCCTGACTCCCCTTGTCCAATCATCTACCTATCCCCCCCCCCGTTCCCACCCCTAACCTCCCTACCCCTACCACCCTCACCTTCCTACCGCCATCCCCTCATTTCCCCTCACTAACCTAACCCTACCCTGACCTTTCATCTGCTGTACCTACCCTCACCTACCTCAACTTCCTACCCCCTCTCCCACTCTTGACCCCTCACTTGCCTATTCCTTCCCCCCTCCCCCCACAGCACCTCACCTACCTACCCCCCTTTCCTACCCCTGACCCCTCACCTTCCTACCCCTGACCCCTCACCTTCCTACCCCCTTAACCCCTCCTGACCTCCTCACCAGATTCACCCACCTACTCCCCCCCCCCCTCCCTCACATAACCCCCAATTACCCCCACCTACATTATCTTACCCCCACCCCCCAACTCCTCACTTACCTACCCCAATATAACTCCTTCTCCCCCTGTCCCCTTACAGACCTCGCCGCTTTAGAGGAACCGGCCTTCGGCCGGGAAATTTTTCTACCGAAAAATATACAAATTTATCTTGAAAGGGGGTCTAGGGGGAGTAGTTTTTAGCTTGATAGAGGTCTAGGGAACAACCTAAAAACCTCCCCTTAACTGATGGAACAGCATACAGTTGTTGTTGTTGTTGTTCCCCAAGCTGCCTGGCCGAACAGCCCCAAGGCCCCGAGCAAGGCCAAGGCCACAAACGAGCGCCCCCACAGAACCCTCCCTGCCGACCACAATAAAGCCTGGGTGACCGAAGCCACTCCATGGCGGGGCTGAGAGGTGCGTAAACGCCCGGGAAACCAAAGCCCCACCCAGGGCCCTGTGCCCCTCACCAATTATGAAGAGAAAGTTGAGGGGCAAAGGAATAATGTGACGCTTTAGCTTCCAATCTTGGTAGATTGGGAGGTCAATCCACGGAAGAGACGCCGTCACTTGAGATTTAGAAAATATATAAGTAATAGGAACAGTCAGAGTAAGCTATGGGTATGGCAGAGATCGCTCAGGTCTCACTCTGATAGACCAGCCCATCACCAGCATACAGTAGATATAAAGAGTTGGTGATGTGTCGATTGTTCTCCTGTTCTCCTTTGTTCTTAAAATTATAGGTTAATTACTCTTAGTATTTTAAGATTAGTAGATCCCTTTGACTCTCTCTCTCTCTAATTGCACATCTACTAACACACATAAGCAGAATATTGAACACACATACATAAAGTACATATATACTGTTTATACGAGTATATGCAACCACACACAAACACTAGGATTAACAAAATCACACAAACTAATGTAAAAATACACACACACACACACACACACACACACACACACACACACACACACAACTAATGGACAATAAATCGTGCTGCCATTCTGAGCCACCCTATATAAGAAGCAACAGGATCCCAGGCACTCCCAATATAAACGCAGTAATCAGGGGTTGTTTGCTCTGCTCATCTGCTGACCACACACTACAAGGTGGTGTGTAATAGACTTAAGGGGAGATTTCCACTTGAGGGATTTTTTTCTTGACCACTTTTTCCGTCATGTTTGGCCCGATTGCTTTTAAGATTGTAAGACGTTCGCCCCATTATTTTGTCGATTTTAAGAACTTTCGCTCCCTATCTGTCAATTTTAAGACCTTTCATGCCATTATGGTGTCGATTTTTTTCCTGGCGAGCGATAGCGAGTCTGTAATTTAAGAGGAACCGGCCTTCGGCCGGGACATTTTTCTACCGAAAAATGTACAAATATATCTTGTAAGGAGGTCAAGGGGGAGTAATTTTAAGCTTGTTGGAGGTCTAGGGAACAAACTAAATACCCCCCCTTAAGGGGGTAGTGCTTGTTTTTCTTTTCTTCTTCTTTTTTGGCCTTTACAGTATATACATTGATTAACTTTATGTTTAGTTTCCTCCCTAGACCTCCATCAAGCTTAACAAAAAAAACCTAGACCCCCTTTACAAGATAAATTTGTATATTTTTCGTTTTAAAAATGTCAAGGCCGATTACTTAAAAAATTACAGGCTCGCTATCGCTCGCCAGGAAAACATTGACACCTAAATGGCCCGAAAGGTCTTAAGATTGACAACAAAAAATAGGTGACAGGTCTCAAAAGACCCAAACTAACGGAACGAACGTCTTCAAATCTCAAAACTAATATGCTAAACATGAGGGAGAAGGGGGTCCAGAAAAAGCGACTACCGCCCCCCTAAAAAGATACCAGACCCCAATTACCTGAAAAAAATGGCGGGAAAAAATGCTCGTGTGACACAGGTATATTATAGGTGTTGATTTATATGATGTTATATGACAGTGTATGGGTGAGGGCTGGTCCTATCCAGAGTGAGGTTTGTCATCCTCTACGCTGTACCCTGTTCTAAAGAAGTAGGCCAACACTCCTTTTTACTAGCTCTATTTTTATGGGTGAGGGCTGGTCCTATCCAGAGTGAGGTTTGTCATCCTCTACCCAAACCTTAGCCGTTTCTTTCTATCTCTTGTATTGTCTACTTTTCCTTTTGGGGGGCAGGAAGCTAGGAATCCTCCTCCCCTTGTAAAATTTACCTACTAAACGAGACAGAAAGAGGCGAGGGAACGCGAAAGTGGTCACGGACCCTAAGAATTAGAACTCTAAAGGTTTCTTTTCGGGCTCTGTCTCGAGTCGGCCACCCCTAGCAATGGGGTACGGTATGTACCCGAGTACATACATAATACATACATACACACACACATACATACATACATACACACATACATACATACATACACACATACATACAGTACATGAATGCATACACACATACCTGTACATACATACATACATACATACATACATACATACATACATACATACATACACACATACACACACACATACATACATACATACATACACACATACATATGTTTTTGTTTGTCATTTACAGAGTTTAGGGTTATTTACAGAATAGGGTATTGTGTGTTTTGTTTATGTCGTTTCCTCTCTTATATATATGGAATTGTATCTTCCCTGACCCTATTTAGCATTAGAGGATTTGCCACTATAGTCTATTTACTTTAAGGGGAGGTTTTTAATTAGTTCGCTAGACCTTTATCAAGTTTAAAATTACAGCCCATAGACCCCCTTTCAAGATAAATTTGTACATTTTTCGGTAGAAAAATGTCCAGGCCGAAGGCCGATTCCTCTTAAATTACAGGCTCGCTATCGCTCGCCAGGAAAAAATCGACACCTAAATGGCACGAAAAGTCTTAAAATTGACATAAATGGGCCGAAAGTTCTTAAAATCGCCAAACTAATGGGGCGAACGTCTTAAAATATCAAAAGCAATGGGGCTAATTATGAGGGAGAAAGGGGTCAAGAAAAAAATCCCTCAAGTGGAAATCTCCCCTTAAGCTGGTGAATTTGCACTAATTGTCTCTTTGATCTAGAGAACTCGTATTAGAAATGATTGGCTGATGGTGCTAAGTCTGTGTATAACATCGTTCACTTGTTAATGATTGGCTGATGGTGCTAAGTCTGTGTATAACATCGTTCACTTGTTAATGATTGGCTGATGGTGCTAAGTCTGTGTATAAACATCGTTCACTTGTTAATAATACACACCTAAGACACGCCTTACACAATGAATTAATGAATAATTGACCTTGTTAGAATACATTTTGACCATTAACCCCTTCTGTACCGGAGCCGTCCTTTTAAGGGGAGGTATTTAGTGTGTTCCCTAGACCTCCATCAAGCTTAAAATTACACCCCCTTGAGTCCCTTTCAAGATAATTTTGTACATTTTTCGGTAGAAAAATGTCCCGGCCGAAGGCCGTTTCCTCTTAAATTACAGGCTCGCTATCGCTCGCCAGGATAAAATCGACACCTGAATGGCACGAAAGGTCTTAAAATGGGGTGAAAGTTCTTAAAATCGCCAAACTAACGGGGCGAACGTTTTATAATATCAAAAGCAATGGGGCTAAACATGAAGGAGAAAGGGGTCAAGAAAAAAATCCCTCAAGTGGAAATCTCCCCTTAACTATATTCTGGCCACTATTACACGACTTACTTCAGCTGAAAAAGGGGCCTCCAGCAATTAACAGGCTTTGAACTATCTCATTTTACCCTTTTACTACCACAGATCCTTCTTAAACTGCATAACATCGTCCAAAGATAGCTAGAATTGAACATTAAAGACGTCGCCGGTACAGAAGGGGTTAAAAGCAAAAGAATGCCATCATTATAAATCGGTAGAATAAAACTTAAGGGGAGATCTCCACTTGAGGGATTTTTTTCTGGACCCCTTTCTCCCTCATGTCTAGCCCCATTGCTTTTGAGATTTTAAGATGTTCGCCCCCATTAGTTTGGCGATTTTAAGAATTTACGCCCCATTCTGTCAATTTTAAGACCTTTCGTGCCATTTAGGTGTCGATTTTATCCTGGCGAGCGATAGCGAGCCTGTAATTTAAGAGTTTTTTAAGGGAAATTTTTCTACCGAAAAATGGACAAATTTATATTGAAAGGGGGTCAAGGGGGAGACTTTTTTAGATTGCTGGAGGAGTAGGAAACATACTAAAAACCTCCCCTTAAATAGCGGGGCACTTGGGAGGTTGCATGTCTTTCACCTTCGCTGGCGGAGGTGTGCGCTCTACTGATCACCTCCTAAATGTAATCACTTCTTCCTTGGCGTATATCCTATCTGCCCAACAAATTCCATGATAATTGGTTCAACACTTTTTGAGATATCTTCTGTACAGACAAACCGACAAAACGAAGGGCAAGTCGTAACCGCCTCAAACTTAACCCCTCCTTTACCGGCGACGTCTTTATATGTAATTGTATTATAGCTATATTTAGACGGTTGGGTGCAGTTGTAAAAGTATTTTTTTAGTAGCCAAAAGGTTTAAGTGGGGTAGATCGAAGCCTGTTGATTGCTGGAAGCCCCTTTTTAAACTGAATAAAACCGTCTGATAGTAGCCACAATAAAGTTAAACGGACGTCGCCGGTACAGAGGAGGTTAAGGGGAGGTTTTTAGTTTGGTCTCTAGATATCCATTAAGCTTAAGATTACACCCCCTTGAGCCCCTTTCAAGATAAATTTGTACATTTTTCGGTAGAAAAATTTCCCGGCTGAAAGCCGGTTCCTCTTAAATTACAGGCTCGCTGTCGCTCGCCAGGATACAATCGACACCTAAATGGCACGAAAGGTCTTAAAATTGACAAATGGGTCGAAGGTTCTTAAAATCGTCAAAATAATGGGGCGAACGTCTTAAAATTAGAAAAGCAATGGGGCTAAACATGAGGGAGAAAGGAGTCAAGACAAAAATCCCTCAAGTGGATATCTCCCCTTAACTAAGTTATTTCGCTCTGTATTCGTTGACGTGCGAACATTTAGTTCTAGCCAAATTTGAACACTTTTCTTTTCTATTCTGGGCCCCAAACTGACATGTTGGCCGATCATGGGAGTAATTATGTGTATTATTATGTTGGCCCCTTCGCTTCCACATAACTAATCCATCATAATTATCTAGGTATTTTTATGCTTCGGAATGACACACTAAATTGTAAAAGCTGGATCCCCTAAAAATACGCTCTTCGTGAACCGTCTAAGTGTCATTAAAGATTTATTACGTGCTATTATAAGATTGATTACGTGCTATTATAAGATTGATTACGTGCTATTATAAGATTGATTACGTGCTATTATAAGATTGATTACGTGCTATTATAAGATTGATTACGTGCACTTATAAGATTGATTACGTGCTATTATAAGATTGATTACGTGCTATTATAAGATTGATTACGTGCTATTATAAGATTGATTACGTGTTATTATAAGTAATTTAGCTTCATTGTAGATCTCTTATAAAACAAGGCTCAGGCAATTTTCGTTTATATGGCCTATTTTTTTTTGGGGGGGGACTTAGCTAGATACGCATAAGACAAGTTAATATACAGATTTTGATATGATAAAGTTCCTGTATTTATATTCTTCAATATTGGCTACTAACTAGTCTTATGAAATATATAGGCATTTAAGCAATTTAATGTTATGACGAATTCGCATGAGAGCTTAATCGAGCAAATATTAATTGACAATTTCTTTTTGGCAACATTTGGCTGACATCGACAACTAGACTGAAAGTAGATTATTTTAGTAACATAATTCATTTAAAAATATATAATTGAAGTTCCCAATTTCACTTGCCAATCAAAGTATTCGAAAATAGCGTTTGGGTGAATATATCTTTAATGTCGGTAAATAATGACACTGCCTAAATACATTGGCAGTCGACCGGCCTCTGTTTACTAAATGACCGGTGTTGCGTCATCATTATACATCTTTATTGCGTCATTATTGCGTCAAGATGTCACCGCCCCCCAAAGCTCACGCGGATCCTTATCTCGGCGTTATCAGTAAAGAGGGCAGTCGGTCGTTTCGTCTCCTTGCCTTTCTCCCCCACACCCACTAGTCATTTCGCTCACGCAGCAGTTTAAATAGTCAGTATGTTTGAGACCCGCTGAGGGGAGCATGATGTGCGGGGGTTGTGGGAGCCAGATTGTGATTTGGATGGGAGTGTTAGCCAATATATATCTATTTGTTTAGTATATATATATTAATTTATCAGTTTATTTTTTAGTTTCTTCGCTAGACCTCCTCGACCACAGCCTAGCACAAGTTTGGTTTTCTTTCTGACCTGATCTGGGTCGTTTTTCTGGTCCCCGTTCTTAGTCCCGTTTAGTCCCATTAGTTTTCAGATTTAGTTTATTCAAGTACATTGGGGTTTGTAATTGATGATTAATGTTAAGAACGGGGTGTTACTTGTTTATAACGTTCGGCTCATTAGTTTGGTGATTTTAAGACCTTTCGCCCCATTTCTTTGTCAATATTAAGACTGTTCGTGTTATTTAAGTGTCGATTTTTTCTTGGCGAGCGATAGCGAGCCTCTAGTTTAAGGGGAACCGGCCTTCGGCCAGGGCATTTTCCTTTCGAAAAATGTATAAATTAATCTTGGGGGGTGTTTTTTTTTAATCTTGATAGAGGTCTATGGAGGAAGCTAAAAAACTAATAAAAAAAAATATACAAATGGGGAAATAAATACGCCCCTCATCCCTTAGAAGAGTTTGGAGTAGGTGTGAGAGAATGAAATGTGGATGTAGGGACTAATAAAAACAACTTAGGGGCGAAAAGACCTCAAATTGTAATAGGCTGGAGGTGTATATAATTAGTGATAAGGAAAGGAAAGTGTTTAATAAGCCATGTACCTACCTACCTGGTGGGAAATAGAACCTGTTGTGTATATTTAGCAGGAAATAGAACATGGTGTGTATATTTAGCAGGAAATAGAACATGGTGTGTATATTTAGCAGGAAATAGAACATGGTGTGTATATTTAGCAGGAAATAGGGATAATGAGGAGTAATTTATGATGAACAGACCTGATACGCACATATAGAAGAGAAGGTTTTGTGAACAGTAAAAATATGGTTTTGTAAACAATAATTTTGCATGAATTTGATGGCAAATGAAACTATAGTAATAAAATTGGTTATACAAATTCAAGCAAGGATATATATATATATACTGTATATATACGGTATATATATATATATATACACTTATAATTTTGTACTAACACGATGTTGTAGTTTCAGTTAAAACTGAGTTTTGTATAGATAGATAGATTTTTTTTTTTTTTTTTTTTTTTTTTTTTTTTAAAGAGACAATGAACGGAGGAAGGAAAAACACAGATAAAACAAAAAGGTCCATGTGCCTAAAGGCATCCTCCATTCATAAAATGTTTGTAACAACTGGATTTAAACATTTGTAGATTGTAAGTTTGTGGAAAGCAATTCGAGGGAAGTGAATTCCAAAGAGTAGTAGTTCTAGGGATAAATGAATTTTGATAAGCAGAAGTTCTGCATTGTGGAGGAGAAAGTGTAAATTCATGGGCGCTCTCAGCTGCCCTAGTTCTACGGGGAAAGATGTGGAGAGGCGGCACAATTGAAGCAAGTTCCTCGGAACAATTGCTGTGAAAATATCTGTAGAATAATGCAAGGGATGCAACGTTTCTTCGTATGGATAATGTAGGAAGGTCCTGTGTGATTGCAGGGTTATTGATTAATCTAATAGCTTTATTTTGAATTTTGTCCAACTGCCTCAATGCAACCACTCCACTTCCACTCCACAGAGGTGAACAGTAATCCATCTGAGAACGCACATGACTTTTATATATTACGGCCAACTGCTCGTCAGTGAAGAATTCTCGAACTCTGTACAGGAGTCCCAGTTTTTTAGAGGCATTCTTAGCAATGCTTCTAACATAATGTGTCCAGCTCAAGTTAGTAGTTAATGTTACACCGAGAATGTCAATACTAGGGGAAGTGGGAATATTTACATCATTAAAAAATATATATGGGAGTCAGTGAGATTCTGTCGGTTAGAAAATTGAATGTACTTGGTTTTCTATGCATTAAAGGAAACTAGATTCTTTTGTCCCCATTCTTCAATTCTAGAAAGGTCCTGGTTCAGAGAAATTGCAGTGCTTATTTTTGAATTTATAAGGTCGGGTTGGGTGAAAGAATTGGTAAATGTGAAGGAACTGTGGAGTGTTGAGTCATCTGCGTAGGAATGTATTGGATTATGAGTGGTAGATATGAGATCATTGATATGAATGAGGAACAGAGTTGGGGCCAAAACTGATCCCTGGGGAACACCAGCATTTATTGAGTGAAATTGAGAATAAAGGCCATCTACCATTACACGTATTTTTCTGTTATGAAGATAAGAAGAAATTAGTGGAACTAATGATGCAAGGCCGTAGTGTGACATCTTCGACAATAAGGATTGATGCCAGACTCTATCAAATGCCTTTGATATATCCAGTGCTATTGTATGTGTTTCACCATGTTGGTCTGTAGCTTGGTTGATTTGATGCGTAAGAAGGCAAAGAATGTCTGCAGTTGATCGACATCGTCTAAAACCATATTGCCTATCACTGATTAATTTATTATTCTCAAGATGCTTAATTATGTGATTATTTAATATAATTTCAAAGACTTTACCAAGAGTGGAAGTTATAGCTATTGGTCTGTAGTTTGATGGATCTGAAGAGGCACCTTTTTTAGGAACTGGATGGATGTTTGCTTCTTTCCAGGGTACTGGGAAGCATGAGGTATGAGTACATAGACGGAAAAATTTTGCCAATACAGGAGCGAGCACCAAGGAGCAATTCTTAAGTACTATTGGAGGAATTTCATCTGGACCAGGAGCCTTATCTACTGAGAGATTCTGCAAAATAGTTTTGACATGTCTGGTGTGGATCTTAAGTGAGGGAATTTCAGGCGAATTAAAATTAAGTACAGGGACATCTTGATTTATTTCATCTAAGGTTGAGTTGGTGGAGAAAATATCCGCAAGAAGGTTAGCTTTACCTCTTGGGTCACTTACAAGATTGCCAGTCGGAGATTTTAATGGTGGAATGGATGAAGCAGTTGTGAAGTTGGATTTGAATGAGGTAAGAGTAGACCAATATATTTTGTTATCATTTGGATTATTTAGAAGTTTATTTGCCTGCTTGTGGAGAAAGTTTGATTTAGTTAGGTTTAATACAGTTTTGGCATGATTTCTGATGTTTCTAAAGTAATTAAAGGCTTCATGTGTTTTTGATCTTGTGTATGCATTGTAGGCTATTGCTTTTTGTTCAGTTACTCTAGCACAATTATGGTCAAACTATTTAGGTGAATTAGATCTTTTACTGTACTTTTGATGAGGAATAAAAGTTTCCATTCCAATTTTTACAAAATCTTGTATGTGGTTCAAGGTGGAGTGTGCATCATTTGAAAAGAAAGAGGTCCAGGGAATATCAATAAAGAAACCTTGAAGACCCTCCCAGTCTGCCCTATCGTAATGCCATTTAGTCACCAAAACAGGTTCAGAGTGGGAAGGTGTGGTAGGTGATAGACAGATAGATATATATACAGTAGATAATAAGATAGTGATAGATAGATTATTGGTAAGAGAGAGAGAGAGAGAGAGACTGCAACTTACACAGATATAATGTCTTCTTTTCCTTCAGCGTCATAACTTAAGACTAACCAGGTGTTGTAACTTGTAGGTAATGTCGCCGATTTCCTGTCATAACTCTTGTGAGGCGGCCATTCTGATTACATACATGGTGGGTGTACATGGGTGATTATGTGTGTGTGTGTGTGTGTGTGTGTGTGTGTGTGTGTGTGTGTGTGTGTGTGGTGCTATTCAGATTATATACATGGTGGGTGTACATGAGGGATAATGTGTGTGTGTGTTACTCAGTTACTCAGTTACTTGTTCGTGAAGGGGAATCCACGCAATGCGAGCTAAGCTCATTATTATCGCGCCTCCTTAACTGGGAATGTATTGTGTGAAATGCATATTAAGTGTTTTATGTACTCTTGGAATGGCTGTGGATGTGTGTGTAGTCTGTATTTTAGCCAATTGGCGACATCGGAAACGAAGGCTTAGGGTGGATATGTATGGTACCATTCTCACTATAGACGGTACCGTCTCGCCCGAAGGCTTAGATAGCCATCAGCTTAGGTGAACCATATGATACCCATCTCGCCTTGTACCATTTTTGCCAACCCCAGATGGGACGTCACAACGTCGTCCACTTATTCCAGGTACCTATTTACAGCTAGGTGAACTGAGGCTAACACATGAAAGGAGACAAGCCCAATTTGTCTCCGCCCGGCCGGGGATTGAACCCCCGACCCCTCGTGTGTGAGACGAGAGCTCTACCTACTAGGCTACGGGCTGTGTGTGTGTGTGTGTGTGTGTGTGTGTGTGTGGCGTGTGTGTGAGAGAGAGTTATAGTGTGTGTGTGTGTGTGTGTGTGTGTGTGTGTGTGTGTGTGTGTGTGTGTGTGTGTGTGTGTGTGTGTGTGTGTGAGAGAGAGAGAGAGAGAGAGAGTGTCTGTGTGTGGTGCTATTCTGATTACATACAGGGCGGGTGTACACGGTGGGATAATATAGGGGAGAGAGAGAGAGAGAGAGAGAGCGAGAGCGAGAATACATTTTCAGTTTACGAGCAAACCCCCCACTCACCTACCTACACGTGTTGACTAGTACAAATAATCGGATATCCGTATAGAGAAACATTATATTGGATTATGCAGAAGGAATAGCTGTAAGTAAGAAGGGTACACTTTTTTCTACTAGGAGAATATTATTAGAAAAGAGCTGTGTGCTGATAAAACTATGAGTGTTGGAAATAAGATAGTTATGGCAAAGTTAAAGAAAATGGAGAGGTTTTTAGTGAAAAGATAATACAAATGATAAGAAATGGTTGTATGAAAAATATATCAAGAAGCAAAACAATATATAAAGTAGTTGGGTAGAGGAAAGTATTATATATATATATATATATATATATATATATATATATATATATATACCGGTATAGGCCTATATATATATATATATATAAGGTGGCATACATAACCTTAGCCGTTGCTGTCTGTCTCTTTTACTGTCCTACGTTTCCTTCTGGGGGCAGGGGGCTAGGAATCCTCCTCCCCTTGTAAAAAATCACCTACTAGACGAGACAGAGTCAGGGGCGAGGGAACGCGAAAGTGGTCCCGGAAACTAAGAATTGGAACTTTTAAATGTTGTTTGTTCGGGCTCTGTCTCGAGTCATCCGCCCCCAGGTATGGGATATGCGTCTGAGTAAATACATACATACATACATACATCTTAATATCGTAACCATTTTGTATAATTAGTGGGATAAGTGTAGAGTTGTAGACATGCAATATTTCATTGTTTACATCCTGAAGTTACTCATATTGATTACAAATGTTTGTTTTGTTTAATAAATGATGATAAGTAATTTATTATCTTTACTTTTCAGGCTACCCGTCTCTCCCACTGTCTCCAACTACGCCATATTAGCAGATGAGGCTGTCTGAAGGTAAATGAATCCTCTAAATATATTCTTCACTTTATCTGATTACTGGAATTCCAAGATATTTTTGCACCATATGATCTCTAAATGTTTTAATATACAGTATATATTGGTTTGTGATTTGAGTATGATGTCTTTCCATCATTTTGTTTCTATTATTATTATTATTATTATTTTTTTTTTTTTGTATTACATTTCTGGTCTGTGAAGCTTTAAAATACCAGCTGTATAATCAATCTACGTTACTGTAACTCCCCATTCTAGTGAAAACCAGCTCAAATTGTTTCCAATAATATATGTGTGTTCGAAAATAGACGAAAAATGCTTGTGGGACTTCGCAAGCTCGGGTCACACATACACGTTCTAACGTCCCGTCCGGCCCCCACCTCTTAATAAAAAGCGCCTAGGCGGCGTCCTTTTTATGCATGCATAAAATGGTCCGTGTGGGTCGGGGCAACTGCCAGAAAACGTGTTAAGCTCGGTTCACACATGCACGAATTAACGTCACGTCCGTCCCCGACCCCTTACTTCGCCGTGCCTAGGCGGCGTCCTTTTTGTGCAGCATAAAATGATCCGTGTAGGTCGGGGCAACTGCCAGAAAATGTGTTATGTCGGAGACACCCACAGGACACACACGGACACACACGGAAGCAGTCGTCGTCTAGACTGCTTCCGTGTGTGTCCGTGTGTGTCCCATGGGTGTCCCGGCAAAAAAACTTTGTAACGGCCCTAGTGGCCATCGTGGCCACATGGCGCCTCCAGATTGATGCCGTCCTGCCTATTTTCTTGGTCGGGGACGGACGTGACGTTAATTCGTGCATGTGTGAACCGAGCTTTATGCCGGGACACCCACGGGACATAAACGGACACACACAAAAGTTATTTTCTTGGTCGGGGACGGACGGGACGTTAGAACGTGTATGTGTGACCCGAGCTTAAAATGTGTGGATCTTATTGCTACTCTACTAGTACATTGCTGGCTGCAAAATTAACGAGGAGTGTAAACATTTTCATATATTAATATTAATATAGTTCATAACTATTCTTAACATTTTCGTTCTACCTTTTCGTCCTTATAAGTAGAAGTATTTAATGCGAGTTTAGTGTTAATGTTATGCATTCATGTTTTTCTTTCTTTCAAGTGGAATTTCCGATCTGGAGTATTCCTCTATTATTAATATTTATCAGTATATATACCTTCTTCCTGATTGTCCTAACGCTCTACACTTCTTTCCATTTTTAAATATATCAGTCGCTTATAGAAGCTTTTAATGCTCCAGCGTGATTGCATGTGCAGTATATTGATCTACGTTGATAAGTAAAGTAGACAAAGTTTATTTTTTTCTTTTATTTTTCATTATAGTGGGTATCTTATTTTCATTATAGTGGGTATCTTATTTTCATTATAGTGGGTATCTTATTTTCATTATAGTGGGTATCTTATTTTCATTATAGTGGGTATCTTATTTTCGGTCGTTCATTAGGTGTTTCGTTATGAGAAATAAGTACCGCTTTAAACAGTCTTTAACAGCAACAGAAAACGAAGAAGGGATCGATTTCTTTAGATAAAATAAAATATACACTTTCCGTAGAGGCCGATACTGTATTCATATTTTAATTGTGTGTGTGTGCGTGTGCGCGTGTGTGCGTGTAGGTGTCTGCAAAACGAAAAAGGATTAAAACACAGAGTCTAGTTTTAAGACTGACATTATATAAAGGAAGGTGTATTGAAGGATAGCTTTATATAAAGGAAGGTGTATTGAAGGATAGCTTTATCTGCTTATCCTTTGATGCATATTTTTAATATATTTGTATTTACAGTATGTTTTTTGTTTTTTCATTTAAGGGAAGGTATTTAGTTTCTTCCCTAGAACTCCATCAAGCTTAAAATTACACCCCCTAGACCCCCTTTCAAGATCAATTTGTACATTTTTCGGTAGAAAAATTTCCCGGCCGAAGGCCGGTTCCTCTCAAATTACAGGCTTGCTATCGCTCGCCAGGAAAAAATCGACACCTAAATGGCACGAAAGTTCTTAAAATTGACAGAAATGGGGCGAAAGTTCTTAAAATCGCCAAACTAAAGGGGGCGAGCGTCTTAAAATCTAAAAAGCAATGGGGCTAAGCATGAGAGAGAAAGGGGTCCAGAAAAAAATCCCCCCCAAGTGGAAATCTCCCCTTAATTCGAAGTATAATAATTTCCGGAAAATCCCAAATGAGAACAATGTGTATGGTTTCGTACGTATATACATTTACATAACTGACAACTACAATGTGCATGGTTTCGTACGTATATACATTTACATAACTGACAACTACAATGTGCATGGTTTCGTACGTATATACATTTACATAACTCACAACTACAATGTGTATGGTTTCGTACGTATATACATTTACATAACTCACAACTACAATGTGCATGGTTTCGTACGTATATACATTTACATAACTCACAACTACAATGTGTATGGTTTCGTACGTATATACATTTACATAACTCACAACTACAATGTGTATGGTTTCGTACGTATATACATTTACATAACTCACAACTACAATGTGCATGGTTTCGTACGTATATACATTTACATAACTCACAACTACAATGTGTATGGTTTCGTACGTATATACATTTACATAACTGACAACTACAATGTGCATGGTTTCGTACGTATATACATTTACATAACTCACAACTACAATGTGTATGGTTTCGTACGTATATACATTTACATAACTCACAACTACAATGTGTATGGTTTCGTACGTATATACATTTTACATAACTCACAACTACAATGTGTATGGTTTCGTACGTATATACATTTACATAACTCACAACTACAATGTGTATGGTTTCGTACGTATATACATTTACATAACTCACAACTACAATGTGTATGGTTTCGTACGTATATACATTTACATAACTCACAACTACAAATAACAGGCAATTTATGTCAAACTTTACCTAAGAAAATATATTCATAAGATAAATAAAATCAAAATGTTGGCCACGAAGAATTAAGGGAAGGTTTTTAGTTTGGTCCCTAGATATCCATCAAGCTTAAGATTACACCCCCTTGAGCCCCTTTCAAGATAAATTTGTAAATTTTTCGGTAGAAAAATTTCCCGGCTGAAAGCCGGTTCCTCTTAAATTACAGGCTCGTTATCGCTCGCCAGGATAAAATCGACACCTAAATTGCACGAAAGGTCTTAAAATTGACAGAAATGGGTTGAAAGTTCTTAAAATCATTAAAATAATAGAGCGAACATCTTAAAATTAGAAAAGCAATGGGGCTTTAACATGAGGGAGAAAGGCGTCCAGAAAAAACTCCCTCAAGTGGATATCTCTCCTTAAACTCTACGCTTGGCAATCTCCCAAGTCTGACGTGACATAGCTGATCTTTGATATTATAATTATTAACCCCTTGACTGCCAGAGGTGCTTCACAAGTATCATAAAATCGTCCTCTACTATCCAGAGTGAAAGACGATAGAGCCTTCAGCTATCTTAAGGGGAGATTTCCACTTGAGGGATTTTTTTCTGGACCCCTTTCTCTCTCATGTTTAGCCACATTGCTTTTTAGATTTTAAGACGCTCGCCCCCTTTAGTTTGGCGATTTTAAGAACATTCGCCCCATTTCTGTCAATTTTAAGAACTTTCATGCCATTTAGGTGTCGATTTTTTCCTGGTGAGCGATAGCGAGCCTGTAATTTAAGAGGAACCGGCCCTCGGCCGGGAAATTTTTCTACCGAAAAATGTACAAATTTATCTTGAAAGGGGGTCTAGGGGGTGTAATTTTAAGCTTGATGGAAGTCTAGGAAACACACAAAAAACCTCCCCTTAAAGGCCTATCTTGCCAGTAATATCAACAACAGGACAGAAGAAAACACTATATACCTCGTTACTTTAATGCGCAAGATATTGGTTTGAAGTAAATACGAATGTCTTAAGAGTCGCATCGCTATTAACATACTGCATTTACATATACTGTATGCACACAGCGTTCACCTATATAATATTTACGGTTGTCTGTCTGTCTGTCTGTCTGTCTGTCTGTCTGTCTGTCTGTCTGTCTGTCTGTCTGTCTGTCTGTCTGTCTGTCTGTTCTTTATAGGCGGCCGCAGTTTTTAAGCTAGAGTGTTCATAAAACCTGCCTAGGGACCCTAGGCAGGTTTTAGTGAGAAAAAAAAAATCCCCAGGGTGAAAGGGACGGAGAAAATGGGCGCGAAATCGGAAAAAGGGCCGTTTGGGGCAGAAGGAGGCCTCCGATCGAAAAGGTGTATGGAACGAAAGTTGTTCGCAGCCCCCAAAAATGGGGGTAGGCCTATGGATGAGGTCAGATCCAAAATCGGAGGTCATTTAGCGGCCGAAGTCGAGGTCGCCGTTTAATGAGGCACAGGGAGGTCGAGGCCGGTGATTATGGTAGTATTGATGATGGTGATTATGGTAGTAGTGATGGTGATTATGGTGATTACCCGGGCAACGCCGGGTACCCCTGCTAGTTACTTATATACATTAACATACGTCCATTTATAGTGTTGTATTATGACAAAATATGCCACTATTGTCTTGCTGTATGGTATTGGAATGTCAAGTGTATTCCCTGAAATGAATGCAGGGCTATAATCGCGAGTTAAGGGGCCTTAGCTACTTAATGGGAGGTTTTTAGTTTGGTCCCTAGATATCCATCAAGCTTAAGATTACACCCCCTTGAGCCCCTTTCAAGATAAATTTGTACATTTTTCGGTAGAAAAATATCCCGGCTGAAAGCCGGGTCCTCTTAAATTACAGGCTCGCTATCGCTCGCCAGGATAAAATAGACACCTAAATTGCACGAAAGGTCTTAAAATTGACAGAAATGGGTTGAAAGTTCTTAAAATCATCAAAATAATGGGGCGAACGTCTTAAAATTAGAAAAGCAATGAGGCTAAACATGAGGGAGAAAGGAGTCAAGAAAAAACTCCCTCAAGTGGATATCTCCCCGTAAGTAAACCTAGGTCTTGAATAGGATCATGCATTATTATACTGAAAGGTTAATACTATTGTGTGGATGTCAAGACTCACATAACGGCCACACATGTCAAGACTTACATAACGGCCACACATCAAAGACTTACATAACGGCCACACATCAAAGATTTACATAACGGCCACACATCAAAGACTTACATAACGGCCACACATCAAAGACTTACATAACGGCCACACACTGGCGGGTGCCCAACCCCGAAAAGGGTTGAAATAGGGGAGCTATCCCCCCGCCAAAGGCGGCTTTCTAGGGCCTTTCCTAGCTGATGCTGAGAGGATTGGGTTCTAGTCATGTGGTGATGGGCTGGTCTATTAGAGTGAGAACTGAGCGATCTCTGCCATACCCATAGCTTACTCTGACTGTTCCTTTTACTTATATATTTTCTAGATCTCAAGTGACGGCGTCTCTAACGTGGATTGACCTCCTAATCTACCAAGATTGGAAGCCAAAGCGTCACATTTTTCCCTTGCCCCTCAACTTTCTCTTCATAATTGCTGAGGGACACAGGGCCCTGGGTGGGGCTTTGGTTTCCCGGGCATATCCGCACCCTCCTCAGCTCCCCGCCATGGAGTGGCTTCGGTCACGCTCAGGGCCTTGGGGCTGTTCGGCCAGGCAGCTTGGGGAACAACAACAACAACAACAACAACGGCCACACATCAAATGTTTGCTATCGTAAAAATTTACGTACTTGTAAAGTGTATCATATTTAATAGAGATTTACTTTAGTATAAGTAAAACTATGACACTAATAATTTGATTGAGTTATTTGGAAAAACTCTATATAGAAACTCGATAATAATGTTGTGTTTATACAGTAGAGGGATGATGTTACACGGGCTGAGAACATTGTTAGAAATGTGTTAAGATAATGTTGACAAGCTGTTAACAGCCATGGCAATAATTTAACAGGGCGGACCCGTAGCGAGGTTGTAAACATTGGCGTATAACTTGTCGGAACATGATCACGACATTATTTAAGGGGGGATGGGTCGTATATATTTGCTCCTTTATATAAACAAATAGGAAAAGTGAGGATTGGGCCTGAGTATATAGATAGATATTTTTATATTTTTTTCTAGTTTCCTCCCTAGACCTCCAACAAACTTAAACACATTAGATCCCCCTTCTAGATAAATTTGTAATGTTTTCGGTATCGGCCGGTTCTTCCAAAATTACAGGCTCACTATCGTTCGCCAGGAATGAAATAGACTCTTATGAAGAACGAAAGATCTTATTATTGACAAAGAAATGGGGCGAAATACCTTAAAATTCACAAACTAATGGGGCAAATATTTGAAAATCTGAAAACTAATGGGGCTAAACATGAGGAAGAAGGGGGGACCAGAAAAACGGCCGATCTCCCCTGAAACAAAATAAGTGCATAAGAAGTATTGCAAATATTGTGAATATATATATATTTTTTAGCTTAAGGGAGGCAAAATTGAAATGAAGTGTAATACTGAAGCGTAATATTGATGAATGGAAACAATTTTATACATTAAGGGGAGGTTTTTAGTTTGTTCCTTAGACCTCCATCAAGCTTAAATTTACACCCTCTAGTACCCCTTTCAAGATAAATTTGTACATTTTTCGGTAGAAAAATGTCCCGGCCGTAGGCCGATTCCTCTTAAATTACAGGCTCGCTATCGCTCGCCAGGAAAAAAATGTTACCTAAATGGCACGAAAAGTCTTAAAATTGACATGAATGGGGCGAAAGGTCTTAAAATCGCCAAACTAATGGGGCAAACTTCTTATAATCTCAAAATCAATGGGGCTAAACATGAGGGAGAATGGGTTCCAAAAAAGTATCGCTCAAGTGGAAATCTCCCCTTAAGATATATTTTTTTTTAGACACATATATTGGTTTTCGGACTATTTCCAGTTTTATTTTGGTTATAATTATACTCAGTTTCATTTCATCTGACGGTAAATTCCAAAGCTCCCATAAAGATTTCTCAGTTATTTTGCAGATTTTGTAGTGAAATTGGGTGATAATTATATAAACTTGGTCTTGATATGATGAAGAGACATTGTGGTTTCATATTTTGTCCATTAAATATCGATAAATTAGCTGCTAAGGAGTTCAATTTTTACCGTCAGGTGAAATGAAACCGAGTATAGTGTGCAACTCAAGGAGGTATGTAGCAATCTTAACCCCTTCTGTACCGGCTACGTCTATTTGATTTAATTCCGGTTATTTGTAGACGATTCTGTGCAGTTTAATAAGGATCTGTGGTAGTAAAAAGGGTTAAGTGATATAGTTTGAAGCCTGTTAATTGCTGGAGGCCCTTTTTATACTCAATATAATCGTCTAATAGTAGCCAGAATAATGTTACACAGACGCTGCGGTACAGAAGGGGCTAATCAACCCTCAGATTCCCACTGCCTAAGCTGAATAAAATGATGGCATTATAGCCAGAATATGGTAAATTTATGAAACTCCTCCTCGTACTGAAAAGGTTTAAGATTGAGTGGTGTGTATGTTCCGACGCCTGACTGCCTCTCCATCACTCTGTCCACCCCCCTCCATCCCCCCCTCCACCACCCTCTCCCTTACCACCACCTCCACCACCCTCTCCCTTACCACCACCTCCATCCCCCCCTCTACCCTTACCAAGAAACACTCCACCACCCTCAACCTCCCTTACCACCACCTCCACCACCCTCTCCCTTACCACCACCTCCACCACCCTCTCCCTTACCACCACCTCCACCACCCTCTCCCTTACCACCACCTCCACCACCCTCTCCCTTACCACCACCTCCACTTCCCTCTCCCTTACCACCACCTCCACCACCCGCTATGCTTACCACCACCTCCACCACCCTCTCCCTTACCACCACCTCCCACCACCACCCTCTCCCTTACCAACCCACATCCACCACCCTCTCCCTTACCACCACGCCACCACCCTCCTCCCTTACCACCACGGCGCAACCCACCCTACCGCCGACCTACACCTCGGGGTCCCTTGTACCACCACCTCCACCACCCTCGCTCCCTTACCACACCCACCACCTCCACCACCTCTCCCCTTAACCACCACCTCCACCACCCTCTCCTTACCACCACCTCCACAACCCCATCCACCTTACCACCACACCTCCACCACCCTCTCCCTTACCACCACCTCCACCACCCTCCGCGCCCTTACAAACCACACACCTCCACCACCCTCTCCCTTACCACCACCCTCCAACAACCCTCTCGCACTTACCACCACCTCCACCACCTCTCCCCTTACCACCAACCACCACCTCCCCACCCTCTCTCCGGACACCACCTACCCTCCACCACCTCCTCCCTTACCCACCTCCACTTCCCTCTCCCTTACCACCACCTCCACTTCCCTCTCCCTTACCACCACCTCCACCACCCTCTCCCTTACCACCACCTCCACTTCCCTCTCCCTTACCACCACCTCCACTTCCCTCTCCCTTACCACCACCTCCAACCACCCTCTCCGTACCACCACCTCCACTTCCCTCCTCCCTTACACACACCTCCACACCACCCTCTCCCTTACCACCACCTCACTTCCCTCTCCCTTACCACCACCGACCACGAGCCCTCTCCCTTTTTTTTGGGTTACCACCACCTCCACCACCCTCTCCCTTACCACCACCTCCACTTCCCTCTCCCTTACCACCACCTCCACCACCCTCTCCCTTACCACCACCTCCACTTCCCTTCTCCTTACCACCACCTCCACCACCCTTCCCCTTACCACCACCTCCACCACCCTCTCCCTTACCACCACCTCCACCACCCTCTCCCTTACCACCACCTCCACCACCCTCTCCCTTACCACCACCTATTATCCCACCCTCTCCCTTAAAAACCACACGTCCACCACCCTCTCCCTTACCACCCCCTCCACCACCCTCTCCCTTACCACCACCGCCACCAACCATCTCCCTTAGTCACCACCTCCACTTCCCTCTCCCTTACCACCACCTCCACTTCCCTCTCCCTTACCCTCACCCCACTCCACCCTCCCACCCCCTCTCCCTTACCACCACCTTCTCCACTTCCCCGCTCCCTTACCTTTTTTTAAATCCACTCCACCCCTCCCAACCCCCTCTCCCTTACCACCACCGTCTCCACTTCCCTCTCCCTTACCCTCACCCCACTTCACCCTCCCACCCCCTCTCCCTTTCCACCTCCTTCTCCACTTCCCTCTCCCTTACCCCACTCCACCCTCCCACCCCCTCTCCCTTACCACCACCTTCTCCACTTCCCTCTCCCTTACCCCAAACTCCACACCTCCCACCCCCTCTCCCTTACCACCACCTTCTCCACTTCCCTCTCCCTTACCCTCACCCCACTCCACCCTCCCTCCTCTCCCTTACCAATCCTCCCTCCATCACCCTCTTCCTTACCTTCCCTCTCCTTCCTCCACTTTTTCCGCCTCCCTCCACCTTATCCACCCTCTCCCTCACCCTCCCTCCACCTTCTCCACCCCTCTCCCTCACCCTCACCCTCCCTCTCCCTCACCTCCCCCACGCTCTCCTCTCTCTCTCTCCATCATCCGAGCCAGACTCCTTTTGTTCCCGTCAGTGTTTTGGACAGGTGAATGGTGGAGGCGGTAAAACTGACACCTCCCCCCAATGAGAGTGATTGAGCCCCCCCCCCCCTCCCTCCCCCATTACACACACCCTCCCTCCCTCCCCCACCGATTGTGGACCCCCCCCCCCCCCCCCCCCCATTACCGGCCCGTGTGTTGTCATTGGGTTGATGATGAGGATGATTATGTCTTTGGGGTCTTCTTCGGCGGTACTGGGAGAGAGGCTTCTTTTGACGGAGGGTTTTTAATATGAAGATTATTAAAACAGGAGTCGGTTTTGAGGGTTATTTGACAGGAGGGATTTTTTTTTTTTTTTTTTTTTTTTTTTTTTTTTTTTTTTAAAGGAGGCGGTTAAAGCTAGATGGGTATTTGACAGAAGTATTTGCCGCGAGGGGCTCTTTTGACAGGTGATTGGTGGAGGTGGTAAAACTGACCCCCCACCCCCACCCCCGATTAGAGTGATTGAGGCCCCCCATTACCGGTAGGTGTCATTGGGTAAGTGACGCCCCCGGGAGCTGGAAGGTACTGGGAGGGGTCTGGAGGAGTACTGGATATTTTTTTTTTTTTTATTTTTTTTTTTTTTCAAAGGAGCACACATGTTTTGTATTATATTTGTATTGTATTTATTTATTGATTGATTGATTTGTTTAATTATATATTTATTTATTTGTTTGACTCGGTGTACTTTGACAGGAGTGTATATTATTTGAGCGGTATAAGTGACGAAGAGAGATTCTTGACAGCGAATGATTTGGACAGAAAGTATTTATTTCTTTTACTTTTTGTTCATTATATCTAAAGGGTTCATTTATATGTATATATGTATATATATTTATATATATATAATATATATATATAATATATATATATATATATATATATCTAAAGGGTTCATTTATATGTATATATGTATTTAGCTTCGACGGAGAGGGTATATAACTATATAAATATATAAGGAGTATTTAATAGAAGTTTTTATTTGTTCTGTTTTGCTATATTTAACTGAAGAATCGTGGAGGTGGGAACACTGGAGCCGCCCCTGATGAGTGTGATTGAGGCCCCCCCCCCCCATCCTCCCACCTCCCCCCATTACCGGCGGGTGTCAATGGGCTGATGATGGCCCCGGGGTCTTAAGGGGAGGGGGGGGGGGGGGGGGGTATTGGCCCCCTGTGCTTCCTCGTTGTTGAAGGGGCAGGATACGCGGCTCCTTAGTATCTGCGGAAGGAAATTATTTGGCTTTAGAATGGATATAAAGACGAACATAAGAACATAAGAAAATGGGAGTCTACAGAAAGCCAATCGGCCCACACAAGGCAGATCCCTCTCACACCCAATCCCAATTACAAGGCGTGATGGGGTTAAGTGCCATTTGTATTATTCCGAGGCATGGAACGGGGGGGGGGGGGGGGGGGGGGAGAGTTTCTTGACCCTTATATCTTCGTAATTTCCATGGCACGTTAGCATCTGCGGAAGGACATTATTTGGCTTTAGACAGTTTACATAGACGAACATAATGGAGTTAAGGGGAGGTTTCTAGTTTGTTTCCTACTCCTCCAGCAATCTTAAAATGTCACCCCCTTGACCCCTTTTCAAGATAAATTTGTACATTTTTCGGTAGAAAAATGTCCCGGCCGAAGGCCGGTTACTCTTAAATTACAGGCTCGCTATCGCTCGCCAGGATAAAATCGACACCTAAATTGCACGAAAGGTCTTAAAATTGACAGAATGGGGCGCAAATTCTTAAAATCACCAAACTAATGGGGAAAACGTCTTAAAATCTCAAAAACAATGGGGCTAACCATGAGGGAGAAAGGGGTCAAGAAAAAAATCCCTTAAGTGTGATTTGTATTATTCAGAGTTTATTTTATTTTATTTTTTGTATTTTCGTGGGGATGGGATGGGGGGGGGGGGTTTCTGGTCCTTATATCTTTGTCATTCGTGAAGGGGGAAGGATCCATGGCTCTTTACCATCTGCGGAGAGAGATTGTTTGGCTTTAGAAATGATACAAAGACTAAAATAATGCAGTTAAGTGTAATTTGTACCATGGGAGGGGGGGGGTCTCTGGCCCTTACAAGCCTGATACATTTTTTTTTTTTTTTTTTTTTTAATATCTGTGGAGAGAGATTAATTTGCTTTATAATTTATACAAATATCTTCATTGTGTCGTAGATATATATATATATATATATATATATATATATATATATATATATATATAAATATATATATATATATATATATATATATATATATATATATATATATATATATATATATATATACCGGTATATATATATTTTTTTTTTTTTTTTTTTTAGGGGTGGGGAGGTTCTTTGGCCCATAGTCTTGGTAATTGTTGGGACAGGATATACGGCGCTTTACTATCTGTGAAAGGAAATTATCTGACTTTGGAAATTATATACTGATTAGCATAGTGCAGTTAAGGGGGAGGTAGTCGCTTATTCTGGATCCCCTTCTCCCTCATGTGTAGCATATTAGTTTTGATATATATTTTGTTTTCCCGGCGAGTGATAGCGAGCTTGTATTTTGAGAAGGAATCGGCCTTCGGCCGGGACATCAACACCTAAATAGCACGTAAGTTCTAAATATTGACAAAGAAAGGGGGCTAAAGGTCTTAAAATCGCCAAACTAATAGGACAAAAATATAAAAATCTCAAAACTAATAGGGCTAAACATGAGGGAGAAGGGGGTCTAGAAAGAACGACCCATCTCCCCTTAGTGGGAGGAGGGGTTTCTTTTCCGTATTCCTTAGGGGGGTTATTCGTGGCAGGCTTCATGGCACATTAGATTCGTTGGCAGGAAATTATTTGACTTTCGAAGTTATACAAAGACGAACGAAGTGGAATGCTGTGTAATTTGCATCATTCTATATTTACCATTACTTAGCTTTGTTTCATGTTTTATTGGCCAACTGTATTCCCCTATAATTAGGTGACAAGTTTGACAAAAAGCTCCACTATGTAAACCTACCTATAAATGGGGAAGGGGGGGGGGGGGGGGGTAGCACGAATAACCGCTATACATTAAGTGACAACGTACTGTATATAGTACTACCTATACATTATCTGATGACAACACTATTAAGTATATACATTAAGTGACAACGTACTGTATATAGTACTACCCATACATTATCTGATGACAACACTATTAAGTATATACATTCTCAGGGGATAGCACTGCCCTCACAAACATAATACAATATTTAACATTAATATGAACTGTTCAGCTTGAAGCAGTTAGGATAAGGGATAAGGGAACGAAAGATTGAGAGAGATACTCCCAAAGATTACTTTTTGTTTATATGTTGAAAAGGAGAAAAGATCTCTCTAAACACATAAGATGCTATATTTACCAAATATAGTACTTACTACGGTAGAATTATATAGGCAGTTGCAAAGCTTTACATCTTAACACATAGACAGGTATATACAGCCAGACAGAGATACACATAAACAAACATACATAGATAGATTTACACACACACACACACGCACACACAAATCGAAGAGGTGCTACACGAGTTTGATCTATACAAAGGTGGGATGCAACCGGGTAACAGGGTCGAAACGTCTTGGTTATTATTCCAAGTATGTCTCTCAAGATGCGATATTTTACCCAAAGTATATAATGTAATACATACTTTGATTTTACCTACACATGGTATAGAACTCAGACGCATGTACAGTTGCCCACGTTATGGACTGCAGCACCGTTGATTCTTTTAAACTTCGCCTAGACAAATATCTTACATCAAACCCGAGACTGACTGCGTTTGTAAATGAATAACTTTATTATATTCCCCCCTCAAATTCATCAAGGATTATTGCGTATATATATTACTAAGACGTTACTCTCTTTTTCCCAGATATACGAAAGATCACTTATAACTGTGTTATTTTACTAACCCATCTGTCCCCTACTAACTTCCTAATCCTGCCACGGACATTAGTTCCAGGGCAGTAGTTCCCTTTCCAATTGTCCCTTACCTTCTCTAAACCACTGTTTAGACACTTGACCCGCAGTGTTTTGGAGTACAAGCAGCCTAGAGGGGTCACTAGACCTGTTGTTGCTTGATGTCCGTTGTACTCCTTTGTACTCCTTTGTAAGTTGTGTTCCTCTCCGTGATCTTATACGTGGAAATATAATGCGCCTGATGGAATTACGTGTGTAGTTTTGTATGCAGTGGTTAACTTATCTGACTATACACTGTTTCCTTTCATCTGACGGTAAATTGAACCTCTTAGCAGCAAATTTATCGATAATTAATGGAAAAATATGAGACTACTATATCTCTGCATCATATTAAGACCAATTTTATATATTTTGTACCATTTTTCAATGGACAAATATGAGACTACTATATCTCTGCATCATATTAAGACCAATTTTATATATTTTGTACCATATTTCAATGGACAAATATGAGACTACTCTATCTTTGCATCATATTAAGACGAAGTCTATATAATTTGCACCATATTTCACTACAAAACCTTAAAATTTACTGAAAAATCTTGGTGGGAACTTTGCAAATTACCGTCAGTGTTAAAGAAACAGACTATAGTCAACTAATAATGAAAAGAAACCATGCTCGCAATTCATTCATACTAATCGTACTTTCATACATAACATCACGACGAAGAACAGAACTTATTTGAGCAGCTGTACAGTCACACTAAAAATATCCGTTCTATCATACCAACTTAACTAGTCTGTGCTTCCCTCTATTATTACTGCTACAAATATAAAACTGCACAACACATTCGAACAAAGCTAAAATACAAATATAATTTTAATGTGATACAAGAACAATTTTATTTTATTTTTTGTATGATTTTATATATATATATATATATATATATATATATATAATTTTTTTTTTTTTTTTTTTTTTTTTTTTTTTTTATTAGAGGGATAAGTTTAAATAAAAGCGAGAGCACACGACTGCTTAGTGTGACTGAACACACATGCTATTCTATATCTGTGTTCCTGCCAAAAGAATACTATATGTGATCTAATGGTTCCTTTTTGGGGGGCGTACGATCATAGCCAATTGTACGATTTGTTATAGATTGCAGTCGGAATTGAGAGATTGTTAGAGTGCACTTCAAATTTACAAGGAGTGAGTATTCGTGGTTCTATTTTGTCAATGGTTCTCTCTCTCTCGCTCTCTCTCTCTCTCTCTCTCTCTCTCTCGCTCTCTCTCTCGCTCTCTCTCTCTCTCTCTCTCTCTCTCTCTCTCTCTCTCTCTCTCTCTCTCTCTCTCTCTCTCCCTCTCTCCCTCCCTCTCTCTCTCTCTCTCGCTCTCGCTCTCGCTCTCTCTCTCTCTCTCTCTCTCTCTCTCCATTAGCTGTTTTGTGCTGAAGAGGGAAATAGAATGGAATGGAATGTTTTATCCCTATAGGGGTGAAAGATGGCGTGTCGCGAGCGTAGAGTTTACACAGGTTTATTCATGGGCCGGTTGGAAGGAAATGTGTAACTTTTGTTATTTCTTTTAGTGGAGAGAGCGAGAGAGAGATTTGTACTATTCTTGAAATACACGACGACTCTATCCCCTCAAAATAGATATCCGAAATACCTTCTCACAAAAAGAAAGAAAAAAAAATGCAGCTACACTATTGATTAAACCTCTTATATAATTATACGGTTTATGAATGATCTATGGGAATTTAAAACGTGAAGACTTTAGCAATTAACCCTTCCATTCACCCTTCCTATTCTACACATTACTTCTGTTCCTCTCATCATCGCGCTGTTTGATCTCTGGCTTTTCTTGCACAAGCAAAATGCTGTATATTTTATACACTAAGCTGAGAAAGTAATACATAGGAGAGCAGAGTGTATATATATATATATATATATATATATATATATATATATATATATATATACTTATTTGTTTATTTATATATTAACGTTGAGGGTCAATGTTACTTTGGAGCGTTCCTTCAATGACTTCGGTGACTTAAGCCAAATTAAAAGTACATCCCAGTCACAATGCCAAAAGAAAACTCTGCATAAGAGAGATCGATTCCCTCTGTAAAGGAGAACACAAATGGGCCAGAATATTGCGTTGCAGAGTCATAATGCTATTAATGCGATGATATTGCGTTGCAGAGTCATAATGCTATTAATGCGATGATATCTTTCTTCCTCATATCTATATTGCTGTTGGGAGATTTAATTTAGCTTAGGAATGTTATCTATGTTCGGTCAGATATATAATTGAGGTAGTTTCGACTCCTATCTTTCCTACAGATACTTTTTAAGCCGATTTTATTTATTTTAGGAATGGCATATATTTGGTCAGAGATTTAATTGAGGCAACTTCCACTTCATTATTTCCTCGAGATAATTTTGAAGCTGAGCAAATTGCCTATTATTAACTGAATGCGAAATACGTTATCGCTTTGAAAGGGTAAACGGAGGTCAGTTGTGTTAAATAAATATTATGGAAATCTATTCACTATTCACCCGGGCTGTCGATCAAAACGAAGATTACATATCCCACCCCATTGAAAACTGACGAGATACCCTGTTATTTTCTTATTTGTGTCTTTTTATTTTTATTTTTTATTATATTTTTGTTTTCATGTTTATTCTTTTGTTTTGTTTTTTCTTTTGATCAAGCTGTGTGTGTGGGTTTTTTTTTTTTTTTTTTTTTTTTTTTGCTGTGTGTGTGTTTTTTTTGTTTTTTGTTTTTTTTTGTTTTTTTTTTTCCCCGGTATCAAACTGCAGTCTGAACACATTCCTCCTTTAATGAGAAAATTATCAAGGCATGATTCCTTGATGAATATTCTATGAAGGGTGCGAGCGTATAATGTGCAACCCGACTCTGACCTTTAGGAGGTATTGCTTCGTGGTGGCGCAATGCATAAGTGTGTTGATTTTCGGTGTGAGCGTCCTGGGTTCGAATCCCCGGACTGCCACATGTGTTTGTTAATTTCATTAATCGAGTTTAGGAGTAAAGTTGGTTGGTGGAGAGAACATGATAATATTTGTATGTGTATTTATTTATTTTTGAGTTTCCTCGCTAGACCTCCATCAAGCTTAAGGGGAGGTTTTTAGTTTGTTCCCTAGACCTCTATCAAGCTTAAAATTATACCCCCTAGACCTCCTTTCAAGATAAATTAGTACATTTTTCGGTAGAAAAATTCGGCCGGTTCCTCTTAAATTACAGGCTCGCTATCGCTCGCCAGGAAAAAAATCGACACCTAAATGGCACGAAAGGTCTTAGAATCGACAGAAATGGGGCGACAGTTTTTAAAATCGCCAAACTACTGCGGCAAACGTCTTAAAATCTCAAAAGCAATGGGGCTAAACATGAGGGAGAAAGGGGACCAGAAAAAAATCCTCCAGGTGGAAATCTCCCCTTAAATACAGCCAACTCAGGTTCGTCTTGGCAAATGTACGAAATTCCCCACCTCCGTTGCAGAAAATTTACTAGGGGGGTGTCAGTCGCAAGAAGAGCTGATCATGAAGACTTGGAGATCCTTCAGTAAGAGAGTGGCCATCTTGTTTTCGTATGACGCCATTTTGTTACCTCCAATATCAAACTATGGAGGTATATTTTGTGTTTATAGTTTTTAAAATGTATACCCAAAGATCACACTCTACAGTGTATCCTGTACCAGTAATGACAGATGTTTACTATGACAATTGACCACTTGCGAGTTTCAGGCTATAAGGAAGTTGGAGCCGTAGACATCGATATATAACAAAATGACCAGCTAAAAGACGGTTGTAGTGCATCTATATATACATATCATCAAATTTAGCACAATTTCTATCCATCACCAACTCGTACAATTTGTGTGTTTCACGTCAATATTGATGTTTACAGTTCCAACTTCCTTGTAGTTCAAAACTCGCAAGTGGTCAATTGGGGATGCTGTGAGTGGAAAGAGGCGAAAATATCATCATTGGGTACCAAAATGGCGGTGGTTGGCCGCTCTCTGTGTTACTATAGGGTCTCTAATGAAGACGCGAAGAACAAGAAACAAGAAGAAGAAGAAGAACCTTTTCCTGCATTAACCCTTTGAGGACCAGCGACGTGTGTAGTATTTTATTCTAGCTATATTTAGACGATTAGATTATGCAGCTTGGGAAAGGTCTGTGGTAGTTAACCCTTTGAAGCTCTGACGCGTTTTGGCAGTTTATTTTGGCTTTCCTTAGACGATTTTATGCAGCTTAGGAAGTATCTGTGGGTATTCAAAGGGTAAATACTATCTCAATCAACCCTTTGACTTCCGTATACCGTTACTAATCTGGATAAGAATCGTCTATTAGTAGCCAGAAACCGTACAGAAACACGTATTGGAACTTGAAAGGGTTAAAAGGGTTGGTTGAGCTGGTTTGAAGTCTTATGGCTAGAGGTCCTTCCTAAGCTGAATAGAATGGTCTAATATTTGCTAGAATAGGATGAAAAGGACGTCCCCGGTACTGAAGGGGTTAATGTGGGTGACCTGCTTTTTGTTATTTCTGTCCTTTTCTCTCTTTCTCTGGCTTGTATCCATTCGGCCCCATTCAGCCAACTATATTAAGACGTTTATCCCCATCTAGGTGTCGATTTTTTCCTGGCGAGCGATAGCGAGCCAGTATTATATGAAGAAATCCGGCTTCGCCGGAGAAATTTTTCTATCGAAAAATGTGCAAATTTAGCCTGCTGTCAAACAAAAATATAAAATATGCTGGCTCGCTACCGCTCACCAGTAAATAATTGACACCTGGATGGGGATAAACGTCTTAAAACAGTAGGCTGAATGGGGCCAAATGGATACAAGCCAGAGAAAGATAGAAAAGGACAGAACAAAAACAGGTCACCCCCCTGAAGGTGGGCCTTTGTGGTTTGGCGCGGGGAACGTAATCTTGTCGTGACGAGGACATTGTTTCGTTATTCCAATCAAAGCATTTAGGATTTTTATTATATTTATTTTATATTATTGTTGTTATTATTATTATTATTATTATTATTATTTTTTTTTTTTTTTTTTTTTTTTTTTTTTAACAGGAAGTTGAGGATATTTTTTATTGCGCTTATAATATTTGAGCAATTTTAGTCTTGGCCTTGAGCTAAATATGTTATTATTATTATTATTACTATTACGGTATTGTTATTATTATTATTATTTTTATTTTTTATTTTTTTTAATACAGGAAGTTGAAGATGGTTTTATTGCGCTTATAATATTTGAGACATTTTGTTTTGGCCTGGAGCTAAATATTTTATTATTATTATTATTATTATTATTATTATTATTATTGATATTATTTGTTGTTGTATACAGGAAGTTGAAGACGGTTTTATTGCGCTTATAATATTCGAGACATTTTGTTCGTGGCCTTGACGCTAAAGGATATATATTTTTCTTTAATAGTGTATCATATTTTAGTGTGAAACGCGGCATTATATTTAATATATACTCAAAATTATATGCAATTTAGCCTTTCATAATATCAAAGATGCATCACAGGTATAAGTTTTTCTTGGATATAATTACGTCCTTCGTATTTAATATTATACAGATACTATGTCTTTTATAATTTGTATTGGGCCAAGATAAATATTATATGTCATCGTGTATATTATATATGCGTTATATATATATATATATATATAAATTATGTTATTAATTATAAAATTATATATATATATATATATATATATATATATATATATATATATATATATATATATATATATAAAATTATGTTCGTATATTACTAACATTTCCATGCGCATGTACGGTACGGTGGCGCTAATAAGTCATGACTCAGCTGTCATTACGTTTGGCTCGCTCTGTGCTGTATTAATGTCTGTCAGATGTTGAATAGGGTGGGTGAGTGTAGGAACATGTGGGTATATCTCACTCAAAAAGAAGAAATCATGTGTAAATATTGCTGATACCAATTATTGATCAAATGTAATTGGTGTCGCGACATCACTTATTAGGCCGACTGTACACCGTTTACTTAAAAGGGACGATGTTTAATTTATGTATTTTTTGTTTATTACCAGTAATTATATTTCTATCTATCTATCTATTGCCGGACGCCTTACTCCCCTTAATGAGGGTGGCCGTACACAGAATGCCCCCAAGCGGACCTATTCCCTGTAAGAGGGAACAACCCGAGCCAGTTTACTAAAGGACTTACAGGATTGACCACTCAATTTAGGATCCGTCCGACTCCGAGGCCCTCTGTGTATTTTGTTAGCACTATTTTTTCTACTGTGGTGATCGGCTAGTCCATCCACTAACCTGCCTTACCCATAGATAAGCCGTACGGATTTGTATCAGGTTTAATCCCCTAGACAGGTTGCCGACCAAGGCTGACGAGTCCCATCCACCCGGATTTTTATAAGGTTGTCTCCCCTAGATGGGTTGCCGACCAAGGCTAAAGAGTCCCATATTTCTGTTAGTTAATTCCCTAAACCTCAATCAAGCTCAATCAAAATAAAAACCAGCCCAAAGACCCCCATGGAGATAAATTTGTACATTTGTCTATATATATATATGTCCCCCTTCTCTATCACAGGCTCGCTATCGCTCGCCAGGAAAAAAAACTCGACACCTACATGGCACGAAAGCATAACGCCCCATTCCCAGCTCATATATACCCCACACTAAACACAAATAATATTCTCCACTCATTCATATATTAACACACTTATACTGATGTTCATGTGTTTCGTTCATTTACACCTATATCCCCTACATTAACACATATATCCCTACATTAACACCTATATCTCCTACATTAACACCTATATCCCCTACATTAACACCTATATCCCCTACATTAACACCTATATCCCCTACATTAACACCTATATCCCCTACATTAACACCTATATCCCCTACATTAACACCTATATCCCCTACATTAACACCTATATCCCCTACATTAACACCTATATCCCCTACATTAACACCTATATCCCCTACATTAACACCTATATCCCCTACATTAACACCTATATCCCCTACATTAACACCTATATCCCCTACATTTCATCTGTTTTCGTAGAACATCTCTCACTACAACCTATATCCCTTTAAGGGGGGTGACCTGTTTTTCTTCTGTCCTTTTCTATCTTTCTCTGGCTTGTATCCATTTGGCCCCATTCAGCCTACTGTTTTAAGACGTTTATCCCCATCCAGGTGTCAATGTTTTACTGGTGAGCGGTAGCGAGCCAGCATATTTTTTATTTTTGTTTGACAGCAGGCTAAATTTGTAAATTTTTCGATAGAAAAAGTCTCCGGCGAAGCCGGATTTCTTCATATAATGCTGGCTCGCTATCGCTCGCCAGGAAGAAATCGACACTTAGATGGGGATAAACGTCTTAAAATAGTTGGCTGAATGGGGCCGAATGGATACAAGCCAGAGAAAGAGAGAAAAGGACAGAAATAACAAAAAGCAGGTCACCCCCCTTAAGCCGGTATCACACGAGCACTTTTTCACTCAACATTTAATAACACTGGTCTAGTAGCTTATGTGGTCAACATTTAATATATTTCTGCTACCTAAGTTCATCTACCATCAATCTAGTTTCCGATACCAGTGCAAAATACTCCATAAATGTTGCCAGAAAAATGTTGATCATCGAATGTTGACTATAAAAGCTCTCGTCTGATACCGGCTTTACTCTTCATCTATCTTATAGCTGAATGAGAATCGCGAAGCTATAAAATGATATAAAATAATGTTAATTCATGTGAAATATTGTTGTATTAAGATATTAAAATAATAAATTAACTGTAATAATGTACAGGTAGAAACAGTGCGTCAAACGAAAGCCGAATCCATTATTTGTAGTCATTATTATGGCACATATAAAGCTAAAATTATGGTTTACAATTCAAATTATGTCTTTGGAAGTGTTTAAATAGCCGAAACAATGCTAGTTCATGTTTAAAGAGCCGAAACAATGCTATTTTACGTTTAAATAGCCGAAACAATGCTATTTTATGTTTAAATAGCCGAAACAATGCTATTTTATGTTTAAATAGCCGAAACAATGCTATTTTATGTTTAAATAGCCGAAACAATGCTATTTTATGTTTAAATAGCCGAAACAATGCTATTTTATGTTTAAATAGCCGAAACAATGCTATTTTATGTTTAAAAGAGCCGAAACAATGCTATTTTATGTTTAAAGAGCCGAAACAATGCTATTTTATGTTTAAAGAGCCGAAACAATGCTATTTTATGTTTAAAGAGCCGAAACAATGCTATTTTATGTTTAAAAGAGCCGAAACAATGCTATTTTATGTTTAAAGAGCCGAAACAATGCTATTTTATGTTTAAAGAGCCGAAACAATGCTATTTTATGTTTAAAGAGCCGAAACAATGCTATTTTATGTTTAAAGAGCCGAAACAATGCTATTTTATGTTTAAAGAGCCGAAACAATGCTATTTTATCTTTAAAGAGCCGAAACAATGCTATTTTATCTTTAAAGAGCCGAAACAATGCCATTTTATGTTTAAATAGCCGAAACAATGCTATTTTATGTTAGCCGAAACAATGCTATTTTATGTTTAAATAGCCTAAACAATGCTATTTTATGTTGAATTTCTTGTATTCCTTCTGATATTCATTCAAGTCTTCATACAAATAGCTCCGGTTTGACACCCTGGGTAGAAATATATTGATATGCTTGATCGACTGATGAATTAATGGCTTATAGATTATTCAAGTTACACAGATTTGTCACAGAAAGCAAGTGGGATATGACAAATGACTCCTGAACACATTATTGTATGACAGAGGAATTATATATATATATATAACATCGTTCTTAACACCAATAACAACCCCAATGAAATTAATGATTCTCCCAGGATTCGAACCTAGGATATCACATACAGAATAAATACATGGTTGATATCAGCATGACAAGCTCCAGAAATGTATATGTAAATGAATTAGAATACCATTTGAGGAGGAACACTTTATTGACACATATAACCCTTTGAGTACCGGCGACGTGTGTTATCTTTATTGACACATATAACCCTTTGAGTACCAGCGACGTGTGTTATCTTTATTGACACATATAACCCTTTGAGTACCGGCGACGTGTGTTATCTTTATTGACACATATAACCCTTTGAGCATCAGCGACGTGTGTTATCTTTATTGACACATAATTTATAACCCTTTGAGTACCAGCGACGTGTGTTATCTTTTATTCTAGCTATATTTAGACGATATTATGCAGCTGAGGAAGGATCTGCGGTACCGTAGTTAAAAGGGTTGGTTGAGATAGTTTGAAGCCTTTATTATTGCTGAATATAATCGTCTAATAGTTGCCCCAATACAAAGAAATGTAAGTCCCCAGTACTATACGGGATAAAGACCGAATAATGTATACAGTATAGTCACTCTCCATAGTTTACCGACAACCTTGATAACAATTTGCTTAATGTGAGAGACAAGTTAATTATTTCAAAACATCCATGACTTCCCTCGAGTTGCTTTCCACAAACTTACAATCTACACAAGTTTAAATCCAGTTGTTACAAACATTTTATGAATGGAGGATGCCTTTAGGCACATGGACCTTTTTGTGTTATCTGTGTTTTTCCTTCCTCCGTTCATTGTCGCTTAAAAAAATAAAAAATAAAAAAATACAAGTCACTGTATAATTTGAAACCGGGAACAGTTTTAATATCAGCCCCCCCCCCCCAAAGAAAGGAAAAAACTAAGGAAAAGAGGGGAAGAAGACAAAAATAGGAAAAGTGGGGATTTTGGCCTGAGTATAATTGAATATAATAGAATATAATATAATATAATATTTATGTATTTACGATTTCTATTTGTTTTCCTCTATGTGGACGGAGAACTATTTAATTCGGCTTTGCATTCGCGGATACTAACTTAGACCCAATTTGATGTCTCGAAATTCATGTACTAATCCCTGAGAATTAATCGCACATGAATAATTTGTTGGAGAATCGATTCAACCCGAAATAGTTTCAAATTTAAGGTCGGATGGTTCACTTTTTGGGCGATTTTTGCATGTATTCCTTATTTTTCTAGTTTCCTCCCTAGACCTCCATCAAATTTAGAAAAAACATCCATTAGATCCCCCTTCTAGATTAATTTGTACATTTTTCGGTAGAAAATTACCCGGCCGAAGGCCGGTTCTTCCAACATTACAGGCTCACTATCGTTCGCCAGGGAAAAAATCGACACCTAAATAGCACGAAAGGTCTAAATATTGACGAAGAAATGGGTCAAAAGGTCTTAAAATCGACTAACTAATGGAGCAAATATCTTAATATCTGAAAACTAATAGGGCTAAACACGAGGGAGAAAGTGGTCCAGAAAACCGGCCCATCCCCCCTTGAGAGTAACATGAGTGACCCTGAGTGCAATAAGACGGAAAAACTTGTAACTTTTGATTCCCGATGTTTTTTTGTTTTTTTGATGAAAGAGGAGTTAAAAATGTAATACGCTTGAAGTGAGTATCATTTCCGGAGAGAGAGAGAGAGAGAGACAGAGAGAGAGAGAGAGAGAGAGAGAGAGAGAGTACAAAGGAAATCAAGCAACAACAGATCTAGTGACCCTTCTAGGCTGCTTGTCCTCCAAAACACTGAGGATCAAGTGTCCAAACAGTGGTTTAGAGTGGGTAAGGGAACATTGGAAAGGGAACTACTGCCCTAGAACTAATGTCCGTGGCAGGATTAGGAAGTTAGTAGGGGACAGATGGGTTAGTAACTGAGGGGGGGATAAAATAAAGTTATTCATTTACAAACGCAGTCAGTCGCGGGTATGATGCGAGAGATTTGTCTAAGCGGAGTTTAAATGAATCAACGGTGCTGCAGTCTATAACGTCTCGGGGAAGCCCATTCCACAAGTTGACAACTCGATTGAAGAAGAAATTCTTAGATTCATGTGAGTTAAAAGATTTACCAATAATTTTGCAACCGTTTCCCCGCGTGTAATTAGATTGGTCGATAGTGAAGTACTTACTACAGTTCATATTGTCGATGCCTTTGATGATTTGAACACTTGAATTAAGTCACCTCTTAATCTGCGCTGGGTTAAAGGAAATAGATTTAATTCTCTAAGACGCTCTTCGTATGGTTTGTTCTTTAGGCTAGGTATCATTTTGGTAACTCTACGTTGAACTCGTTCTAGCTTGTTTATATCTTTTTGGTAATAAGGGCACCAGGATTGAACGCAGTATTCCAGAAGAGGGCGGACTAAGGAATTGTAAAGGGTTAGGATAACTTCTTTGGATTTATGCTCAAATGACCTGCCTACAAAGAGAGAGAGAGAGAGAGAGAGCAAATTTGAGACCCACATTAGGTAACTTCACTTTGCACACGATTGTTTGTATTATTAATATATATATATATATATATATATATATATATATATATATAATTTCTGGATGGACTAATGGAGAATGTATTAGCCAGTTGTATAATTTGAACAACTGTGGTGATTCTATAATAAAAGTAAATGTCGTCTTGAGACTGGCTAGAATACAATTTAAGTAAACACCGGGTTTCATTTATCTGTGACATCAATGCTATCGATTTCACGGGCACCATCACTATAGTCATTAACCCTTTGAAGCTCTGACGCGTTTTAGTAGTTTATTTTGGCTATCATTAGACGTTTTTATGCAGCTTTGGAAGTAGCTGTGGGTTTTAAAAGGGTAAATACTATCTCAATCAACCCTTTGACTTCCATATACCGTTACTAATCTGAATAAAATCGTCTAATAGTAGCCAGAAATAGATCAGAAACGCGTATTGGAGCTTGAAAGGGTTAAGGGGGTAGTGTTTTCTTTTTGGTCTATATATTTATGTATTTATATATTTGTAAGTGTCCTCGCTAGACCTCCATCAAGCTTAAAATAGCACCCCCTAGACCCCCCCCCCGTCAAGATAAATTTGTACATTTTTCGGCCCCTTCTAAAATTACAGGCGAGCGATAACAGGAAATAATCGACACCTAAATGGCACAAACAGGTTTTAATATTGATAAATAAATGGGGCGAAAGGTCTTAATGTCGACAAACTAATGGAACGCGAACGTCTTAAAATCTCAAAAACTAATATGCTAAACATGAGGGAGAAGGGGGTCCAGAAAAAGCGACTACCTCCCCCTTAAGGGTAGATTTCCCCTTGAGGGATCTTTTTCTCGACCCCTTTCTCCCTCATCTTTACCCCATTGCTTTTGATAGTTTAAGACGTTCGCCCTAGTAGTTTGGACATTTTAAGAAATGTTGCTCCATTTCTGTCAATTTTAAGACCTTTCGTGCCATTAAGGTGTCGATTTTTTCCTGGCGAGCGATAGTGAGCCTGTAATTTAAGAGCAACCGGCCTCTGGCCGGGACATTTTCTACCGAAAAATGTACAAATTTATCTTGAAAGGGGGTCTAGGGGGTGTAATTTTAAGCTTGATGAAAACTTAGGGAACAAACTAAATACCTCACCTTAAAATGTTTGGTATTTCACCGTAGAGTTTTGTTAATCACAGAAAATGGGGTGCTGGAGAATTAAGGGCAGACTATGATGTTAGATAGCCAGGGATATTAGTTTGGGGGGGCCCATCTCGTTGTTTTGTTTTCTCTCTCTCCCTTTGTCTCGAGTTGTATCCATTCGGCCCCATTCAGCCAACTGTTTAAAGACGTTTATTCCCATCCAGGTTGTGATTTATTCCTGGCGAGCGGTAGTGAATTAGCATATTTTCAAACAAGTTTTTGACAGCAGGCTAAATTTTTACATTTTTCGATAGAAAAATGTCCGGCGAAGCCGGATTTCTCCATACAATGCTGGCTCACTATCGCTCGCTAGGAATAAATCGACACCTGGATGGGGATAAACGTTTTAAAACAATAGGCTGAATGGGGCCGCATGGATACAAGCCAGAGGAAAGGAGAGAAACAAAGCAGGTCACCCCCCTTAAGGTTATATTGTTTTGGTTGCGTTTTCTGTTCGTCATTGTTATATTTGTCTTCATTGTTTACATTACTCCGACTAGGATTCTCTCACCAATTATATAATTATACAGTACATAATTGTCAAGTATATCTGATGTAGTTATTATTATGTAATATAATAATTATGGTTAGTGTTGTAAAATATGGGAATTTGGCTTTAATTACCTCCGAGAATTCACCTATTTTTTGCATCCATATTTTGTTTTTATATTTCCATGTGTTCTGTAATTGTTTTCCATATACATGGATTTGAGATTTTCTGAAGGCGACCATACATACGAATATACAGTATATTTAATGATATTAAGGGGAGGTTTTTAGTTGATTCCCTAGACTTCCATCATACTTAAAATTACTCTCCCTAGACCCCCTTTCAAGATAAATTTGTAAATTTTTCGGTAGAAAAAATTCCCGGCCGAAGGCCGATTCCCCTTAAATTACAGGCTCGCTATCGATCTCGCCAGGAAAACATCGACACCTAAATGGCACGAATGGTCTTAAAATTGACAGAAATGGGGCGAGGGTTCTTAAAATCGCCAAACTAATGGGGCGAACGTCTTAAAATCTCAAAAGCAATGGGGCTAAACATGAGGGAGAAAGGGGTCCAGAAAAAAATCCTCCAGGTGGAAATCTCCCCTTAATGTAAGCATCATACAACCTTTTGCAAGATAAATGTGCAATAACTGATATACAGATAAATGAGATCTATCAGCCTTGCCCCCAATATTACCCCTATGAACGTTCAACCAATTAATCTGATATATTCTATACAGTGCCCTTGATTTGCATGTATAAGGGGTTATCTCTCTCTCTCTCTCTCTCTCTCTCTCTCTCTCTCTCTCTCTCTCTCGTGATGGCTACTAATGCATCAAAATTACACCGGGCGTAATTACAGGCAAGGAAACAATCAGGATAAGGTTCGACCCCCCGAGGAGGCGGAGTCAGGGGGGGCGTGGCTTGAGGCAAGGGGAGGCGCGGATTGGCAGGCCCCTTCATTTAAGCGACCAATCAACTCTACTTCTGGATAATTGATGAGGGAAATTATATAGTTATCAGTCGTCAGGGGTGGGGCTTCAGTTGTATAGGATTAGTGGGGGGAGTGGGACATGCCTGCTATAATTTGCTATATATATACCTAGTGACACCTACGCACTGCTATACGCTTGTCTATATCAATCCATTTCGGTATCACGTCCATATGTTTGCTGTATTTAGGCCCTATTTTGTTTTCTATGTGAGTGAGGGAGACAAAGGCAGAACTACCTGTAGCGAGTGCCTCCCCATAGTTGAAAGAGTGACACCTACGCATTGCTATACGCTTGTCTATATTAATCCATACCTGTTTCGCGTCCCTATGTTCCTCTCCCCACCTTCCCTAGACGAGTTACCGGTACTCCTTTGTTTATATACCCTCGTAATACCCATATACTCAATCTTTCATTAGGCTCGTATATTTCCCGTGGTCATTCGTATTAACATGAACCCGTATTTATTCGTTGACAGCCATAATAATCCCCCATGTGTCACCCCTTCTGTACCGGTGACGTCTCCTTAATTATATTCTGGCTACTATTAGACCATTTTATTCAGTTTAAAAAGGGCCTCCAGCAAATACCAGGCATCGATCTATATCACTTAACCCCTTTTGATACACAGATCCTTCTTAAGCTGCACAAAATCGTCTAAATATTTTTTTTTTTTTTTTTTTTTCTATGTGATTGAGGGAGGCAAAAGGCATAACTGCCTATAGCGAGTGCCTCCCCCATAGTTGAAAGAGTGACAGGGCCAAAATCAAGGGACGTTCGAGCCAAAATGCCTGGACACACGGAGTTTGAAGCAATTTAAGTCATAGGAAGAGGGAAAGACTGATTCTGGGAGAGAGTTCCAGAGCTCAGATGTTGAGTAGAAGAAAGTTTGAGAGTAACGTTTCACTCTTGGGTTGGAGAGTTGCACAGAGTAGGGGTGGGATGAGTTGCAAGACGGGTACCACGTGCCCTACGTAAAGGAGGTGGTATGCACTGGGATAGCTCTGAGGAACACTGATTATTATAGTAGCGATAGAATAGCGAGAGAGATGCAACATTGCGGCGGAGAGAGAGAGATTGCAGAGAGTTGGTGAGTGGACGGGAGTTAATGATACGAAAGGCCTTCCTTTCAACTTTGTCTAGGAGAGCGGTGTGAGAGGAACCTCCCCACACATGTGAACAATACTCAATACAAGGGCGCACTATGCCCCTGTACAGAGCAAGAAGCTGTGCAGGGGAAAAGAACCCCCTAAGGCGGTTGAGCACACCCAGCTTCTGGGAGGCTGCCTTAGCAAGACTGGTAATATGGTCCTTCCAAATGAGAGCAGAAGAAAAAGAGACACCAAGAATATTGAGAGAAGATGAATGGTTGATTTTTGTATTGTTGAAGAATAAGGGATTGTCCGCTGGGAGATCCTGACGGGTAGATAGATGGAGAAATTGGGTTTTGGAAGCATTAAAGTTAACAAGGTTTTCTCTGCCCCAATTGGAAATAGTATTTAGATCAGAATTTAAGAGTTCTATGGCTTCATTACGTTTGTCGTTGAGGGATTGCTGGCTGGGGCGTTCTGAACAACTAATGGAGTAGTGTAAGGTTGAGTCGTCTGCGTATGAATGGATGGGAATTAAGGTACAGTTAAGGAGATCATTTATAAAAATTAGAAAGAGAATAGGAGATAGGACAGAGCCCTGAGGAACACCGGAGTTTATAGGGTGAGGAAGTGAACAATGGCCGTCCACAACCGCAGCTATGGAACGGCCGGAAAGGAAATTAGAGACAAAGGCACAGATGGAGGGATAGAAACCGAAGGAGGGTAGTTTAGAAATTAAAGATTTATGCCAGACTCTATCGAAGGCTTTCGATATGTCTAGTGCAATAGAAAAATATAGCTAGCATAACATTAAAAACACTTTACCGGTACAGAAGGGGTTAATATTCTTCTGCCCACATCTATTCTTGCCAACCACCCGAGCAGGGCAATACCCAGGGGAGGCCTCATAGGCATGTGATAAAGAGTTGCTGGAACTCCTGTTTAATTTGTCTGGCTTCCCTCACTAGCTCTCACAAACACTTCCTCCTATTTATTTCACTACACTAAACAAGCACATTACACCTTTTTTCCAATATACCGAATATACGTTTAAAATAGCGACTATCACTTTTAACTTTGGGCGAGACACTGGTTACAGGAAATTTTGCCTTTTGTCTCCTTCATGCACATTAAACTAATAAAAAACACATCTACCTAAATCCATTCTTGCCAACAAAGATTCACCCACATCTTCCAACATCCATTTAAATGCACCCATGTACCCCTACATCTATTAAAATTCACCCATATGTAGCTTCATCCACTTATACATTCATATCTACCTACATCCAGTCAAATTCACCCATATACCACCACATCTCTTTAAATTCACCCATATACCACCACATCTCTTTAAATTCACCCATATACCACCACATCTCTTTAAATTCACCCATATACCACCACATCTCTTTAAATTCACCCATATACCACCACATATCTTTAAATTCAGCCATATGTACCCTCACTCGTCCATTCTACCCATATTCCTTCACACACATCCAGATCTACCCATATACACTTACACCCATATAACACTTAAACCCATATACACTTACACCCATATAACACTTAAACCCATATACACTTACACCCATATACACTTAGTCACATAAACATTCGAATTCATCCATATATGAGCTACCTCCAATCCAAAGCCACCGACACCCACCTACTCTAATCCAAAGCCACCTATGCCAATCCAAAGCCACCCATGCCAATCCAAAGCCACCGACACCCACCTACTCTAATCCAAAACCACCTATGCCAATCCAAAGCCACCCATGCCAATCCAAAGCCACCGACACCCACCTACTCTAATCCAAAGCCACCCATGCCTACTTACATCCATCTTAATCCACACACACACACACACACACACACACACACACACACACACACACACACACACACACACACACACACATATCCAAATACATCTATATATATATAATTAATCACACCCATGGAAATCCACTCACATATGTTCATCTAGACCCTGCACCTATTCCGATCACAATCCCTCACACAACCAAAACCCACACGAATTCACGCACATCATCTGGGAGTAACAATATCGAGTAACCTAAAACCGAGTCAACAATGTTCAGAAGTTGTTAAGAAGGCAAACAAAATAATTGGCTTTATAGGCAGGTCATTTGAGCATAAATCCAAAGAAGTTATCCTAACCCTTTACAATTCCTTAGTCCGCCCTCTTCTGGAATACTGCGTTCAATCCTGGTGCCCTTATTACCAAAAAGATATAAACAAGCTAGAACGAGTTCAACGTAGAGTTACCAAAATGATACCTAGCCTAAAGAACAAACCATACGAAGAGCGTCTTAGAGAATTAAATCTATTTCCTTTAACCCAGCGCAGATTAAGAGGCGACTTAATTCAAGTGTTCAAAATCATCAAAGGCATCGACAATATGAACTGTAGTAAGTACTTCACTATCGACCAATCTAATTACACGCGGGGAAACGGTTGCAAATTATTGGTAAATCTTTTAACTCGCACGAATCTAAGAATTTCTTCTTCAATCGAGTTGTCAACTTGTGGAATGGGCTTCCCCGAGACGTTATAGACTGCAGCACCGTTGATTCATTTAAATTCCGCCTAGACAAATATCTCGCATCAAACCCGCGACTGACTGCGTTTGTAAATGAATAACTTTATCCTCCCCTCAGTTACTAACCCATATGTCCCCTACTAACTTCCTAGTCCTGCCACGTTAGTGGCAGGGCAGTAGTTCCCTTTCCAATGTTCCCTTACCCACTCTAAACCACTGTTTGGTCACTTGATCCTCAGTGTTTTGGAGGACAAGCAACCTAGAAGGGTCACTAGACCTGTTGTTGCTTGATTTCCTTTGTACTCCTTTGTACTCCTCCTTTGTACATTCATCTAAATTCCCTCTTAACCCCTTGCGGATTATGACGCGTTGTTACAGCTTATTCTGGCTATCATTAGAGGATTTAATGCAGCTTAGGAGGGATCTGTGGGAAATAGAAGGATACAGACTATCTCTATTAAGGGGAGATTTCCACTTGAGGGATTTTTTTTCTTGACCCCTTTCTCCCTCATGGTTAGCCCCATTGTTTTTGATATTATAAGACGTTCGCCCCATTAGTTTGGCGATTTTAAGAACTTTCGCCCCATTTCTGTCAATTTTAAGACTTCGTGCCATTTAGGTGTTGATTTTTTCCTGGCGAGCGATAGCGAGCCTGTAATTTAAGAGGAACCGGCCTTCGTCCGGGAATTTTTTCTACCGAAAAATTTACAAATTTATCTTGAAAGAGGGTCTAGGGGCTGTAATGTTAAGCTTGATGGAAGTCTAGGGAACTAACTAAAAACCTCCCCTTAAACCTTCTGAATTCCAAATACCCTTCCTAATCTAAATATAATCGTCTAATAACAGCCAGAATAAACTGTCAAAACGCGTCATAATCCTCAAGGGGTTAATCGCGCTTAATCCATCCACATCCAATGACATGCATTCGTTTCGGTCAACCCACCTTATCCATCAATACTTACCTAGATCCATCCACATCTAGCCACCCAAATGTATCCAATTACACCTAAAATCACCCAAGATTCACCCAAGCATACCCGAGTCAATCCAAATCTGCTCCGACTGGCCCAAGATATTTGTAAACTACCCAACGTCACCAAAACTTGCCCCGAATTCAACCATAATCAACACTTTTACGTACTACCCTATATCCACTTAAGCTACCCTATATCCACTTAAGCTACCCTATATCCACTTAAGCTACCCTATATCCACTTAAGGGGAGGTTTCTAGTTTGTTTCCTACTCCTCCAGCAATCTTATAATTTCACCCCCTTGACCCCCTTTCAAGATAAATTTGTACATTTTTCGGTAGAAAAATTTCCCGGCCGAAGGCCGATTACTCTTAAATTACAGGCTCGCTATCGCTCGCCAGGATAAAATCGACACCTATATGGCACGAAAGGTCTTAAAATTTACATAATGGGGTCGGAAATTCTTAAAATCACCAAACTAATTGGGTAAACGTCTTAAAATCTCAAAAGCAATGGGGCTAGACATGAGGGAGAAAGGGGTCAAGAAAAAAGTCCCTCAAGTGGATATCTCCCCTTAAGCTACACCACGCACAACAAGTATACCCCAAACCACTCGTAATCTACCCAAATACAACCTCAAATAACACAGAATCAACTACATTTGTCTATATCTACCTATGTTCACCTATGTGGAGTTCGCCACTCTTGCTAGTGGCACCGAAGAGCGCACCGCCCTCCGTTGTTGTTTGAGAATTGGTGCAGCAGACTATTCGAAGAGGTGGAGCGCACCCTTGTGAAGATGGGCTCGTCTGGCACTTTTTGTAGTTCGACATCGAGAGCTCTCTTGAAGCTGTGTAACGAGACACCTCTCATGTCGACATAGGTATAGACTCAACAAAACTTCAATACGTAACAAGTATCAGCCGGATTTCCACCACATACACCCCAAATTATCCCAAAATCACCCCAAAATACCCAACATAGCCCAATATACAACCCTAATCCACCAAAAATCACCCACGTTGAACCAAATCCACTCAAACATACCTAATTTCACCCAAATACACCCAAAATCACCCTCAACTACCTCTCCCCCCGTCAATAACTAACCACCCCTATAAATATCTTCCTTTGTGACGTCCCCCATCCAGTCCATACAATATCAATCAATTCTACCCAAAACTACCCAAATTCACCCACATTCTATCCAAATTACCTACGCTATAACCAAAGCCACCCAAAATCCATCAGAAGTCACTCATAATGAACTGAATCCACCCAAAAACACCCAAATTGCACCCCAAATCGACTAAATTCCCACCAAATCACCCTCATTCCCCCAAATACACCCCAAAATCACCCACATTCCCCCAAATACTCCCCCAAATCACCCCCAACTACCTCTCCCCCATCAATATCTAACCTCCCCCCCCCCTCCCCTCTCTATAAATATCTTGCTTCGTGACGTCCCCCAATTAATTACGGGAGCCAGGAAAACAAATATCACTGTTACGAGTCGGGCCACCGCCTTCGTGTAGTTTTTTCCGTCGGGAGCTGTCATGGGCCTCCGCACGGCATCCGCTCGTATATTACTTTATCGGGAAGGCTGCTGGTTCGTTCCGTTGGTTCGTTATCTTGTTGGTTCGTTATATTGATTGTTTATTGGTTCGTTACAAGTAAATATATTTTGTCACAGTAAATTACTAGATGATATTAATTAAATTTATTGTTTATCGGTGACAGAGCCCATTAAATATATATATATATATATATATATATATATATAATTTTTTTTTTTTTTTTTTTTTTTTTGTATAGGCTCTCTACAAATAGTTATTTATTAAGTAGGCAGAAGATTAGAACATAATCAGTGCGATTATGTTGTAATCGTCTGCCTACTTAAATAACTATTTGTTATATTGATTGTTATTTAGTTATATTGATCGTTTGTGAGTTTGTTGGTTCGATATATTGATTGCTGTTTTGATGATTCGCTCATTTGTTCGTTGGTTCTCTTTTTCACTGGTTCGCTATATTGATTGTTTATTAGTTTCAAGGTTCGCTCATTTGTTCGTTGGTTCGTTATATTGATTGGTTAATGGTTCGCTCTGTTGTTCGTGGGTTCTTTATATTGATGTGGTTGTTAGTTTGTTGGTTCGTTCGTACTCTCGTTCGTTAGTTCTCATTTTCGTTGGTTCTTTCGTTATCTTGCTTGCTTATTTCGTGTTGCTTAATTATCTTGCCCATTCATCACCTTGTTCGTTGTCAAATGTGTGGGTTATATAATTCGTTATCTTTCTTATCCAGTCTCTGTCTAGTTTGATTAGTTGTTATCATGTTCGTAATCATGTTCGTAATCATGTTCGTAATCATGTTCGTAATCATATTCGTAATCATGTTCGTAATCATGTTCATTCGTTCACTTGTTTGTTCAATAAATGGTGTCTATATATTTGCCCAACGGTACCTGTCAGGGGCTCGACACGGCATCCAACCATATCTATTTATCATACCCCTGGCTGGTTCGAGGGGGGGCAGGGGTTGGAGGGGGACAGGGGGGGGGGGGGGATCTGGTTCATTCACTTAAGGGGAGTTTTTTTTTTGTTAGTTCCCTAGTCCTCCATCAAGCTTAAAATTACATCCCCTAGACCTCCTTTCGGTTTTTAGTTTGTTCCCTAGACCTCCATCAAGCTTATAATTACACCCCCTAGACCCCCTTTCAAGATAAGTTTGTACATTTTGTGGTAAAACAATGTTCCTCTTAAATTACAGGCTCGCTTACGCTCGCCAGGAAGGAATCAACACCTAGATGACACGAACACTCTTAATATTGACAAAGAAAATGGGGTGAAAGGTCTTATAATCGCCAAACTAATGGGTCGAACGTCTTAAAATTTGAAAACTAATGGGGCTAAACTCGAGGGAGAAGGGGGTCCAGAAAAACGAACCATCCCCCCTTAACTGTGCCAAGATGGAGTTCTGTGGAGATTATAATAAGCCATCGATGTTGTTTTGTCCAACTCTCCCTCCATAAATAGGCTTTGTACAGTCGGCCAAATAAGTGATGTCGCGGCACCAAGTATGTTTGGATCAATAATTGGTATCAGCAATATCTAAGCTTCATTTCTTCATATCGAGTGAAATATACAAACATGTTCCTACACTTACCCACCTTATTCAACATCTGACAGACATTAATACAGCACAGAGCGTGCCAAACGTAATGACAGCTGGGACATGACTTATTAGCGCAACCGTACAGTGGCGCTAATAAACTAATAAGTTATGTTTCAGCTGTCATTACGTTTGGCTCGCTCTGTGCTCTATTTGGCTCGCTCTGTGCTCTATTAATGTCTATCAGATGAGATGTTGAATAGGGTGGGTAAGTGTAGGAACATGTTGAATAGGGTGGGTAAGTGTAGGAACATGGTTGTATAACTCACTCAAAAAAGAAGAAATCATGTGTAAATATTGCCAATTCCAATTATTGATCGAAACATAAGTGATGTCTCGGCACCAAGTATATTTCGATGAATAATTGGTATCAGCAATATCTAAAACTTGATTTATTCGTTTCGAGTGAGATATACAAACATGTTCCTTCAATTACCCACCCTGTTCAACATCTGACAGACATTAATACAGTACAGAAATAACCAAACGTAATGACAACTGGGACATAACTTATTAGCGCGACCGTACATCGCATTCTTTCCACACACAATCGTCGTAATATCCGAGTAGTTAAGATACAGACATGCCAATTTACCGTCCGCTGGAATAATAAAAACTATGGTAAGTAATGGAAGCAACAGCTGGTGACCGAACACCCCTCTCCCTAAACCCACAATCCACCTATATCCTACTGTACTGAGAGAGAGAGAGAGAGAGAGAGAGAGAGAGAGAGAGAGAGAGAGAGAGAGAGAGAGAGAGAGAGAGAGAGAGAGAGATTAAGTGGTCACCGCGCTCTCCATGCTCTAGGCCCCTATGGTCCTCTTGTTGTTTCACCCCTTTAGCATAATGTGACTCAATCGTTTATATTGTTTTAGCTACTAATAGACGTTTAGATTATGAGTAGAAAGGATTTGTGGGGTCTTACGGATGCGTGAGATTGGTTTTACCCCATTGATTACTAGAATGTATTTCTCTGGTGTGTTTAATCACACCAGATTACACTGTTTAAACAGTTAATTATAACACATCTGATACACGTAATAAATGCTCCCCCAAGACCACTGGGACTAAGCTAAGTGGGTTTAACCTTAACTCTTGAGGATCATGACGCATTTTGACAGCTTATTGTGGCTATCATTAGACGATTTCATTCAGTTAAGGGTGAACTTGTGGAAGCTGAAGAATTAATTGAGTTAAGAGAGTTAATTTGATTCCTAGCTATTCTTCCTAATTTGCATAAAATCGTCCAATGATCACCAAAATACAATTTTAAAATGCGTCTTAGATCCTCAAAGGGTTAACAAGCCCGAGAGAGAGAAACAATCACTAAGGTCCCATTGAATACTGCCATGTTGGGTGGGGTTCGGCCATGTAATTTACTGGTTCACTCTACCCAACGCCATCCTTGCATTCGTCTCTATTATATACCCTGACTGAAGAGGAGGGTCTGGGAGGGTGGGGGAAGGGGGGGATAGGAGGGTTTTTGGGGGGGAATGATTGGGAGTAGGAGAGGGTCTGGGGGGATAGGAAGGGGTTGTGGTGGGAGATAGGAGGGGGTATGGTGGTGTTCTGGAGGGATAGGAGGGGGTCTGGTGAGGATAGGAGGGGGTCTGGTGGGGTAGTGTGGGGTATGGTGGGGATAGGATAGGAGTCTGGGGGGATAGGAGGGGGTCTGGGGGATATGGAGGGGGTCTGGGGGGATAGAAGGGGGTCTGGGGGGATAGAAGGGGGTCTGGGGGGATAGGAGGGGGTCTGGTGGTGATAGGAGGGGGTCAGGGAGGGATAGGGGGGGGTCTTGTGGGGATAGGGATGGGTTGTGGTGGGAAATAGGAGGGGGGATGGTGGTGTTCTGGGGGGATAGGAGGGTCTGGTGGGGATAGGAGGGGGTCTGGTGGGGTAGTATAGGGTATGGTGGGGATAGGATAGGGGTCTGGGGGATAGGAGGGGTCTGGGAGGATAGGAGGGGTTCTGGGGGGAGAGGAAGGGGTCTGGGTCTGGGGGATAGGAGGGGGTCTGGGGGGGGATAGGAGGGGGTCTGGGGGGGATAGGAGGAGGTCTGGTGGGGATAGGAGGGGGTCTGGGTGGGGGTAGGAGGGGGTCTGGTGGGGATAGGAGGGGATCTGGGGGAAGAGGAAGGGGTCTGGGGGGGATAGGAGGGGGTCTGAGGGAAGGAGGGAATCTGCATATGAATGGATTTTAATCTGTGGGGGGATTTAGTAATGGTTTCTTAATATATGTGATTGTTATGATATGTGTGCGTGTGCGTGTGCGTGTTCCAAGTACTGTGTTACCCAGTATCCAATAAGAAACTTATGTTTGCTTACTCTGAACGATAATTAAGAACATAAGAACATAAGAAAATGGGAGTCTGCAAAAAGCCGATCGGCCCATACAAGGCAGATCCCTGTCACACCCAACCCCAATTACAAGGCCCAATTATAGACCCATCTCACTAATACCTTGAGTACTGACCCCACCAAAGCGGTCAGAGATTAACACAAGATTACAGGGGTCTGCTGAGCGCCGATTGGCCCACACCTGGTAGATCCCCCTCACACCCAACCCATCTCGTCCATATGCCTATCTAATTTTATCTTAAAGCTCCCTATCGTTCTTGATCCCACTATATCACTTGGTAGCCTATTCCACCCATCTACAACTCTGTTACCAAACCAATATTTTGCCTATATCTTCTGAAACGAAATTTATCTAATTTGAAACCATTTGTACGAGTTATTTCGCTATCACTGAGCTTTAGTACATTTTTCATGTCTCCTTTATTAATTCCACTAACCCACTTGAATACCTCTATCATGTCACCTCTAACTCTGAGTCTCTCTAACGAATGTAAGCCTAATTTCTTCAACCTTTCTTCATACGGAAGCTTTCTAATATTATGGATCATTTTTGTCATTCTACGTTGTACTCTCTCCAATGAATCTATGTCCATTCTGTAATAAGGACACCAAAATTGAACAGCATAATCCATATGGGGTCTCACTAATGACAAGTAAAGTTTTAAGATAACATCAGCAGTTCTGTTACTCACACTCCTAGATATGAACCCGAGAATCCTGTTTGCCTTGTTACGAACGCTTATACATTGTTTTCTAGGATTCAAATCATTGCTAACAAACACACCTAGATCTTTCTCACAGTCTGATTTTTCTAATTCCATATTAGCTAGTTTATATTTAAAATTTGTATGCATCTTCCCTATCTTTAATACCTTGCATTTGTCAATGTTAAACTTCATCTGCCATTTTACTGACCATTCGTGTAAGGTATCTAGATCCCTTTGCAGACACTCTATATCTCTAACTGAATCAATTTTTCTCCCCATTTTGGTATCGTCTGCAAATTTACTTATCCTACTAGTTATACCTAAATCAAGGTCATTTATGTATATAATAAACAACAGAGGACCTAATACAGATCCCTGGGGGACACCACTCTTGACTGATCCCCATTCTGACTTAGTACCATTTTTTCCTGACTCTCTGCTTCCTACCAATTAGCCATGACCTAATCCATCCTAACAATGCCCCACCTATTCCATGTGCCTCAACCTTTCTCATCAATCTCTCATGAGGGACTCTGTCGAAAGCTTTACTGAAATCTAAATATATAATATCATATGACTTGTCATTATCTACTGCTTCATATACCTCTGAGAAAAAACTAAGCAAATTAGTAAGGCATTAGTAAGTAATTATCAATGTACTTGTATTTTTGTATTTTTCTAACCCCTTCACCATCATTACGTAATTTTCATCATAGTATGGCTACCATTAGACGATTTTCCATAGTTAATAATCTACCTATACAACTCAAAGGGTTAAACACGATCTCAATATACCCTCTTATTAACATAGGTACTTCTTAAACTGTATAGAATCATCTAATTTTGCCAGAATCAATGGTGAAAATACGTCCTGGGGCTGAAGGGGTTATGCTTAATGGAGGTATAAGGAGGACACTAAAAAACAAAATAGTGATAATGATAAAAATGAATACAAAATATAGATTCTAGTGTTATTATTATTAAAATATAGATTCTAGTGTTATTATTCTTCTGTTTGTTATTTCTTCCTAATAGTATCACATAACATCCATTGTGCTTTTGATATTCTGTTCGTAGATCCCAAGCGGTTCATTACTTTACTGTCCTTAACCCCTTCAGCACAATGACGCCTCTTTTCCTTTATTTCTGGCTAACAGTAGACGATCTTATGCAGTTGCAGAAGGACCTGTGTAATTCAGAGGGCTTATTGAGATCGTATTTACCCCTGTGAGTTCTGGAGGTAGATTATAAGCTAAAGAAAATCGTCTAATGGTAACCAGACTACGATGATAATTAAGTCATAGTGTTGAAGGGGTTAAAACCAGATCGACACACAAATATATTTTTAGACTCCTCATTTCCTTCGTTGTGCTCTTTTTCCTTGTTCTTCCTGCTCAGTACCACCCACTTCCTACCAAAAAAAGACGAATATTGCAATTCATTTTCGACCCCTTGACTTCTCTTGCACTTAGCTGCTAGTGTTTGTGTGAGGTGTATGTGTGTATGACATCAAGCTACGTGACCACGGGTTTGAGCTGGTGGTGGTGGATGGAACTTGACTCCAAATGAAGCCACCCATTTTTAGCTCCTCGGTGGCCTAGTGGTTAAAGTGTTGGAGTGGTGCACTACTGGCCTGGATCGAGCCCTGGCTGGGTCATATCACAATAATATTAAATACTCACGCTTGTATTTTTATACAATTCTTTCCCTTCTGAGCGCCTGATGCCAAACGAATACTGTGGGAATGAGCGATGTTTACAGAGAGAACGCGGATTAGCACTCCCATATTTAAGGGGGTAGGGTTTATTTTTTGGTCGATATATATATATAATTTATTAGTTTCCTTGCTAGACCTTCGTCAAGCTTTAAAAAAAAAATCCATAGACCCCCCTTCGAGATAATTTTTTTATATTTTTCGGTAAAAAAAAAAAAAAACCCGGCCAAATGCTGGATCCTCCTAAAATACAGGCTCGCTTCGGCTCGCCAGGAAAACATCGACACCTAAATGGCAAAACAAAACAATCTAAATATTGACAAATAAATGGAGCGAAAGGTCTTAAAAATCGCCAAACTAATGGGTTAATATTTTGATATATGAACGTTTTCACTAGCACCACCTTGCGACGTCTTTTCAATTGTAATCTGTCTACTATTAAACGATTGTATTCAGTTTAATAAGGGCCTCCAGCAATTAATAGGCTTCCAACTATCACACCTAACCCATTTTACTACCGCAGATCCTTCTTAAGGGGAGGCAGACCGTTTTTCTGGACCCCCATCTCCCTAATGTTTAGCCCCACTAGTTTTGAGATTATAAGACGTTCGGCCCATTAGTTTGGCGATTTTAACATCTTTCGCCCCATCTCGTTGTCAATTTTAAGACCTTTCGTGCCATTTAGGTGTCGATTATTTCCTGGCGAGCGACAGCGAGCCTGCAATTTTAAGAGGAATCGGCCTTCGGCCGGGACATTTTTCTACCGAAAATTTTACAAATTTATCTTGAAGGGGGGTCTAGGGTTTTTTTTCTTCCAAGCTTGATGGAGGTCAAGGGAGGAAACTAAAACAATATATGAATAAATGAATTAATAGACCAAACAAACGGACAGTCTCCCCTTAACCTCCACAACATGATCTAACTATAGCTAGAATAAAATGAAAATGACGTCGCCGGTACAGAAGGGGTTAATCCCGGCAAAGCCAATCCACCCTCCGACCTTATTTTTAGAATCCCAATTTTCGCCTAATTTTGCGTTATTATATCATCTGGCTATAACTTTCTACCAACCTTCCCTTTGGTCCGCTCTATCCCTAACCCCTAGGGCTATAATTGGGGGGGCTATAATTGGGGGGGGCTATAATTTCTTTAATCTCACCAGGAAGATTCACAAAGCAGCCCTTATTCTTTTGCTCTATCGACTCGCTGCAAACTCTCTGCATTGCACTTTCCTGCATTAGTTTCCATACATTTGTTTACACTTACTAAGAAACAAAATAGACTTGAGAATGATAGGATATGTTTGTTTGAGTTAGAATAGACTAGATTGACTAATATTTACTCATGGACAGAGCTTTTTCTCACCTCAAACTACGCAGATACACCCACGATATAGAAAACTCTTCTATATCTTGGATAGAAGGGACCGAGTTCTCGCCGAGGGGCTACAGTCCTGACGCTATTCTTGACTTACAGTGTGCCGACTTAATAATAATAAGTAACACCCCGTTCTTAACATTAATCATCAATTACAAACCCCAATGTACTTGAATATACTAATGAAAACATATGGTCCTCCCGGGATTCGAACTCGGGACACCACACCTAGAACATAAGCACCTAAACCATTACACCACCTACGCAGTTAAAGGTTGAGTACACGATCACGATTAATATCCATTTTCGAATTTTGGATATCAATCTAATCATGTACGCAGACCTAACTGCATTATGGAAAGCGTAATACAGAAGGGTTGATAGCCTCTGAAGTCCTATTTTAACTAACTAACTAATCTTGGATACAACAGTTTACTTTGGCAGCGAGATCGAGGAAGTTGCTACACCTTTGCGAATGTTCTGTCTGTATTTTGGGAAAGCTGATAGGTGTTTATTGAGATATTTAGGACAGGTAAATAACAAACAACGAAAATTATATAGTAATGTTTCATTTTAGTAGGACGGAAGTTCATCAATATACGAATTGCACCAATTCAATAAAATATATAAATTCGCGGTCCGCCTCAAAAGCCCCCCGATCCCTAGCAAGCTTCCCTGGGGTAAATCGTCGGGCAAAGTCTCTCAAAGGGCCGCGTAAAGTTGGTTTCTCAAAGGGCCGCGTAAAAATGGTTCGTGTCGGCGCCCCTCGGACAACCGCGATTATCAAGGGCCCCCGCTGATCTGACGGACACCCCCCTTCGTCAGATTACGGAGGGTGAACGCTGTATGATTGCTTTTGATATGATAAGAGCCTCCATATCTTATCTGATCTTGTAGTTAACTTGGAAACCCCCTGCTTTGAGCTAGAATACCTTCCTTGATCTTATTGTTAGCCTAAAATATGTCTTCCTTCCTTTTAGATTAGTTTAAGATGATCTACCGGGTATTCCTAGATTAAGAAACGTTCCCTCGGTGCACTTGGATTCGCTGGAAGGCCCGCAGAGCACTGCTTTGGGGCAGCATGGTGTGAGGGGGCTGTGGGAGAAGAATAAAGGTAGTTAACTTTTGTCTTCTATTGCTATTTAGGCCAACCAAGAAAATTATCTATCGAGAATTATTTAACTACCTCTTATTCTTAACTTATGCTAAGAGTTTCTATCTCCTCACCATGGATTTATTAAACCTCCCAGCATAATTGTACATACGTCGCCTGAATGATGTTAATTGTCTTTGATGTCATTCTTAGAGCCCTTTATATTTTGGAGGATCAAACAAATATATATTGTCTATGTTGCTGTTGAAATGACAAGCTGAAAAGTTATGAATTTGTAAGGCCTAGAAAAAGGTTGAAAATGTAATTGTGCGAGGTAAGACAATTGCATAACCAACCCTGGGCACAAACGGCGACGCAGGCATTTCATACGAATTATGCTCCTTTTTATGAGAATAATCTTACTAAACTTTTTCAACTATTATGATCGTTAAAAGAATGTTGATTGCTAACCTACTTTAAGACAGGAAAAAAGGATTCATTCTTCAGCGTCTTACATGTCAATCATTCCAGTTCAGTATTTCACAATTCGCATAATTTATTAATATAAGCCAAATCCAGCTAGCTCTTACAAACACCTTATAATATATATATATATATATATATGATAGAGAGAGAGAGAGAGAGAGAGAGAGAGAGAGAGAGAGAGAGAGAGAGAGAGAGAGAGAGAGAGAGAGAGAGAGAGAGAGAGAGAGAGAGAGAGAGAGAGAGAGAGAGAGAGAGAGAGAGAGAGAGAGAGAGAGAGAGAGAGAGAGATGAAGATAAATACAAACAACTTACACCTCAACTACTAGCAGTCAAAACCCACCAATCTAACAAAACGCAACCCCCCTCAGCACACATAAAGCCGGTATCACACTAGCGCTTTTTCCCTCAACATTTATCCTCAACACTGGTCTGGCAGCTTATGAGGTCAACATTTGAAATATTTTGGATACCTAAAGTCGTCTATCATCAGTCTAGTTTCCGATACCAGTGCGAAATGTTCCAGAAATGTTGCCAGAGAAAGGTAGATCATAGAATGTTGACTCTAAAAACTGTCGTGTGATACCGGCATTAGCAATACCGACCGAAAAAGAAAAAAAAAATCGGAAGGGGCGCTACGTAGAAAGGTCCACTTTGCGTGTTTGACAATCCGCACTTTAGGAGAAATGGGTCGTATTTCTGGTCCCCCTACCCCCACATGTTTAGCCCCATTAGTTTTCAGATTTTAAGATGTTTGCCCCATTAGTTTGTCGATTTTAAGACCTTCCGCCCCATTTCCTTGTCAATTTTAAGACCTTTCGTGCCATTTACGTGTTGATTTTGTTTCCAGGCGAGCGAAAGCGAGCCTGTAATTGTGGAGGAACCGGCCTTCGGCCGTGATATTTGTTTACCGAAAAATGTACAAATTAATCTCGAAGGGGGATCTAATGGACGTTTTTTTAAAGTTTGATGGAGGCATAGGGAGGATACTAGAAATATTATAAATAAATGAAAACAAAGGACCAAAAAGTGAACTCTCCCCCCTTAAGTGGCCATACAACGCTCTTCTACTCACATTGTCCCTGACTTAAGAGCGATTATTGTGAGAGTAAGTGGTGCTCATAAAGATGGGCAGAGTCGTAGGGAAGTTGTTAGCGGATTGTTAGCTTTTTTATATAATGTTGAGTCGGCCATATTTGTTTTTGTAGAAACCATTTTGCATAACTGGTACCGTGTGTATTTGTTTGTGTGTTTTTTTTTGCTGTTTTTTTTATCTGTTTTGTCGGTTTTTTGTGGTTGTTGTGTTTGTTGTCATTGTTTGTGGTTGTTGTGTTTGTTGTCATTGGTTGTGGTTGTTGTGTTTGTTGTCATTGGTTCTGTTTGTTGTCATTGTTTGTGGTTGTTGTGTTTGTTGTCATTGTTTGTGGTTGTTGTGTTTGTTGTCATTGTTTGTGTTTGTGGTTGTTGTGTTTGTTGTCATTGGTTGTGGTTGTTGTGTTTGTTGTCATTGTTTGTGTTTGTGGTTGTTGTGTTTGTTGTCATTGTTTGTGTTTGTTGTCATTGTTTGTGTTTGTTGTCATTGTTTGTGTGTTGGTTCATTGTTGTTTGTTGTCATTGGTTGTGGTTGTTGTGTTTGTTGTCATTGGTTGTGGTTGTTGTGTTTGTGTTCATTGGTTTGGTTGTTGTCATTGGTGTGGTTGTTGTGTTTGTTGTCATTGTTGTGTGTTGTGTTTGTTGTCATTGGTTGTTGTGTTGTGTGTTTGTTGTCATTGGTTGTTGTTGTGTTTGTTGTCATTGTTTGTGTGTCTTATGTTGTTGTTGTCATTGTTTGTGGTTGTTGTGTTTGTTGTCATTGGTTGTGGTTGTGGTTGTTGTCATTGGTTGTGGTTGTTGTGTTTGTTGTCATTGGTTGTGGTTGTTGTGTTTGTTGTCATTGGTTGTGGTTGTTGTGTTTGTTGTCATTGGTTGTGGTTGTGGTTGTTGTGTTTTTTGTCATTGGTTTGGTTGTTGTCATTGTTGTGTTGTGGTTGTTGGTTTGTTGTCATTGGTGTTGTTATTGTGTTTGTTGTCATTGTTTGTGTTTGTTGTGTTTGTTTTTGTTTGTTTGTGTGTGTTGTCATTGGTTGTGGTTGTTGTGTTTGTTGTCATTGGTTGTTGTGTTGTCATTGGTTGTGTTTGTGTGTTGTTGTTATTGGTGTTGTTGTGTTTGTTGTTATTGTTTGTGTTTGTTGTGTTTGTTGTCATTGTTTGTGGTTGTTGTGTTTGTTGTCATTGTTTGTGTGTGTTGTGTTTGTTGTCATTGTTTGTGGTTGTTGTGTTTGTTGTCATTGGTTGTGGTTGTTGTGTTTGTTGTCATTGGTTGTGGTTGTTGTGTTTGTTGTCATTGGTTGTGTTTGTTGTTATTGGTTGTGGTTGTTGTGTTTGTTGTCATTGGTTGTGGTTGTGGTTGTTGTCATTGGTTGTGGTTGTTGTGTTTGTTGTCATTGGTTGTGGTTGTTGTGTTTGTTGTCATTGGTTGTGGTTGTTGTGTTTGTTGTCATTGTTTGTGTTTGTTGTCATTGTTTGTGGTTGTTGTGTTTGTTGTCATTGGTTGTGGTTGTTGTGTTTGTTGTCATTGGTTGTGGTTGTTGTGTTTGTTGTCATTGTTTGTGGTTGTTGTGTTTGTTGTCATTGTTTGTGTTTGTGGTTGTTGTGTTTGTTGTCATTGGTTGTGGTTGTTGTGTTTGTTGTCATTGGTTGTGGTTGTGGTTGTTGTGTTTGTTGTCATTGGTTGTGGTTGTTGTGTTTGTTGTCAATGGTTGTGGTGGTTGTGTTTGTTGTCATTGGTTGTTGTTGTGTTTGTGGTTGTTGTGTTTGTGGTTGTTGTGTTTGTGGTTGTTGTGTTTGTTGTCATTGGTTGTGGTTGTGGTTGTTGTGTTTGTTGTCATTGGTTGTGGTTGTTGTGTTTGTTGTCATTGGTTGTGGTTGTTGTGTTTGTTGTCATTGGTTGTGGTTGTTGTGTTTGTTGTCATTGGTTGTGGTGGTTGTGTTTGTTGTCATTGGTTGTGGTTGTTGTGTTTGTTGTCATTGGTTGTGGTTGTTGTGTTTGTTGTCATTGGTTGTGGTTGTTGTCATTGGTTGTGGTTGTTGTGTTTGTTGTCATTGGTTGTGGTTGTTGTGTTTGTTGTCATTGGTTGTGGTTGTTGTGTTTGTTGTCATTGGTTGTGGTGTTTGTTGTCATTGGTTGTGGTTGTTGTGTTTGTTGTCATTGGTTGTGGTTGTTGTGTTTGTTGTCATTGTTTGTGGTTGTTGTGTTTGTTGTCATTGGTTGTGGTTGTGGTTGTTGTGTTTGTTGTCATTGTTTGTGGTTGTTGTGTTTGTGTTTGTGTTTGTTGTGTTTGCAGTCTTTGTGTTTGCTATGTTTGTCTGTGTTTGCTGTGTTTGTCTGTCACCTTTCCCTTGTTGTACAGTTACCAGGATATGCACATGCAATAGAAGTAGTGATGAATTGACAGTATCTATTGACAGTAGCTATTGACAGTATCTATTGACAGTATCTATTGACAGTATCTATGCACTATAACAGGCTAATGCTTATTATTAAAGGAGGGGGGGGGGGAGAGCATTCTGGACCCCCTTCTCCCCCATGTGTAGTCTCATTACTTTTGATATGTTAAGACATTCTTCCCGTTAGTTTATCGATGTTAAGACATTCTTCCCATTAGTTTATCGATGTTAAGACCTTTCGTGCCATTTACGCTTATTCTACCTTAACTACGAGGTCGCATGCGACTTTTGGCGACCGTGAGGTACCGAGATCCCACCATAGTATTTACACCCATGCACTGGTGAGAAGTACGTGTAGGGTAACGCAAGGTGATAGTTAAGCAGCCTGGCTAGGGAGGGACTACGATACAATATTCTCCATGGGGATATCAGAACAAAAAACCTTACGATTCTGGGGGGGACTCAAACCCTCGATCGTGTGATCAGCGATATATAGACCGCTCGACTAACCCGACCCTGGGGTGTATCTGTGAGTATACGTGTGTGTGTGTGTGTGTGTGTGTGTGTGTGTGGGGGGGGGGGGGGGTAACTAGACACATAAGGTAGGGGGGGGGGGGCTGTTTGAGTGTATCATCGTCCAGAAAGGGTTAAGAATACAAGCGACAGTCTCTCCACTAGTAACACCGGAACCACCCGTTATTACCGTGCCATCAAAGACCAAATAACTACCCCACAAGTTATACAACACGGATATAATGTGAAGAATGGCGCTTTAAACTACCCGGTCACCTCTTTACCTCTTACCTTATGAGCTGTTGGGGCCAATTTCGGGCATCTGGTGTAACGACGTCAACAGGTTCATTGAGACTATATTAGACGTTTGACTCCATGTAAGTTGTGGGATGTACGGTACATAAGTAGCATGTACAGTACGGTTGGCCAAGTAAGTCATGTCTCCCCTGTCATTACGTTTTGTTTGCTGTGGGCTGAATTAATGTCTGTCAGTTGTTGAATAGGGTGTGTACAGATAAGAACATGTTTGTCTATCTCACTCGAAACGATGAACTAATGCTTAGATATCGCTGATACCAATTATCGATCGAAATATACTTGGTGCTGCGACATCACTTATTAGGTCAACTGTACAATCTTCTGCACAAGTAGCTATAGTCCGTTCATTACAGGTTGGGCAGAAATCGTAATCCCTAACCTCTGTAACTCAAAAGAGGCTAGAGCAAATGAGCTGTCAATTTCCACACCTATTCCCTTGCCAAGTCTTCCTATTTGGTAGAAATATTAGCTCGATTACTCTAGTCCTTTTTGAGTTATGAGAGGTTATAGGGTACGATTTCTGCCCAACCTATAATGAACGGACTATAGTAGACAATTATATGATAGACTTGAGACAGTGGACGTTGAATGAGAGAAATCCCTGGATTGAGCATTTGTATATTAAGGGAATGTATCGAGACCTTTTAACTTCGTGTCAATATCGTTCAATTAAACCTGATTTACCTTTCATTGCATGAGATTGTACAATTAACAAGTCTATATAGAGTACCACCATCTTGCAAGACAAAGTTAACCCTTTTAAGACCCGATTACGCATGTCTTTTCTGTTTTCTGGCTAATAGTAGACGATTTTATTCAGATAAAGGAGGTTATATGGAAGTCAGAGGGTTACAGGAGATAGTCTTTACCACTATAATTCCCACAGATCCTTGTCAATACTATTATTGGCATCCTAAAAATAGAACACTTTCATTGCGCCTATTTACATAGTGCATTTGCAGATTTACGGCAGAGGAATGTACAGTCGCGCTAATAAGTGATGTCTCGACACCAATTATGTTTTGATCAATAATTGGTATCAGCAATATCTAAGTTTTATTGCTTCATACAGATTGAAATATACAAACATGTTCCTACACTTACCCACCCTATTCAACATCTGACAGACATCAATACAGCACATAGCAATCCAAACGTAATGACAGCCGGGACATGACTTATTAGCGCGACTGTACACGACAAAAGAGTATTATTAACTTGTGTATCGATATCCATTTGTATCTTGTAGCAACTTTTTTGCCAATAACACGCATGAAACCACTATGCCTTGACAGGGATGCGTCGATATTATTCTAGATACAAGAGTGTAAGCGATATATTTTGTAAAAAATACGGAAACGAAAATAATACATATGCAGAATTTAAGAACACTATTTTATACAGACCCAAAGCTCAGGAAGCTCAAAGTATAAGTAAAATTCATGGATTTTTTTTTCTAGTTTGTTTCCCCTTCACTAATATCAAAATGGAAGAAAAACGTAAGTATGCAGTCATTTAGGAGCATATTCTTTATACAGTAACACAATAGAAAATATTGTGTATGCAGATTTAGGGAGTCTGTATTCTATATAATAATTTCGATTGTCTGTCTGTCTGTCTGTCTGTCTGTTCTTTATAGGCGGCCGCAGTTTTTAAGCTAGAGCGTTCATACTTGGTATGCATAGTAAGGGGGTCCCTAGGCAGGTTTTAGTGAAAAAATAGAATTCCCCAGGGTGAAAGGGACGGAGAAAATGGGCGGGAAATCGGAAAAAGGGCCGTTTGGGGCAGAAGGAGGCCTTCGATCGAAAAGGTATATGGAACGAAAGTTGTTCGCAGCCCCCCAAAATGGGGGTACGGATGAGGTCAGATCCAAAATCGGAGGTCATTTAGTGGCCGAAATCGAGGTCGCCGTTTAATGAGGCACAGGGAGGTCGAGGCCGGTGTGGTAGTAGTGATGATTGATGATTGATTATGGTAGTATGGTAGTAGTAGTGGTGGTAGTAGCGATGGTGATTATGGTGATTACCCGGGCAACGCCGGGTACCCCTGCTAGTTCATTATATTCCGGCAACTATTAGACGATTATATTCAGCTTAGGAAGAACGTCTACACATTAAAAGGCTGCACACTATCTCAATGTATCCCTTTAGCTACTATATATCCTTCCTAAGCTTCATAATATTGTCTAAATGTAGCTGAAACCAAACAGAAAAGACAACTGGTACAGAAGGGGTTAAGGGGAGATTTCCACTTGAGGATTTTTTTTCTTGACTCCTTTCTCCCTCATGTTTAGCCTCATTGTTTTTCTAATTTAAAGACGTTTGCCCCACTATTTTGATGATTTTAAGAACTTTCAACCCATTTCTGTCAATTTTAAAACCTTTCGTCCCATTTAGGTGTCGATTTTTCCCTGGCGAGCGATAGCGAGCCTGTAATTTAAGAGGAACCGGCCTTCAGCCGGGATATTTTTCTACCGAAAAATGTACAAATTTATCTTGAAAGGGGGTCAAATGGGTGTAATTTCAAGCTTGATGGAAGTCTAGGAAACACACTAAAATCCTCCCCTTAAGAAGCAGCACACATGGAAAACAATGTGCTGTATATACATAACTTCAGTATGAGAGTGACCCCTTGGTAAACCGGATGGAAGTGTCTGGTAAAATGATGGCGTGTCGAGATCATCCACAACACTAATATGGTGTTATGGTGTGGTCTGCTGTGTGTGGTGTGCGGTTTTGTGTTATATATAGGTTTATGGTGTCCTGTGGTGTGTGTGCTGTGTGTATATATATGTTAGTTTCTGTGTTGTGTTGTGGTGTCCTGTGTTGTGTTGTGTTGTATATATATGTTATGGTGTCCTGTGTTGTGTTGTGTTGTGTTGTGGTGTATATATATGTTATGGTGTCCTGTGTTGTGCTGTGTTGTGTTGTATATATATATGTTATGGTGTCCTGTGTTGTGTTGTGTTGTGTTGTATATATATGTTATGGTGTCCTGTGTTGTGTTGTGTTGTGTTGTATATATATGTTATGGTGTCCTGTGTTGTGTTGTATATATATATATATATGTTATGGTGTCCTGTGTTGTGCTGTGTTGTGGTGTATATATATATATGTTATGGTGTCCTGTATGTTGTATATTATTATGGTGTCCTGTGTTGAAGGGGTTAATAATATTTGTATATATTCTTATAGTTGGATTAACGATATGTTTGTTATGTGTTGTGTTATGATATGCTGTCTCGTATAAGTGTCCCGGCCGCAGGGCCAGTTTCTTTTAAAATTACAGGCTCGCTATCGCTCTCCAGGAAAAAAAATAGACATCTAAATGGCACGAAAGGTCTTAATATTGACAAAGAAATGGGGCGAAAAGTCTCAAAATCACCAACTAATGGAACGAACGCTATTACCTGGATGAGTTATAGGACAATCCTACATTAAGACCGGTATTCTGGACCCCTTTCTCCCTCATGCTTTGCCCCATTACAATTGAGATTTTAAGACATTCGCCCTATTAGTTTTGGACCAAAAAGTAAACAATCAAATTTATATTAAAGAAATCGCACCTCATATCATTGGCGTGGTCTAGCATCCTACATCACACACACACACACACACACACACACACACACACACACACACACACACACACACACATACAGTACAATACGGGAACACCGAATTTGCCACTGATGAAAAAGTAAAGTTAGAAAATATATAGACATGTTTTTTTTTAGTTTTATATATATATACTACATATATATTTTACGGCCGTGTATAATAGAGACGACACAATATGCGCGGGCTTTTCTGCATACAAATGGCGGGACTTGGAAATATATGATGAAATGGGGAGGGTGCAAAAATGTATATATCAAAATGTATATATATATATAACAACTTCGCTAAATCAAAAATGCGGTGACGTACGAAAGAAAAAATATATACCGGTGTCCCTAAAAATAATGATAGTTGAGGGGAGACAGACCGTTTTTCTGTACCCCCTTCTCCCTAATGTTTAGCCCCACTAGTTTTCATATTTTAAGACGTTGGTTCCGTTAGTTTTTGCGATTTTGAGACCTTTCGTCCCATTTCTTCGTCAATGTTAAGACCTTTCGTGCTCTTTAGGTGTCGATTTTATCCTGGCCAGCGATAGCAAGCTTCTAATTTTAGAAGGAATTGGCCTCTGGCCAGGACATTTTTCTGCCGATTTTTTTTACAAATCTATCTTGAAAGGGGGGTCTAGGAGGTGTTTTTCTTTAATGGAGGTCTAGGGAGGAATAAATTAATTAATAGACCAAACAAACGGCCACTGTCCCCTTCAAATGCATTCCGGCAGTATGCAGAGGCCGCGGGTCGGGGATATATGCATTGTGATGCTCGTACGACACATTTTAGGGGGAGGTATTTGTTTTTCTGGGACCCTCTTCTCCCTTTATGTTTGAATATATTAGTTATGATATTTTAAGATGTTCGCCCCAGTAGCTTGGAGATTTGACGAACGTTCGCCCCATTTCTTTGTCAGTATTAAGATCTTTCGTGCTAACAGGAACCGGCCTTCGGCTTGGAAATTTTTCTACCGAGAAATGTACAGAAAATTATATATATACTGTTTATACATACCGGTATATATATATATATATATATACTATAGACTAAAATAATCCCCCCTTAATAGGTATTGGTGGAAATACACAATCACATGCATATAATCTGAATGCATTGTAGCACTAACGCGACAATGTTCACAGAAAACGGGGGATAATGGGAATTTAACATGCATTCCAATATTGCTATTGGTACAGGCGAAGGAATATATGAATGTACAAATGATTAGATAGACGAACACATGAACTGGGATAGATATATTTGGGCACATGAAAAGGTAGATGGATGGATGATTATATAGATAGATAATTATATAATACGTAGATATATAGGTAGATAGATGATTATATAGATAGATAGTTATATAATACGTAGATATACAGTAAAGGTAGATAGATGATTATATAGATAGATAGTTATATAATACGTAGATAAACAGTATAGGTAGATAGATGATTATATAGAAAGATAGTTATGTAATATGTAGATTACTAGACAAGCCATATAGAAAATATATATTTAAAGATACTTTTTTATAAATAGTAGATATATAATTGTATTTCTTTTGCATTAAGGGGAGATGGTTCACTTTTTGGGCGATTTTTGCATATATTCATTAGTTTTCTAGTTTCCTCCCTAGACTTCCATCAAATTAAAAGAAAAACATCCATTACATCCCCCTTCTAGATTAATTTGGACATTTTTCGGTAGAAAAAATTTCCGGCCAAAGGCCGGTTCTTCCAACATAACAGGCTCACTATCGTTCGCCAGGGAAAAAATTGACATCTAAATAGCACGAAAGGTCTAAATATTAACGAAGAAATTGGGCGAAAGGTCTTAAAATCGACTAACTAATGGGGCAAACATCTTAACATCTGAAAACTAATGAGGCTAAACATGAGGGAGAAAGTGGTCCAGAAAACCGGTCCATCTCCCCTTTAACCAGCATTGTAATAAAAAGTTAATGTTCAGAACCCCAATAAATCGGCCCAAATAATATTCTGAGTCCGTAGGTGAATTAGTTGTGGACCTGTCACACGATGTTCCGTCTTGCCTTCACTCGACATCCTATTCTCTGTTTCAAATTGGTAGGCTAGAAATTGTGAACCTTAAGGGGAGGTTTTTAGTTTGTTCCCTAGATCTCCATCAAGCTTAAAATTACACTTTCAAGCTAAATTTGTAAATTTTTCAGTAGAAAATTTTCCCGGCCAAAGGCCGGTTCCTCTTAAATTACAGGCTCGCTATCGCTCGCCAGGAAAAATTTGACCCCTAAATGACACGAAAGATCTTAAATTTGACAGAAATTGGGCGAAAGTTCCTAAAATCGCCAAACTAATGGGACGAACGTCTTAAAATCTCAAAATCAATGGGGCTAAACCTGAATGAGAAAGGAGTTCAGTAAAAAATCCCTCGAGTGGAAATCTCCCCTTAACCCATGTAACTCGAAAATGGCTTGAGTAAAATGGGCTGTAAATCTCCACCCTTCTTCCCTGGCTGACCCTTCCTAAATGGTAGAAATTTTAGCTCGATTATTACTCTATTCGTTTTTGAGTTACAGAGGTTTATCACCTACTTACATCGAATAGACTATATACACCCTGTTCCTAATAGACTATATACACCCTGTTCCTAATAGGTCGGCCAGAGATTGTGAACCCTGTCCTCTGTAACTCAAAAAGGGCTAGAGTAAATGGGCTGTAAATGTCCACACTTATTCCCTGACTGACCCTTCCCAAATGGTAGAAATAATAGGTTGATTACTCTAGTCGAAAATGTGTTGATACACAATAAATACTGCCTTCATTCACAAACCACAGACATTCAATATTTCTCTGATGGGTTTGTTATTTAAATATAATGAATATTACACCATCTTAATTAAAGGATTAGAAGAAAACTGTACTTCTAAGACAGTATAATTGATATGTAACCAATCAACAAAGATGCAATTTATCACCGAGATCATTTACTTTGTTTTTGTTTCTCTCTCTCTCTCTCTCTCTCTCTCTCTCTCTCTCTCTCTCTCTCTCTCTCTCTCTCTCTCTCTCTCTCTCTTTCTCTGGTTTGTATCCATTTGGCCCCATTCAGCCTACTGTTTTAATATATTTATCCCCATCCAGGTGTCGATTTTTCCTGGCGAGCGGTAGCGAGCCAACATATTTAAAAACAAAATTTCTGACAGCAGGCTAAACTTGTACATTTTTCGATAGAAAAATGTCTCCGGCGAAGCCGCATTTCTCCATACAATGCTGGCTCGCTATCGCTCGCCAGGAAAAAATCGACACCTGGATGGGGATAAACGTCTTAAAACAGTTGGCTGAATGAGGCCGAATGGATACAACCCAGAGAAAGAGGGAGACAGAAAAGGAGAGGGAAAAAAGCAGGTGAGCCCCCTTAACTTATACAAAGATTAGCACAGAATGTCGGCAGTCTTCCAAACAATATTCAGTGCAGAAAATATATTGATTGACAAAATAATGAATACAAGAAACTATATATTTCTCTGCATTTTTGTTTTTTTTAATCTAGAATAGTTTAATCTAGAAAGTTTTAGAAGAACCATTGATATCCACATAATATATATATATATACAGTATATATACCGGTATATATATATATATATATATATATATATATATATATATATTATATATTTAAACGAAATATATCATTGAAGAAAGGTCTAGGAATATGACTAGAAATTACATCATCACAAAATATTGGCACTCTTATATATATATATATATATATATATATATATATATATATATATATATATATATATATATATATATATATATTGTCAGTAAAGAATATGAAGTCTAGGAGCACAGCCATATATTGATCAACAATTGAATACTTCTTTCACTCACAAACTACTGAAACTCAATATTTATCTGAGGAATGATTAAGGGGAGGTATTTAGTTTGTTCCCTAGGCCTCCATCAAGCTTAAAATTACACCCCCTTGAGTCCCTTTCAAGATAAATTTGTACATTTTTCGGTAGAAAAATTTCCCGGCCGGAGGCCGGTTCTTCTTAAATCACAGGCTCGCTATCGCTCGCCAGGATAAAATTGACACCCTAAATGACACGAAAGGTCTTGATATGGGGTGAAAGTTCTTAAAATCGCTAAACTAATGGGGCAAACGTTTTACAATATCAAAAGCAATGGGGCTAAACATGAGGGAGAAAGGGGTCAAGAAAAAAAAACTCGAGTGGAGATCTCCCCTTAATCCTACTAGACTTAAAGAACAATACATCATTGTATTTTAAGGAGAAGAAAACAATTTGAATTATACTTAACCAACTTATCGAGATAATGTTAATGGCATTACAAAAACATGAGCACAAAATGTCGGCCGGCTTCCATAAAATATTCAGCGCAAAATAAATACTATATAGATTGACAAATGAATACTGCCTTCAATCACAAATGAATACTGCCTTCAATCACAAATGAATACTGTCTTCAATCACAAATAAATACTGCCTTCAATCACAAATTAATACTGCCTTCAATCACAAATGAATACTGCCTTCAATCACAAACCTCAGAAACTCAATATTTGTTCTGCATGGTTTGATATCTAGAATGTACGGTAACGCATACGACGACATTGTTAAAGTTTTAGGAGAACCATTTATATCCTAATAATTTGTCAAATAAAACTAAATTTATAATTAAGACAAGGTTTAGGAATCTGCCTCTATTAAACACATATATTCTCAAAGTGTCTGCATTCTTCCATACTATATTCAGTAAAGGATATGTAGTCCAAAATCTCAGAAAATACGTTGATTGACAAATGAATGCTCTTTGCACTCACAAACCCCAGAAACGCAATAATTCTCTGAAGAATTAATCTAAGTTTAAAGAATAATACATTATCATAATTGCAAAGGATTAGAAGATAAATCATTCTACTTAAGGGGAGATTTCCACTTGAGGGATTTTTTTCTTGACCCCTTTCTCTCTCATGTTTAGCCCCATTGCTTTTTAGATTTTAAGACGCTCGCCCCCTTTACTTTGGCGATTTTAAGAACTTTCGCCCCATTTCTGTCAATTTTAAGAACTTTCGTGCCATTTAGGTGTCGATTTTTTCCTAGCGAACAATAGCGAGCCTGTAATTTGAGAGGAACCGGCCTTCGGCCGTGATATTTTTCTACCGAAAAATGTACAAATTTATCTTGAAAGGGGGTCTAGGGGGTGTAATTTTAAGCTTGATGGAGTTCTAGGGAAGAAACTAAATACCTCCCCTTAACCAATCAATAAAAAATTATATAAATCAAAATTATCACTGCGGTAATATTTAGGAATTTAACTTACAAAAACATGAGCACAAAATGTCGGCCGTCTTCATAACAATATTCAGCGTAGAAACTACATTGATTGACAAATGAATACCCCCTTCACTCACTCCCCCCAGAAACTCAATATATTTCCGTAAGGTTTGTTATTGCCTGTCCGAGCCCCTCCCCTCCCCTCCCCCCTCCTCCCCTCCCCCCTCCTCCCTCCTCCCCTCCCCTCCCCCCTCCTCCTCCCTCCCTCCCCCCTCCTCCCCTCCCTCTACTATATTCTCGGTAGCCAATTATGTCTTACCAATTTGGAAATGCACTCAGTAGGGGGTTTCGGTAGGGAATTTGGAGGTTGAGACGGGGGCTCGGGGTCGTATTTTGTAATTATGGTGCCAGTCTGTCCATTCTTGCTTAAGGGGAGGTCTCCACTTGAGGGATTTTTTTCTTGACCCCTTTCACCCTCATGTTTAGCCCCATTGCTTTTGATATTATAAAACGTTTGCCCCATTAGTTTAGCGATTTTAAGAACGTTCACCCCATATTAAGGCCTTTCGTGCCATTCAGGTGTCAATTTTATCCTGGCGAGCGATAGCGAGCCTGTAATTTAAGAGGAACCGGCCTTCGGCCGGGACATTTTTCTACCGAAAAATGTACAAATATATCTTGAAAGGGAATCAAGGGGGTGTAATTTTAAGCTTGATGGAGGTCTAGGGAACAAACTAAATACCTCCCCTTAAGTCTGAGTATAATGTGGTTTACTATTCATTAGAGACGCGTTACTTTCTTGGTAAAGGAAAGCCTACAGATTAAGGGGAGGTTTTTAGTTTGGTCTCTGGATATCCATCAAGCTTAAGATTAACACCCCCTTGAGCCCCTTTCAAGATAAATTTGTACATTTTTCGTTAGAAAAATTTCCCGGCTTCAAAGCCGGTTCCTCTTAAATTACAGGCTCGCTATCGCTCGCCAGGATAAAATCGACACCTAAATTGCACGAAAGGTCTTAAAATTGACGGAAATGGAGCGAAATTTCTTAAAATCGCCAAACTAATGGGGCGACTGTCTTAAAATCTCAAAAGCAATGGGGCTAAACATGAGGGAGAAAGGGGTCCAGAAAAAATCCCTCAAGTCTGCCCTTAACAACGACCAATATCAAATATTTCTAGTTAAAAACTATTTTAATACAAAAAAGATGGCTTTTATTTTGCATTTTGTTTTCTATGTGAGCGAGGGAGACAAAAGGCAGAACTGCCTGTAGCGAGTGCCTCCCCCAAAGTTGAAAGAGTGACAGGGCCAAAATCAAGGGAAGTTTGAGTCAAAATGCCTGGACGCACGGAGTTTAAAGCAATTTAAGTCTGCAAACGATTTAATTTAGCTAAGATGGACCTCTATGCAATAAATATAGGCTAGCTTACCTAACCCGATAACTCTAAACATGTTCTTAAGTTGAATTAATCGCCAGAAAATACCTAAATTGACTCAAACTGACGTTATCTGATTAAGGGGAGATCTCCACTTGAGGGATTTTTTTCTTGACCCCTTTCTCCCTCATGTTTAGCCCCATTGCTTTTGATATTATAAAACGTTTGCCCCATTAGTTTAGCGATTTTAAGAACTTTCACCCCATATTAAGACCTTTCGTGCAATTCAGGTGTCGATTTTATCCTGGCGAGCGATAGCGAGCCTGTAATTTAAGAGGAACCGGCCTTCGGCCGGGACATTTTTCTACCGAAAAATGTACAAATTTATCTTGAAAGGGACTCAAGGGGGTGTAATTCTAAGCTTGATGGAGGTCTAGGGAACAAACTAAATACCTCCCCTTAAAAGAGTTAGTGATTCCTAATTAATGGTTGTCATCATCTCTACTGGTGTCGGAGGTTCTGTACATTACTATCTTGGGGACACTGATTTGTAAGAAGATTATTCAGTAATATTATAACGATACTATAAAGGAAATCCATAAAACCCTCTGTTTGTTGTGTGTATATGAAAGACAAGTAACAAAGACAACTCTAGATAGAAAGAAATTATTGCAAACTAACTTGTATCGCAAAAGAGTTGGAATATTGGATTACGATTACAAATGGCAACCAGCAATTAAGGGGAGGTTTTTAGTTGATTCCCTAGACTTCCATCAAGCTTAAAATTACTCCCCCTAGACCCCCTTTCAAGATAAATTTGTACATTTTTCGGTAGAAAAATGTCCCGGCTGAAAGCCGGTTCCTCTTACATTACAGGCTCGCTATCGCTCGCCAGGATAAAATCGACACCTACATGGCACGAAAGGTTTTAAAATTGACAGAAATGGGTCGAAAGTTCTTAAAATCGTCAAAATAATGGGGCGAATGTCTTAAAATTAGAAAAGCAATGGGGCTAAACATGAGGGTGAAAGGAGTCAAGAAAAATATCTCTCAAGTGGATATCTCCCCTTAACAAGCTTAGAACTATCTCACTTAACCCTTTATACTACCATAGATCCTTCTTAAACTGCATAAAATCGTCAAAATATAGCTAGGATATAACTAAAAAGCCATCTCGGTACAGAAGGGGTTAACTTATTACATAGACGATATACCACAGCCAAAGATGTTATAAGACTGACGATATACCACAGCCAAAGATGTTATAAGACTGACGATATACCACAGCCAAAGATGTTATAAGACTGACGATATACCACAGCCAAAGATGTTATAAGACTGACGATATATCACTTATAAAGACTGACGATATACCACAGCCAAAGATGTTATAAGACTGACGATATACCACAGCCAAGATGTTATAAGACTGACGATATACCACAGCCAAAGATGTTATAAGACTGACGATATACCACAGCCAAGATGTTATAAGACTGACGATATACCACAGCCAAAGATGTTATAAGACTGACGATATACCACAGCCAAAGATATTATAAGACTGACGATATACCACAGCCAAAGATATTATAAGACTGACGATATACCACAGCCAAAGATGTTATAAGACTGACGATATACCACAGCCAAAGATGTTATAAGACTGACGATATACCACAGCCAAAGATGTTATAAGACTGACGATATACCACAGCCAAAGATGTTATAAGACTGACGAAATGGCAACACTCACCAACACAAGTGGCGTGTATATAATTATATAAAGCGTCTCCATCTAGTACGGAAAAGTGAAACCACCAAGATATCAAAACTTTGTTAGATAACCTTTATTTGTTATAGGGTACTTTGATCGGTCAGTAGCGAAGGTTAAGACATTAAACAAAGAAAAAGGGAAGAACAAAACTGAAAACAAGAACAATCGTTATATTTATAAGCACAAGCATGTGTGTGGGTGTGGTTCAGCAGGTGTTTGTATAAATGTACTTGTGTGTGTGTTTGTGTGTGTATAAGTATAAGTGTGTGTTTTGTGTGTTTGTGTTGTAACCTTATATTTACCCCAATAACATCCTATTATTCTTTACCATCCGAAATTCTCCATAAACCCTCCATCCTACCATCTCCACCTATCCTCCCCTCTCCCCCCCCCCTCCCTCTCCTTCCCCCTCTCCCTCTCCCCCCCCCCCCCCCCCACCCCACCCCACCCTTCTCATAACCCCTTCATCCTACCATCTCCACCTATCCTCCCCCCCCCCCCCCCCTCCCTCTCCTTCCCCCCCTCCCTCTCCAACCCCCCCCCCCCCACCCCACCCCACCCTTCTCCATAACCCCTTCATCCTACCATCTCCACCTATCTTCCCCTCTCCCCCCCCTCCCTCTCCTTCCCCCTCTCCCTCTCCCCCCCACCCCACCCCATCCTTCTCCATAACCCCTCCATCCTACCATCTCCACCTATCCTCCCCTCTCCCCCCCTCCTTCCTCTCCTTCCCCCTCTCCCTCCCCCCTCCCCCACCCCACCCTTCTCCATAACCCTTTCATCCTACCATCTCCATCTATCCTCACCTTCCCCTCCTCCCCCCCCCCCTCCCCCCCCACTCTCCAAATCCCGCCTCCTCCCGCTAAGCACCAAGTGGCCTAATTTACGAGCAATTAGTCTGAATAGCGTGTAAAGCGGAGTAAAATTAAGTACTAATTACGGACATTTATGGGGTCCCGCTGAAGTATAGTATCTGTCGTATTATAATAACTGGTTGTGTCAATGTTATTATTTTGGACAGAGCAGATTCATATTTGACCATTAAGGGGAGATTTCCACTTGAGGGATTTTTATCTTGACCCCTTTTTCTCTCATGTTTAGCCCTATTGCTTTTGATATTTTAAGACGTTCGCCCCATTATTTTGATGATTTCAAGAACTTTCAACCCATTTCTGTCAATTTTAAGACCTTTCGTGCCATTTAGGTGTCGATTTTATCCTGGCGAGCGACAGCGAGCCTGTAATTTAAGAGGAACCGGCTTTCAGCCGGGACATTTCTCTACCGAAAAATGTACAAATTTATCTTGAAAGGGGCTCAAGGGGGTGTAATCTTAAGCTTGATGGATATCTAGAGACCAAACTAAAAACCTCCCCATTAAGAATCGAGAATCAGTGGCTCAGGGTGTCAATTTACTAGTCGACTAAGTCAAACCGATTAAGAGGGGTGACCTGCTTTATGTATCTCCTTTTCTCTCTTTCTCTGGCTTGTATCCATTTGGTCCCATTCATCCTACTGTTTTAAGACGTTTACCCCCATCCAGGTGTCAATTTTTGTAATGGTGAGCGGTAGCGAGCCAGCATATTTTTAAAATGTTTTTGACAGCAGGCTAAATTTGTACATTTTTCGATAGAAATATGTCTCCGTCGAAGCCGGATTTCTTTATATAATGCTGGCTCGCTATCGCTCGCCAGGAGGAAATCGACACCTAGATGGGGATAAATGTCTTAAAATAGTTGGCTGAAGGGGGCCGAATGGATACAAGCTAGAGAAAGAGAAATGAAGAAAAAAACAGGTCACCCCCCTTAAGGGGAGATGGCCCGTTTTTTTTTTTTTTTTTTTTTTTTTTTCTATTAATTGATTTATTCCTATATTTCTTAGTTTCTTCGCTAGACCTCCATCAAGCTTAGAAAAACACCCCCTAGACCCCATTCAAGATAAATTTGTACATTGTTCGGTAGAAAAATGTCCCGGCCGAAGGCCTGTTCCTCTTAAAATATCAGGCTCGGTGTCGCTCGCCAGGAAAAAATCGACACCTAAATTGCACGAAAGGTCTAAATATTGACAAAGATATGAGGCGAAAAGTTTTAAAATCGCCAAACTAACGGAACGAACGTCTTAAAATATCAAGACTAATATGCTAAACATGAGGGAGAAAGGGGGTCCATTTTTTCGTTGGCCACTATACCCTTCATCCCACGGGTATATATACCAGACAATACCAGAGGAACCAGACAGACACAATATCACAATTTCACACACACACACACACACACACACACACACACACACACACACACACACACACACACACACACACACACACATATATCTGTACATCTCATGTTCATCCACTAAATTGTAAAATGTGTATTTTCAGCTCATGAGGCTGCCATTCTTTAATAAACCGTTTATTATTATTATTATTATTATTACACACACACACACACAACACCGTGGGATCAGCTAGTATTAAGGAGAGGTTTTTAGTTTGTTCCCTAGACTTCCATCAAGCTTATAATTACACCCCCTTGACCCCTTTCAAGATAAATTTGTACATTTTTCGGTAGAAAAATGTCCCGGCCAAAGGCCGGTTCCTCTTAAATTACAGGCTCGCTATCGCTCGCCAGGAAAAAATCGACACCTAAATGGCACGAAAGGTTTTAAAATTGACAGAAATGGAGCGAAAGTTCGTAAAATCACCAAACTAACGGAACGAACGTCTTAAAATCTCAAAACCAATGGGGCTAAACATGAGGGAGAAGGGGGTCCACAAAAAGAGATGGATGTTTGTGGTTGGCTACTATACCCTTCATCCCACCACGGGTATATTAACCAGAGGAACCAGACACAATATCTCAATTTCACACCTCGAACCCAGCTCATTCACAACCAGGAAAGAACAGCGATCCAATTTTTTTTTTTTTTTTTTTTTTTTTTTTTTTTTTTGCAACCCGGTTCAGATCATCGGTATATATGGCTACACCGCGCCTCGCCCATTTGACTTTCTATGTACAGTAGCCCATATAAGTTGTGTTTCTCTTTGTGATCATATGCATTGGAGTATAATGCGCATGATAGACTTGTAGTTAACTTATCTGACTAGAGGTAGCGCCAACGAACTTGAAAATAATCTTGATCCCTTACCTCTTTGTAACTTAAAATGGCCTCGAGCAAACTGGCTGTAAATATACACACCTATTACTTGGTGGACTCTTCCCAAATGAGAGGAATTTCAGCCCTATTGCTTTCATTAATTTTGAGTTATAAGATGTTATAAGATTGTCAAGTTAATTGGCGCTACCCATAGTCAACTGATGCCAAAGAACTTGACAGTAATCTGGAACCCTTAAATTATTATAACTCAAAATGAATGAAAGCAATCGGGTTGACATTTCCATCATTTGGGAAGAGTCCACCAGGAAATAGGTGTGGATATATACAGTCAGATTGCTCTAGGTCCTTTTGAGTATACTTACAACCAATAGGCAGAACTGGATTGCCTAAAATACCCTAGCTCTCCGCCGCCTCCCTTTATCACCTGCGCAACCCGTAATTAACATCTCCTTCCATTCAAATCACAATGCCACACCTGATCGCTTCCGCCCGCCGCCCACTCTAGGAAGGTGGTGATAATAGCGGGGTAAGTGGGCGTTGGATTGGGCGTGGATGGGCTGATTAGGGCGTGCTTCCTTTAAGGGGGGATGGGCGTATTTATTTCCTCATTTATTTAGCTTTTTATTTTTATTTGTATTTCTTTAGCTTCCTCCCTAGACCTCCATCAAACTTAAGGGGAGATTTCCACTTGAGGGAGTTTTTTCTGGACCCCTTTGTCCCTCATGTTTAGCCCCATTGCTTTTGAGATTTTAAGACGTTCGCCCTAGTAGTTTAGACATTTTAAGACATTTTGCCCCATTTCTGTCAATTTTAAGACCTTTCGTGCCATTAAGGTGTCAATTTTTTCCTGGCGAGCGATAGCGAGCCTGTAATTTAAGAGCAATCGGCCTCCGGCCGGGACATTTTTCTACCGAAAAATGAACAAATTTATCTTGAAAGGGGGTCTAGGGGGTGTAATTTTAAGCTTTATGAAAACGTAGGGAACAAACTAAATACCTCCCCTTAGAGAACACCCACTCAAGTTCCTCCTTGAAGATAAGTGTGTACATTTTTCGATAGAAAAATTTCCCAGCCGAAGGCTGGTTCCTCGTAATATACAGGCTCGCTATCGCTCGCCAGGAAAAAATCGACACCTAAATTACATGAAAATTCTTAATATTGACAGAGAAATGGGGCGAAAGGTTTTAAAATCGCTAAGCTAATGGGCCGCACGTCTTGAAATCTGAAAACTAATGGGTCTAAACATAGGAAGAATGGGGACCAGAAAAACGACTCATCTCCCCTTAATTACCTTTTTTGGGGGCTAGGGATGGAGATTGGTGGTGGAGAAGGGTTGATGGTGAGTGTTGGTGGTGATGGTGGTGGAGAAGGATTGATGGAGAGTATTGGTGGTGGTGGAGATAGCTTGATGGTGTACGTATTGCGTTTCTTGGTGTAGGTATTTATGTTGCTTGGTGGTGGAGAGTTTTGGTGATAGTGGTGATGGTGATAACTTGATGGTGTAAGTATTGTATTATTGATTGATGTAGGTGTTTGATTTAAGTTGACTGTAGTTGTGTGATTGTTATTGTAGGGATTGTGTGAATATTATTGTTTGTTGTGAGTTATAGAGCTATTTGTTTATTATAGGTCATACTAATAGCGGTGTCAGTGGGCGTAGGATGGGCGGTGGATGGGCTGATTAGGGCGTGCTTCCTTTAGGGGGGCCACCTCGGGGTTTTTTTCTCTCCCTCTCTCTGGGTTGTATCCATTCGGCCCCATTCAGCCTACTGTTTTTAGACGCTTACCCCCGTCCAGGTGTCGATTTCTTCCTGGCGAGCGAAAGCGAGCCAGCATTGTATGGAGAAATCCGGCTTCGCCGGAGAAATTTTTCTATCGAAAAATTTACAAATTTAGCTTGCTGTCAAACAAATATATATATATATGCTGGCTCGCTACCGCTCGCCAGGAAGATATTGACACCTGGATGGGGGTAAACGTCTTAAAACAATAGGCTGAATGGGGCCGAATGGATACAAGCCAGGGAAAGAGAAAAGGAGAGAAAGATAAAAAAGCCGGTGACCCCCCTTAATCGATATTGTAGTTGAGGCTTTTGTTGTTATTGTGTGTGTAGCTGTTGTTGTTGTTGTTGTTGTTGTTATTGTGTGTGTAGCTGTTATTGTTGTTGTTGTTGTTGTTGTTGTGTGTGTAGCTGTTGTTGTTGTTGTTGTTGTTCTGAGTTATTGAGCTATTTGTTTATTATATGTGATAATTATAGTGGTGTCAGTGGGCGGTGGATGGGCTGATTAGGGCGTGCTTCCTTTAATTAGTTATTTCCTACTGGGGGTGGAGATTGGTGGTGAAAAGTGTTGATGTTGGTGGAGGTAATTATTAGTGGTGGTGGTGGTGGTGGAGGTGATTATTAGTGGTGGTGGTGGTGGTGGAGGTGATTATTAATGGTGGTAGTGGTGGTGATGGTGGTGGTGGTGGTGGAGGTGATTATTAGTGGTGGTGGTGGAGGTGATTATTAATGGTGGTAGTGGTGGTGATGGTGGTGGAGGTGATTATTAGTGGTGGTGGTGGTGGTGGAGGTGATTATTAATGGTGGTGGTGGTGGTGGTGGAGGTGATTATTAGTGGTGGTGGTGGTGGAGGTGATTATTAGTGGTGGTGGTGGTGGTGGAGGTGATTATTAATGGTGGTAGTGGTGGTGGTGGTGGTGGAGGTGATTATTAGTGGTGATGGTGGAGGTGATTGTTAGTGGTGGTGGCGGTGGTGGTGGGGAGGTGATTGTTAGTGGTGGTGGCGGTGGAGGTGATTGTTAGTGGTGGTGGTGGTGATTATTAGTGGTGGTGGTGGTGGTGGAGGTGATTATTAGTGGTGGTGGTGGTGGAGGTGATTATTAGTGGTGGTGGTGGTGGTGGAGGTGATTATTAGTGGTGGTGGTGGTGGAGGTGATTATTAGTGGTGGTGGTGGTGGAGGTGATTATTAATGGTAGTGGTGGTGGTGAATAGTGTTGCTGTTGGTGGAGGTGATTATTAATTTGGAAAATATGAAACCACTATGTCTCTGCATCACACACAGCAAGACTACGTTTACATCATTAGCACCATATTTCACTACAAAATCTTCAAAGTAACTGATAACTCTTGATGGGAACTTTGCAATTTACCGTCATTTGAAGAAAAACAGGATATAGTGGTTGTGATGGGGTGATTGCAGCTTGGTTGTTGTGGTCGGTATAGCTGTTGTTGTTACTCTCTCTCTCTCTCTCTCTCTCTCTCTCTCTCTCTCTCTCTCTCTCTCTCTCTCTCTCTCTCTCTCTTCTCTCTTCTCTCTCGACTCTCTTCTCTCTCGACTCTTCTCTCTCGACTCTTCTCTCTCTCTCCTCCTCTCTCTCTCTCCTCTCTCTCTCTCTCTCTCTCTCTCTCTCTCTCTCTCTCTCTCTCTCTCTCTCTCTCTCTCTCTCTCTCTCTCTCTCTCTCTCTCTCTAAATAGAAAGATAGATAGAGAGAGAGAGAGAGAGAGAGAATAAAAAAGCAGCTATATAAGAGTAACAATTGGTGATGTTGATGTCATTATTGTGGTGATTACATGTTGAATGGGGGTGAGCTGGTGAAGAGAAAATTAGATGGTGAGAGAGAGAGAGAGAGACCATTGGCGGTGTTGATGTAATTATTGTAATGATTTTTACAGGCTGAATGATGGTGAGCTTGTAAAGAGAAAATTAGAAGATATGTGTGTGTGTGGGTGTGTGTGTATGTTTGTGTGTGTGTGTGTGTGTGTGAAGACTGTTTTTTGACGCCTTGAGGTAGGTGATCTTTCGTGCATGTCTTCTTTCTGTGGGTTTCCTCGTCAATAGAATCAAGCCACTTTATGGGGGGGGGGGGGTCACCACACCTATTTCCCTGGCTGACTGTTCCTAAATGGTAGAAATATCTGCCCGATCACCCTAGTCGTCTTTTGGGTACAGAGGTTAGTGGTCTAGATGTCTGGCCTATCTATAATAAATGGACTATACAATCGATGCATTTATGAGCTGCTTTTGCGACGGAGGTTGTATTCGTATAGATTGCCCAGGTAACTTTCCAGCTTGAGAAGTACTCTCTCCCAACCAGTACCTATTTGTGAAAAACTTTTATTCTTTAAGCAAACTTAAGATATTGTAGAGGAACGTTGTTATGGTGGATACATGTATGTATGTATGTATGTATGTATGTATGTATGTACTCGGGCACATGCCTCAAAGGAACAGAGACAGACAGAAGTGGCTAAGGTTGGGTAGAGGATGCCAAACCTTACTCTGGACAGGACCAGCCCGGATACATGGTTTATCATAATGCAAATTGCCAGCCCCAAACACGCGAGCAACAGTGGCTTTCAACCATCCGACAGACCTCGTTTTATTCATGTTCACCATACAATCTATTTATCTATCTATCTATCTGTATAATCTATCTAGTTATCTTTTTGTCTATCTATCTATATATCTGTATAATCTATCTATATATCTGTCTGTATTGCTGTCTGGCTTTCTATCTATTCATATGTCTGTCTGTCTATCCATCTATCTATCTATCTAGCTAGCTAGCTATCTATACATAAAATCCGTGGTGTTTAGTGTAGTGTGGAGGTATAATGTTTCGTGATGTGCCTGCAGCTACCTGAGCACAGCACACACACACAGCCCGGGGCCTCAACACACACAGGGCGCACCAAACTCCATGATCTGTCCGGCCCTCTCATGTAATTAGTGTCATTCTACTGCAGCGCTAAACCTTGGCTACCATCTGCTGCCCGTCACTACCGCAGCACTTGTGGCAGGATCACCGTCATTATACCGTGTGATGAAGCCGTGTGATGATGATGCCGTGTGATGAAGCCTTGTGATGATGACGCCCCGCTGCCCGCATTGCAGATCCGTTGTTAGCAGATACCGGGCGCCTGCTAAAATACCGTACCTGCCCTTATAAACCACTGTTAGCACTGCATCGTTTGTGAGTCACTGGACATTAGGGTACCTTGTCGAACTTGACTAAGCCACTTTGTTGAGGTACAGAGGCTGCTATCGCCCCCTTAGGGAAGATATTTTAACTGATGGCTATGTTTGTTTAGATAAGATCATAAATTAGGTTAAGCTTAATTAATTACTTCAGGCTATGACAAGTTACATTAGACTATGACCAATTTGGTTTGCTTAGTAGTAGATTAGTAATATTGGCTAGATTATATATTCGTTTATAGAAAAAGTTAGGTTAGTTAGATTAGGTTAGTCTAGGCTAGATCATACCACTGGAATGAATAATCCTAAGACTTAAGGGGAGGTTTTTAGTTCGTTCCCTAGAATTCCATCAATCTTAAAATTACACCCCATTGAGCCCCTTTCAAGATAAATTTGTACATTTTTCGGTAGAAAAATGTCCCGGCTGAAAGCCGGTTCCTCTTAAATTACAGGCTCGCTATCGCTCGCCAGGATAAAATCGACACCTGCATTGCACGAAAGGTCTTAATATGGGGTGAAAGTTCTTAAAATCGCTAAACTAATGGGGAAAACGTTTTATAATATCAAAACCAATGGGGCTAAACATGAGGGAGAAAGGGGTCAAGAACAAAATCCCTCAAGTGGAGATCTCCCCTTAACTGACAAGGAACACATACAATCAGAAGCCAGCCATTACTCTTCCCCCAATATCCTGAGTGTGTGTGTGTGTGTGGGGGGGGGGGGGGGGAGAAACACCTCCATCCCCTCCGCCACAATAGATCGGTCGGCTCAGCGGGCGCTTAAGGGGAGATGGGTCGTTTTTCTGGGCCCCCTTTTTCCTCAGGTTTAACCCCATTAGTTTATAAGATTTGATGACGTTCGGTTCATTAGTTTGACGATTTTAAGATCTTTCACCCCATGTTATGTCAATATTAAGACTTCGTGTCATGTAGGTATCAATTTTTTTCCTGGCGAGCGATTGCGAGCCTGTAATTTAAGAGGAACCGGCCTTCGGCCGGGACATTTTTCTATCGAAAAATGTACAAATTCATCTTGAAGGAGGGTATTGAGGGTGTTTTTTTGTTTTAGCTTGATGGAGGTCCCGGGAGCAAACTAAAAACCTCCCCTTAAACTGACAAGGAACAAATACAATCAGAAGCCCGCCATAATTGTTCCCACAATATCCAGAGTCGGGCAGCACCTCCATCCCCGCCACAATATCCAGAGTCGGGCAGCACCTCCATCCCCGCCACAATATCCAGAGTCGGGCAGCACCTCCATCCCCGCCACAATAGATCGGTCGGCTCAGCAGGCGCTAAATATGTCATTTACGATTCGTGCCGCGGAGACCCTCGACTGTCGCTGTTTACGCCTCCCCTTAACCCTTTCACGCACAGGACGCCATTTGAGCCTATTCTGGGATACTTAAAAGCCTTTGTGACCATCAGGGGTGTTTAGAAATCTTTAGTTTAGTTAATTCAACCTCTCCAGGTGCCTCTGAGTTAGTTGTGGGCAGAAAACTAATTTTTGAGAGGTAATTATAAGATTTATATATATATATATATATATATATATATATAATAAAGAGAGAGAGAGAGAGAGAAAGAGAAATATAGAATGATTAGGGTAGGCTACACTAACAAATATCGGTGTTATGAGAGAGAGAGAGAGAGAGAGACAATGAGAGAGAGAGAGAGAGAGAGAGAGAGAGAGAGAGAGAGAGAGAGAGACAATGATAGAATAAAGTAGAATAGATTAGTTCAGATTAGGGTAGGCTACACTAACTAATATCGGTGTTCGGATATTATATGCAAATTACCTTCCATCACCTATACCACCTTCGGTCGTCCTCGTGAGCTAATCTCCCGAAAGGGGGGATGAAAGTATGTATTGGATCATTTATGTATCTTTCAATATATATATATATATATATATATATATATATATATATATATATATATATATATATAATCTATATATATATATATATATATATATATATATATATATATATATATATATATATATTTTTTTTTTTTTTTTTTTTTTTTTTAGTTTCCTCCCTAGACCTCCATCAAGCTTAAAAAAAACACCCGCCCAAGACCCTCCTTCAAGATAAATGTGTACATTTTTCGACAGAAAAATGTCCCGGCCGAACCGGCCAAAGGCCGTTTTTACTTAAATTATTGGCTCGCTATTGCTCGCCAGAAAAAAATCAACACCTAAATGACACTAAATGTCTTAATATTGACAAAACAAATGGAGCGAAAGGTCATCAAACCACCAAACTAATGGGCCGAACAGCTTATAATCTGAAAACTAATAGGGCTAAACATGAGGAAGAAGGGGGACCCGAAAAACGACCCATCTCCCCTTATGGTCTTTTATAACCTGCACTAATAGCTATGATTATTGTGTTGAGGGTTTGCATGTGGTGTGAGCGCAGGAAGGTGATCGCGGCCACGGGGGTAAACCTGCTCATTACAATACTATTACATCCTGTGCTGGAAGGTCAATTGGGCTAGAGTATTTTTTTTTTTTTTTTTTTTTTTTTTTTTTTTTTTTTTTTTTTAAGAAAACCTAACCTTATCTAATTATCACCAACCCACCAATTAGTGCAATAGTTATGGTTTTAAGTAAAAAAAAAAAAAAAAAAAAAAAAAAAAAAAAAAAAAAGTTTGCCCCCCCCCCGCCCACACCCTGGGCACCATCTTGGTTATACATTGTCTTGGAATCGAAAGGTTTGTATTTGTTTTATTCAACAAAATGTGTTGAGTACGAAATGTCTTCCCATACCCCACCACCCCATACCCTCCCTATACCTCCAAACCACCCTCACCCACCATTTTGCCACAATTTTTCAACCCTCCCCCCCCCCCCATCCCCAAATGCATAGGTAGGGAAAATCACAGGAAAAAGTCAATCATATACAGTAAGGCAGCCAACGGATATAATTAGGACATTTTGTGATATCCAATACATTTGATTCCTAGATAATATTAGATTAAATTGGGAAGTCTGGAAACCCAAGCACTCCCATACAGGATACATGCAATATTTACCCACCTTAAGGGGGGTGACCTGTTTTTGTTCTGTCCTTTTCTATCTTTCTCTGGCTTGTATCCATTTGCCCCCATTCAGCCTACTGTTTTAAGACGTTTATCCCCATCCAGGTGTCAATTTTTTACTGGTGAACGGTAGCGAGCCAGCATATTTTTTATTTTTGTTTGACAGCAGGCTAAATTTGTACATTTTTCGATAGAAAAATGTCATCGGCGAAGCCGGATTTCTTCATATAATGCTGGCTCGCTATCGCTCGCCAGGAAGAAATCGACATCTAGATGGGGATAAACGTCTTAAAATAGTTGGTTGAATGGGGCCGAATGGATACAAGCCAGAGAAAGAGAGAAAAGGACAGAAATAACAGCTAGCAGGTCACCCCCCTTAACCATTACGTAGCGTTCATCGTATTCTGGTTACCATTAGGTTATTTTCTATATAATTACCTCTACGACTCAAAGGGGTAACTACGAGCTCAATAAACCCTACAGATCAAACTACTGTAATTCACTAGTTAATCCTTTGAAGGGTTTGATGCATTTTGACAGGTTTTGGCTACCATTAGACGATTTTATGAAGTTTAGGAAGGTGTAAAGACTATCTCAATTAACCATCTGACTTCCATGTACCCTACCTAATCTTAATGAAATTGTCTAATAATACCCAGAAAACAGAAAAGAAAAGCGTAATCGGATCTTGAAAGAGTTAATGACTCACTATATGACCTATAATGACAAGCTAAATATGACAAAACTCTCCCTATAAATTGCTCCAAACCAACCTCCCAAGCTCCCTACGATCAAGGTGGATATTACGCTTTACAAACTAAAAATAGCAAAACTCTCCCTATGAATTGTTCTACATCACCCTCCCAATCTCCCGACGTCCAAGGGGTTATCACGCTTTGCAAACTAATAATAGAAAAACTCTCTCTATGAATGGCTCTACATGAACCTCCCAATCTCCCGACGGTCAAGCATTACAAACTACAAATAACAAAACTCTCCCTATGAATTGCTCCCTACCAACCTCCCAATATCTCTATGACCAAGGTGGATAATACGCTTTGCAAACTAAAAATAGCAAAACTTTCCCTATGAATTTCTCTACATCACCCTCCTAATCTCCCTACGATCAAACATTACAAACTACAAATAACCAAACTCTCCCTATGAATGGCCCTACACCAACCTCCCAATCTCCCGACGATCAAGCATTACAAACTAAAAATAGCAAAATCCTCCCTATGAATGACTCTACATCAACCTCCCAATCTCCCTACGATCAAGCATCACAAACTACACATAACAAAACTCTCCCTATGAATTGCTCCCTACACCAACCTCCCAATCTCCCTACGATCAAGCATTACAAACTACAAATAACAAAACTCTCCCTATGTAATGCTCCCTACCAATCTCCCGCGACCAAGCGGGATATTACGCTTCGCAGATGAGCCGGTCGAACGTATCGGAAAATCTCCATTATGTTTTGACTGGCTTGCATATAATTTTCCCGAGATACTCTGGGACTTTGCACTTGCGTATTCCAGGATGGTAGGGATGAACTTATTTCCTTCCAATTGCGTATTCCAGGATGATAGAGATTACTTTATTTCCTTCCAATTGCCTATTCCAGGATGGTAGAGGTTACTTTATTTCCTCCCTCTTGCTTATCCCAGGATGGTAGAGGTTATTTTATTTCCTTCCTTTTGTTTATTCCAGGATGGTAGAGCTCGCTTTATTCCCTTATATTACATATTGATTCGCCTAAACCCAACTAACGCCAATTTAACCCCTTTGGGATTATGGAGCGTTTTGGCAGTTTATTCTGGCTATCATTAGACGAATGTATTTAGATTAGGAAGGGTATATGCACGTCAGAGGGTTATTTGAGACAGTCTTTACCCTTTTGATTCCCACAGATCCTTTCTAAGTTGCATATAATCGTCTAACGATAGCCAAAATATACTGCCAAAAGCGTCATGATCCTCAAGGGGTTAATCGATCCTAAATAGTGTAGTTGTTCGTGGCCACCCCCTCAGGGATCAAGGCGTGTGGCAATTGATATATAAATAGATACTTTAGCTTAGTCTAAGGATAATTGCGAACAGGTTGGGAGAGATGTATCATGACCAGGATTCGAACCCACGCACTCCAGGTATTTTTGGAAGAGTTGGGCACCGTAGCTTAGTCTAAGGATAATTGCGAACAGCTTGGGAGAGATGTATCATGACCAGGATTCGAACCCACTCACTCCAGGTATTTTTGGAAGAGTTGGGCACAGTATCCACTCGACCCTCACCTACAGTACACCCCATCCTATTACCCTAGCTACCCAGCATATCCTATTCTATTATATTATATTAACTTAGTGACCTGAAGAAGCTATCTGCGAAACGTTGTCATTATAGTGGTCCTCCTCATACGGGTACGTAGTAACCGTCTTGCAACACAATCCCACCCCTACCCTGTGCAACTCTCCAACTCAAGAGTGCAACGATACTACCAATCTTTCTTCTATTCAACAGCTGAGCTCTGGAACTCTCTCCCAGAATCAGTCTTTCCCTCTTCATATGGCTTAAATTGCTTCAAACTCCGTGTGTCAAGGCATTTTGGCTCGAACGTCCCTTGATTTTGGCCATCACTCTTTCAACTCTGGGGGAGGCACTCGCTACAGGCCGTTCTGCCTTTTTTCTCCCTCATTCACATAGGAAAAAAAAAACAATGCTACACTTACTATTCGGATATACCGTATGTAAACAATAACATCCTCTCTCTCTCTCTCTCTCTCTCTCTCTCTCTCTCTCTCTCTCTCTCTCTCTCTCTCTCTCTCTCTCTCTCTCTCTCTCTCTCTCTCTCTCTCTCTCTCTCTCTCTCTCTCTCACATATTCATATATATTTATCCACCCTATATTGCTTTATCCTATAACTTTCAGCACCCAGCTTGTCAGACCAGCCGAGCCCTCAAAGGTTTGGGGGCCACAGTCTAGGGAGAAATTCGCCAGTTTTGGGATCATTGCCACCATGTTGTATATTAGCCTAAGGTTGAGTTCTGCTTGCTTAAAAGGGTGTTATTAATATTTGTATAGGCTTCAGTGATGACATCCCTCAGAACAAATAACAAAATTACAGATAATTAAGAGGTACTGGTATCTATAATATTCAAACATGCCTATACAATGCTATAATGGATGTTAAGGGGAGATGGGTCACTTTTCTGGACCCTTTTCTCCCTCGTGTTTAGCCCTATTAGTTTTCAGATTTTAAGACGTTTGGTCCATTAGTTTGGAAATGTTATCACCTTTCGCCCCATTTCGTTGTACATTTTATGACCTTTCGTGCCATTAAGGTGTCGATTTTTTCCTGGCGAGCGATAGCGAGCCTGTAATTTTAAGTGTAACCGGCCTTCAGCCAGGACATTTTCCTACTGAAAAATGTACAAATGTATCTTGAAGGGGGGGGGGGGGTCTAGGGAGCGTTTTTCTAAGTTTGATGGAGGTCTAGCGAGAAAACTAATAAAACAAATACGAATACATTAATTAACAGACCAAAAAACTAGCCACTAGCCCCTTAACAAATTGAAAAGACTTGTGTATAAATCAAGGTCTACAATATGTCTGCCTCTGTAAGGAAGCTGGGTATACCTCTCCTTATATACGGGTCAGGTAATAGAGGGGGTCATTATGGGAGCTTCTCGGATTATCTTCATTACTCGTGACGTCTCGCCCCCAACAACCCGGAATTAGCGCCCTTTTTTTTACCCTAGTTTTTTGGGCGTAATGTTTGGGGGTGTTTTCCGGCGGGTAGTGGGTGGGTGGCGGTAAGGGCGTCGATGGGTGGTTTCCGGGCGGCTCAATCAGTAGACGGTTCTGTTCAACTCGGTGATAAAGTCTAGCGATCAAAGGGGTAAATACTACCTCGAATTACCTGCTTGTACACCTGCAGGTTCTTCCTAAGGTGCGTATAATAAGCATCTATTGATAGTCAGAGAGAGACAGTGAAACAAAGGTAAACACTAGCTCGGTTTACCTTTTTGCACCTTTAGATTCTTCTTAAGGGGAGATCTCCACTTGAGGGATTTTTTTCTTGACCCCTTTCTCCCTCATATTTAGCCCCATTGCTTTTGATATTATGAAACGTTTGCCCCATTAGTTTAGCGATTTTAAGAACTTTCACCCCATATTAAGACCTTTCGTGCCATTCAGGTGTCGATTTTATCCTGGCGAGCGATAGCGAGCCTGTAATTTAAGAAGAACCGGCCTTCGGCCGGGAAATTTTTCTACTGAAAAATGTACAAATTTATCTTGAAAGGGACTCAAGGGGGTGTAATTTTATGCTTGGTGGAGGTCTAGGGAACAAACTAAATACCTCCCCTTAAGGTACGTAAAAGCGTCTAATGATAGTCCGAGCGCAAACAAAATATATAAATAAAACACACACACACACACACACACACACACAACAATGAGTGTTATATTATTGAAGGGAATAGAGTCCTAATTCCTAACATAACAAAACTAGTTCAGATGACACTGGTTGATAACTTGAGTTTTGTTTACTATGTGAATGAAGGAGACAAAAGGCAGGTTGCCTGTAACGAGTGCCTCCCCCAAAGCCAAGAAAGTGACAGAGCCAAATATAAGGGACGTTGGGGTAAAAATGCCTGGACACACGAAGTTTAAAGCAGTTTAAGTCATAGGATGAGGGAAAGTTTGATTGCGGGAGAGAGTACTGATTGAGTTTTCTGGTAACATCGCCTAATGGGTCACGGAAAACTCTATCACCTTTTCAAGCAGTAGATCTCAACCAGTGTCAATTCAACCAGGGCCAACTAAGCTAGTTCCAACCAAACCATGATCTAACTTAAGGGCAGATATCCACTTGAAAAAAAAAATCTTGACTCCTTTCTCCCTTATGTTTAGCCCCATTGTTTTCCTAATGTTAAGACGTTCGCCCCATTGTTTTGACGATTTTAAGAACTTTCAACCTATTTCTGTCAATTTTAAGATCTTTCGTGCCATTTAGGTGTCAATTTTATCCTGGCGAGCGATAGCGAGCCTGTAATTTAAGAGGAACCGGCTTTCAGCCGGGACATTTTTCTACCGAAAAATGTACAAATTTATCTTGAAAGGGGCTCAAGGGGGTGTAATCTTAAGCTTGAAGGATATCTACGGACCAAACTAAAAACCTCCCCTTAACAGTACTGGGGCCTCCAGCAATTAACAGGCTTTGAACTATCTCATTTACGGTAACACTTTTTTTAATACCACAAATCCTTCTTAAGGGAGGTGACCTGTTTTTGTTGTCCTTTTCTATCTTTCTCTGGCTTGTATCCATTTGGCCCCATTCAGCCTACTGTTGTAAGACATTTATCCCCATCCAGGTGTCAATTTTTTACTGGTGAGCGGTAGCGAGCCAGCATATTTTTTTATTTTTGTTTGACAGCAGGCTAAATGTGTACATTTTTCGATAGAAAAATGTCTCCGGCGAAGCCGGATTTCTTAATATAATGCTGGCTCGCTATCGCTCGCCAGGAAGAAATCGACACCTAGATGGGGATAAAAGTCTTAAAATAGTTGGCTGAATGGGGCCGAATGGATACAAGCCAGAGATAGAGAGAAAAGGACAGAAATAACAAAAAAGCAGGTCACCCCCCTTAAACTGCACACAATCTTTTAAACATAGCAATAATAAAATTGAAAAGACGTCGCCTGAACAAAAGGGGTTAACGCCCCCCACTGACACCAAATGTCACACCATTTCAATGTTCATTAATTATTTATTTATTGAAGTAAATCCTGTACATAATAGTGCACAAAACTCGTCTGGCTCGTTGTCTACCTCGTCATTAGGACCAAGACCGCCATACATTATCGTGTTGAATGATCGAATCTAATAGCTATAAACAAAATCTAATAGCTATAAACACAATCTAATAGCTATAAACACAATGTAATAGCTATAAACACAATCTAATAGCTATAAACACAATCTAATAGCTATAAACACAATGTAATAGCTATAAACACAATCTAATAGCTATAAACACAATCTAATAGCTATAAACACAATCTAATAGCTATAAACAAAAAGTATGTCTGGAGGGAAAGTTAGAACATACATTATATAAAGGAAAACACTAAGATATCCATCGTATTCTCAATAGTTACTTCATTAACACCTTCTGTACCGCGACGTCTTTTGGATTTCTTCTAGCTATATTTAGACGATGTTGTGCAACTTAAGAAGGATCTGTGGTGGTAAAAAGCGTTAATTAAGAGCGTTCAAAGCCTGTTAATTGATGGAGGTCCTTCTTAAACTGAATATAATGGTCTAAATAGAGCTAGAAACACTGTAAAAGACGTCTCCGGTACAGAAAAGGTTTATAATGGATGAATAATTGGCAACTCGACGGCAATATAGGCTACCACTTACGAGGTCACAAGCCAGGATTCCCATAGGTTAGTTGTTGTTGGTGGTGGTGGTGGAGGGGTACGAGTTATGTCGGTGAGTTAGTTGATGATTGATTTTATGACTGAGGACCCATTCGTCAGATAAGGGATTAATAGAAGGTTGATGAATGAGTTATTAGCTGAAGAACTGTGTTGTAGGTGGCTAGTGAATATAAACCCTGGGCAATAATCCAGTTAGGATGGGATCATTTTGTTTCCAGTTAGGATGGGATCGTTAGGGGTGGCTAGTAGCATCTTACTTTTACCCTTGAGGATAGGCCGGACAGATTAATATTCGTGTATGCATGTCTAAAGAGGTCACACAAAGGGCCTCGTCATATACATTCGAGGCGAACCAGATCGGTGGGACGGGGCCTTAAGACTTTTCGTGCTATTTAGGTGTCGATCTTTTCCCTGGCGAACGATAGTGAGCCTGTAATTTTGGAAGAACCGGCTTTTGGCCGGGAAATTTTTCTACCGTAAAAATGTACAAATTAAGTTAGAAAGGGAATTTAATCGTGTTTTTTTTTTTTTAAAGTTTGATGGAGGTCTAGGGAGGACACTAGAACACTAATAAACAAATTAAAATATCGACCAAATTTATAGTGAACCATTCCCCCTTACACTCGCTCTTATATCCGGGACACCGCTGATTTCCGCGACTGAACTTATGGGGAGATCTCCACTTGAGAGACGTTTTCTTGATCCCTTTTCCCTCATGTTTAGCCCCATTGCTTTTGAAATCTTAATACGTTCACCCCATTAGTTTGGCGATTTTAAGAACTTTCGCCCGATTCCTGTCAATTTTAAGACCTTTCATGCGATATAGGTGTCGACTTTTTCCTGGCGAGCGATAGCAAGCCTGTAATTTAAGAGGAACCGGCCTTCGGCCGGGACACTTTTCTACCGAAAAATGTACACATTTATTTTGAAAGAGGGTCAAGGGGTGTAATTTTAAGCTTGATGGAGGTCTAGGGAACACACTATAAAACCTCCCCTTAACCCATCCAGTACCGGTGTTTTTTTTTATTATTTTATTTCGGCTACATTTAGACGAGTTTGTGAAGCTCTGGGAGGGTATATGCTAACTAAAAGGATTAATTGAGATGGTCTGCCGCCTTTTAATGTGCAGACGTCCTTCATAAGCTGAATTAAATAGTCTAATAGTTGCCAGAATATAATGAAAAGGACGTCGCCGGTACAGAACGGGTTAAAAATGAAAGGGTAACAAGCAAATAAGCAAGTTTTACTGGAAGGTCGATCGTCGTTGCGTTTTAGTGTAGTCCATTGCACTCAAAATCTAAAGGCATGAAAAGGGTATTCCGTACATATATTGTCCGTATTAAGGGTATACCGTACATATATTGTCCGTATTAAGGGTATTCCGTACATATATTGTCCGTATTAAGGGTATACCGTACATATATTGTCCGTATTAAGGGTATACCGTACATATATTGTCCGTATTAAGGGTATACCGTACATATATTGTCCGTATTAAGGGTATAACGTACATATATTGTCCGTATTAAGGGTATACCGTACATATATTGTCCGTATTAAGGGTATACCGTACATATATTGTCCGTATTAAGGGTATACCGTACATGTATATTCGTATTAAGGGTATACCGTACATATATTGTCCGTATTAAGGGTATACCGTACATATATTGTCCGTATTAAGGGTATACCGTACATATATTGTCCGTATTAAGGATATACCGTACATATATTGTCCGTATTAAGGGTATACCGTACGTATATTGTCCGTATTAAGGGTATACCGTACATATATTGTCCGTATTAAGGGTATACCGTACATATATTGTCCGTATTAAGGGTATACCGTACGTATATTGTCCGTATTAAGGGTATACCGTACATATATTGTCCGTATTAAGGGTATACCGTACATATATTGTCCGTATTAAGGGTATACCGTACATATATTGTCCGTATTAAGGGTATACCGTACATATATTGTCCGTATTAAGGGTATACCGTACATATATTGTCCGTATTAATCTACCCTTTTAACCCTTTGAGTACCAGCGACGTGTTTTATACTTTATTCTAGCTATACTTAGACGATATGTTGCAGCTTAGGAAGGATCTGTGGTAGTTAAAAGGGTTGGTTGCGATAGTTTGAAGCCTTATTATTGATAGAAGTCCTTCCTAAGCTGAATGAAATCGTCTAATAGTTGCCAAAATATAATGCAAAGGACGTCCCTGGTACTGAATGGGTTAATGGTATATTGGCAGTGATAAAGCAATCTTATACCAATTAGAAAGGTAAATCCTATCAATTTATTAAATTATCTTGTTTATATAATTTGTTCATACTTGTGTGTGTGTGTGTGTGTGTGTGTGTGTGTTTTCGTGTGTGTGTTTTCATGTAAGTGAAGCTTATTCAGGCAGTCATCTCCACCGAAAAAAATCATATTATCACCAACCCACCAATTAACTTACAAATAAACCTAATTAATGAAATCGATGAAAATAAAGAATACTCGTGGTACTCCAAGGATTCGAACCTAGGACACGTACACCGGAATTCCGCGCACTAACCAATGAAAGAGCTGCCAATATCAAAAAGCTATATTCACCAACAATGCGCCACCGGATAGAGACGAAAGATCTGTCAATATCAGGTACCCCTAGTTATTTTCACCAAGGATCTGATAGTAGGTAGGGTGGAAGTGCTATTGCCAGCCATTATCTTCACCAACCAGATGAGGGAGCTGTCAATATCACACACAGGTATTTCCACCAACAGAATGACAGTCAATATGATGAAGGACCTGTCAATATTAGAGACCAATCGTTATTTTCAGCAACAGGATGCCACTGGATACAGATGAAATACCTGTCAAGATCAAATTGCTGTTTCCACCAACCAAAAATAGTGAATAAGATGTAAGATCTGTCACCGTCAGTTAGTTATTTTCACCAAGGAACTAATATAGGGCAGGCTGGAAGCACTATTATCAGCCATTATCTTCACCAACAAGATGAGAGAGTTGTCAATATCACACACAGTTATTTCCACCAACAGCATGACAGTGAATAAGATGAAGGACCTGTCAATACCAGAGACCCCTAGTTATTTTCACCAACAGGATGCCACTGGATACAGATGAAATACCTGTCAATACGAGATGGCTATTTTCACCCACCGTGCTGACAGTGGCGAAGACGAAAGAGCTGCCGAAATCACCAACCACCAATCAACAAACGAACACGGCAGGGCGATGATTGGCAGGTTCGGCTCAACCATTCATCTCGAGCCAATGGGAAAGCGTGAGAGGGCGGCCATTGTGGTAACCTGAGAGAGAGTGGGTGTGGGTGTGCGCGTGCGTGCATGTGTGTGTGTGTGCAGCCCGGTATTAAATAAGAAAATATATAAGTAAATAAATACATACAAAAGTATATGCCAAGGTTTAACCCTATCTGGTGCAGTGTGAGTCTTTTTGGAACAGCCCTGTTTCACTCCATTGGTTTGGAGATTCTAAATTTGTTCACCTCATTAGTTTGGCAATTACTGTATAAGACACTTCACCCAATTACTGTATAAGACACTTCACCCAATTACTGTATAAGACACTTCACCCAATTACTGTATAAGACACTTCACCCAATTACTGTATAAGACACTTCACCCAATTACTGTATGACACTTCACCCAATTACTGTATAAGACACTTCACCCAATTACTGCATAAGACACTTCACCCAATTACTGTATAAGACACTTCACCCAATTACTGTATAAGACACTTCACCCAATTACTGTATAAGACACTTCACCCAATTACTGTATAAGACACTTCACCCAATTACTGTATAAGACACTTCACCCAATTACTGTATAAGACACTTCACCCAATTACTGTATAAGACACTTCACCCAATTACTGTATAAGACACTTCACCCAATTACTGTATAAGACACTTCACCCAATTACTGTATAAGACACTTCACCCAATTACTGTATAAGACACTTCACCCAATTACTGTATGACACTTCACCCAATTACTGTATAAGACACTTCACCCAATTACTGTATAAGACACTTCACCCAATTACTGTATAAGCACTTCACCCAATTACTGTATAAGACACTTCACCCAATTACTGTATAAGACACTTCACCCAATTACTGTATAAGACACTTCACCCAATTACTGTATAAGACACTTCACCCAATTACTGTATAAGACACTTCACCCAATTACTGTATAAGACACTTCACCCAATTACTGTATAAGACACTTCACCCAATTCAGCTGTTGATTTTTTTCTGGCCAAGTGATAGCGAGCCTGCAATTTGGGAGAAGCCGGCCCTTAGCTGAGACATTCTTCTACCGAAAAATGTACATATTCATCGTGAAGGGGGTTAGGGGGGGGGGGGGGGGTAGTTTTTTTTTATTATTTATTTTTTGTGTTTTTATTTATTGTTATTTTTGTTTGTTAAAAACGGGAGGCGATTTTCGTAGTCTAGGGTGAAACTAGTCTCAAATGACTCGTCTGGACAATTGAAACAAATTATATTCAGACAATGTATGGCTAATGTTGACCGTTTGACTTGTAAAGTCTCTTGTAGTTTATCATCATGCCACAAATCGGTAAGAAATGTTGCCAATTGTATCTAATTTGTTAAACTACAGGATTCAGTACAAGTCAAATGGTCAACATTAGCCAACCATTGTCTGAATATAATTTGTTTCACTTGTCCAGACGAGTCATTTGAGGCTAGTTTGACATCTCTATCACGGTATACAGTTTGGGGCAAAAATAAAGTGCTTCAATAGTGTTTGAAAAGGGGCTGCCACAGGCACCAGCATGATGATACAGATTGCCTCCAACCTTTAAAATGTTCCCATTGGGTCCTAGTATCAGTGTACAAAGTATAATGCTTTTGTTTCACTGGAACTCTCTCTCCCTCAATCTTTATTTCCCTCGTCCTATGACTAACACCGCTTCAAGCTCATTGTGTCCAGACATTTTGACTCTAACTTACCTTGAATTTGGATCTCTATCACTCTTTCATTTTTTTTAGGGGGGGGGGGGGGATAGGAGGGGGTACACTTGTTACAGGCAGCTATGCCTTTTGTCTCCTTCATACACTTAGAAAAAATGAAAGTACTAAGATCGCACACAGAGATAACATGCAATTTGTGTTAACCCCTCATTGTCTTCCCATCCACCCTTACCCTCTCCCCCCACCCCCTCCACCCCCTCCACCCCCCTACCCCTTCCCCCTAACACCCCCACCTCCACCCCCTCCACCCACATCCCTTCTCCACCCCCCCCCCCACCCCACCCTTCTCCACCCCCTACCCATACCCCCTACCATCCCTACCCATACACCCTACCACCCCCACCCCTACCACCACCTACTTTCCTCCCACCCACCATTTTTTTTTTTTTTTTTTTTTTTTTTTTTTTTTTTTTTGTCCACACCTCATTAATGCTATAGGAAGTGAGAATATATGGCCCCCGCAATAAAATGCATTAGTGTTTTTTTCATTAGAGGTGATGGGAGGTTGGTGGTTCGGCGTCCACACACATTACTCTTGTTCACGGTGATGTACAGTCGCTCTTAAAAGTTCGTGGTCCGAGTAAGTTAATTGTAAGGCAAATATAACCACTGAATTTCCTATGTGATGAACAGTTGCTCTTAAAAGATCGTATTCCTCATTAGTGTCTTGTAAGGTCAATATATCCACTGAATCAGATGTGTTTGATACAATTTGTTAAGAGTTAAATAATGCCCATGATATACTTGTTTAATGTGTGGAAAATGACATGTGGAATGGGCCACAGTGGTTTTAATGGCAAGCTATAGGTAGTGCCAACGAACTTGACAATTATCTTGGCACTTTAACTTCTTATAACTCAATATGAATGAAAGCAATCGGGCTGAAGTTCTTCTCATTTGGGAAGAGTCAACCAGGTAATAGGTGTGGATATTTACAGTCCGTTTGCTCTAGGCCCTTTTGAGTTACAGAGACGTCAGGGATCAAGATTATTGTCAAGTTGGTTGGCGCTACCTATAGTAACATAATAAGGTACATGATTTGTTGTGAGTGACTGTACATGATGCTATCGGTCCCAGTTTCCCCCCTTAGGTCGCTGGCTAATCTATTTTATCCAACCCATTTCCGATCTTTGGTACTCATGGCAAAACATCATCTTGTCCGACTCCCTCTGAACCCTCCTTCTCCCTCCTGTGTAGGCCCATTAGTTTTGAGTTTTAAGACGTTCATTCCCTTAGTTTGGCGAATTTTAGAACTTTTGCCTCATTTCTATATCAATTTTAAGACCTTTCGTGCCATTTAGGTGTCGACATTTTTCCTGACGAGCGATAGCGACCCGGTAATTATGAAGGAACTGGCCTTAGGCCGTTACACATAATTATATCTCGAAGGGGGGGTCTTGGGAGTGTTTTTTGAGGTTGATGGAGGTCTAGGGGGAAAGCTTTAAAAAACACACACACACACACACACACACACACACACACACACACACACACTTCAGCCATTCTGTTGAAAGAGTAATATTTTGTTTCGTGGGAATACAAGGCTTTTCTGATGTCACAACTTACCCCAACGTCACATCTGGGTTGCACCTCGTACCCTGACCACGTACCCCACTGTCCTAACGTCACATCTCGGTTGCACCTCGTACCCTGGCCACGTACCCTCACTGTCCTAACGTCACATCTCGGTTGCACCTCGTACCCTGGCCACGTACCCTCACTGTCCTAACGTCACATCTCGGTTGCACCTCGTACCCTGACCACGTACCCTCACTGTCCTAACGTCACATCTCGGTTGTACCACGTACCTAGGCCACGTACCCTCACTGTCCTAACGTCACATCTCGGTTGTACCACGTACATAGGCCACGTACCCTCACTGTCCTAACGTCACATCTCGGTTGTACCACGTACCTAGGCCACGTACCCTCACTGTCCTAACGTCACATCTCGGTTGTACCACGTACATAGGCCACGTACCCTCACTGTCCTAACGTCACATCTCGGTTGTACCACGTACCCTCACTGTCCTAACGTCACATCTCGGTTGTACCACGTACATAGGCCACGTACCCTCACTGTCCTAACGTCACATCTCGGTTGTACCACGTACATAGGCCACGTACCCTCACTGTCCTAACGTCACATCTCGGTTGTACCACGTACCTAGGCCACGTACCCTCACTGTCCTAACGTCACATCTCGGTTGTACCACGTACCTAGGCCACGTACCCCACGGGTCTTGGAATTGTTTTTTAAGCTTGATAAAGGTCTAGGGAGCAAACTAAAAAATATATATAATCATAATAATATGTTGAAATAACTTTGAAAAGTTTACAGAATGACTATAAACACCATATGAGGAGGAGCACTTTATTGACAACGTTTCGCAGATAGCCTCTTCTGCGAAACGTCAATAAAGTGCTCCTCCTCAGATGGTGTATATATTCATAATAATAATAATATAAATGAAATCAAAATAACTTAATTGATCCCTCTTTTGAAATATAAATGTGTTCTTCTAAGTCTCTTCTAATGTCACAACTTAGGACAGTGGGGGGAGGCACTCGTAACAAGCAGTTTTGCCTTTTGTCTCCCTCATCCACATAGGAATTAAACACATAGAACGAACAAAAAAAAACATAAAAAAAAAATGAAGTCCCATCTGGGTTGCAGCTCGTACCCTGGCTAACCAAGGAACCAACCAACTATTGACTAATGGTTGTTGTTTGGTGGTGGTAATTATGGTGTAATGACCCGGCCCACACTCCCTCATTACCGTGTACCGGGGGTTCGGAACCAGTGTTTATCGAGGGGCTTATCCTGCCAGGGGGGTAGGGGGGGATGGTTGTTGATTGTCTTGTCGAATTTAATAGAGAGAGAGAGAGAGAGAGAGAAAGAGAGAGAGAGAGAGAGAGAGAGAGAGAGAGAAGGTGAGATGGTGTGTTATGTATGGTGTTGAGTATAGTGAAAATGGTGTATGACTTAACATGGTGACTAATGCATGTATGAGTATGATGAGTATTATAATGATATAGTGTATAATTCTTACATAGCTGAATATGGTGTTGAGTATAGTGAATATGGTGTATGACTTAACATGGTGACTAATGCATGGATGAGTATTATAATGATATGGTGTATAATTCTTACATAGCTGAATATGGTGTTGAGTATAGTGAATATGGTGTATGACTTAGTATGGTGAATAATGCAAACAAAACAAAAATAGGAAAAGTGGGGATTGGGCCTGAGTAAATAGTTCCTTGATAAATACATAAATATCATATTCAACAATGTTTCTATCCATCAGAAACTTACATAATTATTATGGTGACTATGAGTGTGGTGTATGACTGACCAAGAGACGGTATGGATGTATTTAATAGTATTTTTAACATCGTTCTTAACCCCTTCTATACCGACGACATCCTTTGAATTTTAGTTTGGCTACTATTACACGATTTTATTCAGTTATAAAACGGCCTCCCGCAAATAACAGGCTTCTAACTGTCTCACTTAACCATTTTTACTACCACAGATTCTTCTTAAACTGCGTAACATCGTCTAAATATAGGTAAAGGGAATTTATATAGACGTCGCCGGTACAGAAGGGGTTAACACCAATAACCCCCAAATGAAATTAATGAAAGCATGTGATTCTCCCAGGATTCGAACCCAGGATATCTCATACGGAACTTACACGCTCTAACCAATACACTAGGAAGGAGTGTGGTTACATATATACACTAGGAAGGAGTGTGGTTACATATATACACTAGGAAGGAGTGTGGTTACATATATACACTAGGAAGGAGTGTGGTTACATATATACACTAGGAAGGAGTGTGGTTACATATATACACTAGGAAGGAGTGTGGTTACATATATACACTAGGAAGGAGTGTGGTTACATATATACTAAGAAGGAGTGTGGTTACATATATACACTAGGAAGGAGTGTGGTTACATATATACACTAGGAAGGAGTGTGGTTACATATATACACTAGGAAGGAGTGTGGTTACATATATACACTAGGAAGGAGTGTGGTTACATATATACACTAGGAAGGAGTGTGGTTACATATATACACTAGGAAGGAGTGTGGTTACATATATACACTAGGAAGGAGTGTGGTTACATATATACACTAGGAAGGAGTGTGGTTACATATATACACTAGGAAGGAGTGTGGTTACATATACACTAGGAAGGAGTGTGGTTACATATATACACTAGGAAGGAGTGTGGTTACATATATACACTAGGAAGGAGTGTGGTTACATATATACACTAGGAAGGAGTGTGGTTACATATATACACTAGGAAGGAGTGTGGTTACATATATACACTAGGAAGGAGTGTGGTTACATATATACACTAGGAAGGAGTGTGGTTACATATATACACTAGGAAGGAGTGTGGTTACATATATACACTAGGAAGGAGTGTGGTTACATATACACTAGGAAGGAGTGTGGTTACATATATACACTAGGAAGGAGTGTGGTTACATATATACACTAGGAAGGAGTGTGGTTACATATATACACTAGGAAGGAGTGTGGTTACATATATACACTAGGAAGGAGTGTGGTTACATATATACACTAGGAAGGAGTGTGGTTACATATATACACTAGGAAGGAGTGTGGTTACATATATACACTAGGAAGGAGTGGTTACATATATACACTAGGAAGGAGTGTGGTTACATATATACACTAGGAAGGAGTGTGGTTACATATATACACTAGGAAGGAGTGTGGTTACATATATACACTAGGAAGGAGTGTGGTTACATATATACACTAGGAAGGAGTGTGGTTACATATATACACTAGGAAGAAGTGTGGTTACATATATACACTAGGAAGGAGTGTGGTTACATATATACACTAGGAAGGAGTGTGGTTACATATATACACTAGGAAGGAGTGTGGTTACATATATACACTAGGAAGGAGTGTGGTTACATATATACACTAGGAAGGAGTGTGGTTACATATATACACTAGGAAGGAGTGTGGTTACATATATACACTAGGAAGGAGTGTGGTTACATATATACACTAGGAAGGAGTGTGGTTACATATATACACTAGGAAGGAGTGTGGTTACATATATACACTAGGAAGGAGTGTGGTTACATATATACACTAGGAAGGAGTGTGGTTACATATATACACTAGGAAGGAGTGTGGTTACATATATACACTAGGAAGGAGTGTGGTTACATATATACACTAGGAAGGAGTGTGGTTACATATATACACTAGGAAGGAGTGTGGTTACATATATACACTAGGAAGGAGTGTGGTTACATATATACACGAGGAAGGAGTGTGGTTTACATATATACACTAGGAAGGAGTGTGGTTACATATATACACTAGGAAGGAGTGTGGTTACATATTACACTAGGAAGGAGTGTGGTTACATATATACACTAGGAAGGAGTGTGGTTAATATATACACTAGGAAGGAGGGGGGTTACATATATACACTAGGAAGGAGTGTGGTTACATATATACACTAGGAAGGAGTGTGGTTACATATATACACTAGGAAGGAGTGTGGTTACATATATACACTAGGAAGGAGTGTGGTTACATATATACACTAGGAAGGAGTGTGGTTACATTATATACACTAGGAAGGAGTGTGGTTACATATATACACTAGGAAGGAGTGTGGTTACATATATACACTAGGAAGGAGTGTGGTTACATATATACACTAGGAAGGAGTGTGGTTACATATATACACTAGGAAGGAGTGTGGTTACATATATTACACTAGGAAGAAGTGTGGTAACTATATACACTAGGAAGGAGTGTGGGTACATATATACACTAGGAAGAAGTGTGGTTACATATATACACTAGGAAGGAGTGTGGTTACATATATACACTAGGAAGGAGTGTGGTTCATATATACACTGGAAGGAGTGTGGTTACATATATACACTAGGAAGGAGTGTGGTTATAATATATACACTAGGAAGGAGTGTGGTTACATATATACACTAGGAAGGAGTGTGGTTACATATAACACTAGGAAGGAGTGTGGTTACATATATACACTAGGAAGAAGTGTGGTTACATATATACACTAGGAAGGAGTGTGGTTACATATATACACTAGGAAGGAGTGTGGTTACATATATACACTAGGAAGGAGTGTGGGTACATATATACACTAGGAAGGAGTGTGGTTACATATATACACTAAGAAGGAGTGTGGGTACATATATACACTAGGAAGGAGTGTGGTTACATATATACACTAGGAAGGAGTGTGGTTACATATATACACTAGGAAGGAGTGTGGTTACACTATACACTAGGAAGGAGTGTGGTTACATATATACACTAGGAAGGAGTGTGGTTACATATATACACTAGGAAGGAGTGTGGTTACATATATACACTAGGAAGGAGTGTGGTTACATATATACACTAGGAAGGAGTGTGGTTACATCTATACACTAGGAAGGAGTTGTGGTTACATATATACACTAGGAAGGAGTGTGGTTACATATATACACTAGGAAGGAGTGTGGTTACATATATACACTAGGAAGGAGTGTGGTTACATATATACACTAGGAAGGAGTGTGGTTACATATAGACACTAGGAAGGAGTGTGGTTACATATATACACTAGGAAGGAGTGTGGTTACATATATACACTAGGAAGGAGTGTGGTTACATATATACACTAGGAAGGAGTGTGGTTACATATATGCATATGTATAGACTCCATTCATTGTTCGTAAGCCACACATCTTCCCCACTAACCTCTATGACTCCAAAACAACTAGACTACTAGAGTAATCGAGCTAATATTTCTATCATCCAGGAAGATTCATCCAGGGTATATGTGTGGATATTTACAGCCCATTTGGTCCAGCCCTTTTTTATTTACAGGGGATGGAAGTTAATATGTCTGGCCTACTTATAATGCATGGACTGTAGTGTAAGTGTATACTACCGCGTTTGATTATTATTATTATTATATACGACTCCAACTTCCTTATAACCCGAATATTACAATGGTATGCCAATTAGTATCCCAGGAAGCCATATCTCCAGTTTACAATCCTCTACTATGGGTACCTGCCCATTAAAAGGGGATTCTCTCTCTCTCTCTCTCTCTCTCTCTCTCTCTCTCTCTCTCTCTCTCTCTCTCTCTCTCTCTCTCTATCTGTCTCTCTCTCTCTCTTTCTCTCTCTCTCTTCTCTCTCTAGCTCCTCTCTCTCTCGCTCTCCGCTTCGCTCTCCGCTCTAGCCTCCGCTCTCTCTTCTCTCTTTCTCTTCTCTGCTCTCTCCTTCTCTCTTCTCTTTATCTTTCTCTTTTCTCTTCTTTCTCTTTTCTCATTCTACTCTCTTATCTCTCTCTCTATCTCTATCTCTCTCATCTTCTCTCTTCTCTCTTCTATATTTCCTTGACTATTCTGCTCTCTCTATATTTCCTCTTTCGCTCTCTCCTCTCTTTCTCTCTCTCTCTCTCTCTCTCTCTCTCTCTCTACATCCTCTCTCTCTCGCTCTCGCTCTCGCCTCGCTCTCGCTCTCGCTCCTCTTCTCTCTCTCTCTCTCTCTCTCTCTCTCTCTCTCTCTCTCTCTCTCTATATATATATATATATATATATATATATATATATATCTATCTACTGTATCTGTCTATAGATATGTATGTCGCTCTCGCTCTCTCTATTATTCTGTCCTTGTCTGTCTTTAATATTGTGGTGTCCTATATCTACAAGAAGTAAATCCTGACCCCCTCGTTTGGCTCGTAAGGTATGTATGGTCAATGTATCTATGTATACCATTGTCATCACTTTCACTCCCACTCACTCCTTTTCTCTCTCTTTCACTTTCACATACTCTCTCTTTCACTTTCACACACTCTCTCTCTCTCACTCACTCTTTAGGGATCGGTACTAGGACCAATTATCTTTCTAATTTACATCAACGACATAGATGAGGGTCTCACCTGTACAATCTCAAAATTTGCTGACGATACAAAAATTGCAAATAGCGTACTCTCAAAAGGACAAGTTGACGATATGCAACACAATCTAGATAAATTGTCATGTTGGGCCCAAATTTGGCAAATGAGTTTCAATGCGGATAAATGTAAAGTACTACATATCGGATACCTAAATGAGAAAGCAAACTATTCGATGAATGGCACTCAGCTTAAGAATGTAAACAGAGAAACCGATCTGGGAGTAAAAATATCGAGTAACCTAAAACCGAGTCAACAATGTTCAGAAGTTGTTAAGAAGGCAAACAAAATAATTGGCTTTATAGGCAGGTCATTTGAGCATAAATCCAAAGAAGTTATCCTAACCCTTTACAATTCCTTAGTCCGCCCTCTTCTGGAATACTGCGATCAACCCTCTTCTGGAATACTGCGTTCAATCCTGGTGCCCTTATTACCAAAAAGATATAAACAAACTAGAACGAGTTCAACGTAGAGTTACCAAAATGATACATAGCCTAAAGAACAAACCATACGAAGAGCGTCTTAGAGAATTAAATCTATTTCCTTTAACCCAGCGCAGATTGTGTGATGTCCCCGTGGTTGTTTACTGTATATATGGATGGAGTTATGAAAGAAATACTATCAAGAGCAGTGGATGTTGGTGTATCGCTGAAAAGGGAGGGAATTGAGTGGAAGCTACCTATACTGCTGTTTGCGGATGATACAGTTCTGATGAGTGCTAATGAATGGGAGTTGCAGGGTCTGGTAAATGAGTTTGGAACAGTGTGCGAAAAACGGAATTTGAAGGTAAATACGGGGAAGAGCAAGGTTATGGTCTTCGAAAGGGGTGAAGTCACAGAGTGTGAGGTGAAGCTGAACGGTCAGGCTATGGAGATCGTCAACTCTTTTAAGTATCTGGGCAGTGTGTTGAGTAAAGATGGGACTATGGATGAAGAGGTGCGGGAGAGGGTACAACAGGGGAAGAGGGTTGTAGGAACGCTAAAAGCAGTACAGTAACAAGAAATAGGGTGGTCAGTATGGAAGTGAAGAAGTCCTTGCATGACAGTGTGGTAATCCCGACACTGACTTACGGAAGCGAAGCATGGACGTTGGTTGAGGCTCAGACCAAGAGTGAGAGCAGTGGCAATGAATTACTTAAGGAGTGCGTGCGGAGTTACATGGAGGGATAGACAGACTAATGAGGAAGTAAGAAGGAGGTGTGGTGTGGAGGTAGATGTGCTGGAAAGTGTGAAAAGGAACAACTTGAGATGTTTCGGCCATATGGAACGTAGGGAAAGCGAGAGAATGACTAAGAGGGTGTACGAGAGCGAGGTGGAGGGACAGAGGGGGAGAGGTAGACCGAATATGAGGTGGAAGGATGGAGTGAGGAACTACATAACGAAGGCGGTGCTGTTGGGGGGAGGGGCGTCGACTGACTGGGGACAGAGGTGCATGGGGGCGGTTCGTTCGTGGCAACCCCTTCGGGGATCACGGCGTCAGGCAATAGATATATAGATAGATAGATTAAGAGGTGACTAATAATCAAGTGTTCAAAAGTCAATCAAAGGCATCGAAAGTACGACTAATGAACGTGATAGTAAGTACTGTCACTAGTCAGACCAAAGAGTCAGTACTAGAGCGCGGAGATGTGGGGGAAACGGCCTTCTCTGCATATATTAATATGTGGGGTAATCTTTTACGGGGGGGGGGGGGGGAGTCCCGAGCGACGAATCTAAGAATTTCTTCTTCAATCGAGTTGTCAACTTGTGGAATGGGCTTCCCCGAGACGTTATAGACTGCAGCACCATTGATTCATTTAAACTCCGCTTAGACAAATATCTCGCATCAAACCCGCGACTGACTGCGTTTGTAAATGAATAACTGTATTTTATCCCCCCTCAGTTACTAACCCATCTGTCCCCTACTAACTTCCTAATCCTGCCACTGACATTAGTTCCAGGGCAGTAGTTCCCTTTCCAATGTTCCCTTACCCACTCTAAACCACTGTTTGGACACTTGATCCTCAGTGTTTTGGAGGACAAGCAGCCTAGAAGGGTCACTAGACCTGTTGTTGCTTGATTTCCTTTGTACTCCTCCTTTGTACTCTCTCCTCACTCTCTCTCTCTCTCCCTCCCTCCCTCCGTCCCTCCGTCCCTCCCTCCCTCCCTCCCTCCGTCCCTCCCTCTCTCTTTCTCTCTCCCCCCCCCTCTCTCTCTCTCTCTCTCTCTCTCTCTCTCTCTCTCTCTCTCTCTCTCTCTCTCTCTCTCTCTCTCTCTCTCTCTCTCTCTCTCTCTCTCTCTCTCTCTCTCTCTCTCTCTCGTAGCGAAAGTCATTATACAAATTCCGTCCAACTACCCATTACCCAGCGAGACTCGTACTTGCCCCACAAGTTATTATAGTAAGTATACAGCCTGATTCTACAGTTCACCGATATAAGAAAGCCACTCCAACAGCTTCCTCTTTTTCCAACGCTCCTCCTCCCCTCTCTACACTCTTTAGAAAATAGGGAAAGTAGAATGTAGCTACGAGGTGCCGTTGTAAAGGCTTATCACTCAATACCTTCACCAACACACATAACAAAGCCACTCCAACAGCTTCCTCTCTCTCTCCAATACACCTTCTCCCCTCTCTTCAGAAAATAGGAAAAGTAGAAAGTAGCTACGAGGTGCCGTTGTAAAGGATATCACTCAATACCTTCACCAACACACATAACAAAGCCACTCCAACAGCTTCCTCTCTCTCTTCAATACACCTTCTCCCCTCTCTTCAGAAAATAGGAAAAGTAGAAAGTAGCTACGAGGTGCCGTTGTAAAGGATTATCCCTCAATACCTTCACCTGACCTGACCCGACTGCCTAAATTAGAAGCTATGGAAATTGAAGATGAAGTACCTCCCACGGTGAAACCTCAAATTGGCACCATATTATTTGTACCGACTTTCCATGACTATTTCCAATGTTTACCAACGCACCTAGACTTTGTTAGAAGGTCAAGGTTATATTGGGAACAGTTTCGGTTCATATAGACCCCTCCGTTATGTGTTTTCGCTTGTTGGATGATTAGCTTTATGACTTAAGGCGGTATCACACGAGCGCTTTTTCCCTCAACACTTATGCTTAACACTGGTCTGGCGGCTTATGAGGTTAACATTTATAACATATGGGTCACCTAAATTCATCCATCATCAGTCTAGTTTCATATACCACTGCAAAATATCCCATAAATGTTACCAGAAAAATGTTGAGCATCGAATGTTGAGTATCGAATGTTGAGTATAAAAGCTCTCGTGTGATACCGGCTTTACTCACTGGAATTAAACTATACATTATTACATTGGTATCTTTCTAGTATGTTCTAAATGTGGGTGATATCTAGTTGTTTTGGTAGTAAGCCCTATGTATTTAATGTGGGTGATATCTAGTTGTTTTGGTAGTAAGCCCAATGTATTTAATGTGGGTGATATCTAGTTGTTTTGGTAGTAAGCCCAATGTATTTAATGTGGGTGATATCTAGTTGTTTTGGTAGTAAGCCCAATGTATTTAATGTGGGTGATATCTAGTTGTTTTGGTAAATTTAATGTGGGTGATATCTAGTTGTTTTGGTAGTAAGCCCAATGTATTTAATGTGGGTGATATCTAGTTGTTTTGGTAGTAAGCCCAATGTATTTAATGTGGGTGATATCTAGTTGTTTTGGTAGTAAGCCCTATGTATTTAATGTGGGTGATATCTAGTTGTTTTGGTAGTAAGCCCAATGTATTTAATGTGGGTGATATCTAGTTGTTTTGGTAGTAAGCCCTATGTATTTAATGTGGGTGATATCTAGTTGTTTTGGTAGTAAGCCCAATGTATTTAATGTGGGTGATATCTAGTTGTTTTGGTAGTAAGCCCAATGTATTTAATGTGGGTGATATCTAGTTGTTTTGGTAGTAAGCCCAATGTATTTAATGTGGGTGATATCTAGTTGTTTTGGTAGTAAGCCCAATGTATTTAATGTGGGTGATATCTAGTTGTTTTGGTAGTAAGCCCAATGTATTTAATGTGGGTGATATCTAGTTGTTTTGGTAGTAAGCCCAATGTATTTAATGTGGGTGATATCTAGTTGTTTTGGTAGTAAGCCCAATGTATTTAATGTGGGTGATATCTAGTTGTTTTGGTAGTAAGCCCAATGTATTTAATGTGGGTGATATCTAGTTGTTTTGGTAGTAAGCCCAATGTATTTAATGTGGGTGATATCTAGTTGTTTTGGTAGTAAGCCCAATGTATTTAATGTGGGTGATATCTAGTTGTTTTGGTAGTAAGCCCAATGTATTTAATGTGGGTGATATCTAGTTGTTTTGGTAGTAAGCCCAATGTATTTAATGTGGGTGATATCTAGTTGTTTTGGTAGTAAGCCCAATGTATTTAATGTGGGTGATATCTAGTTGTTTTGGTAGTAAGCCCAATGTATTTAATGTGGGTGATATCTAGTTGTTTTGGTAGTAAGCCCAATGTATTTAATGTGGGTGATATCTAGTTGTTTTGGTAGTAAGCCCAATGTATTTAATGTGGGTGATATCTAGTTGTTTTGGTAGTAAGCCCAATGTATTTAATGTGGGTGATATCTAGTTGTTTTGGTAGTAAGCCCAATGTATTTAATGTGGGTGATATCTAGTTGTTTTGGTAGTAAGCCCAATGTATTTAATGTGGGTGATATCTAGTTGTTTTGGTAGTAAGCCCAATGTATTTAATGTGGGTGATATCTAGTTGTTTTGGTAGTAAGCCCAATGTATTTAATGTGGGTGATATCTAGTTGTTTTGGTAGTAAGCCCAATGTATTTAATGTGGGTGATATCTAGTTGTTTTGGTAGTAAGCCCAATGTATTTAATGTGGGTGATATCTAGTTGTTTTGGTAGTAAGCCCAATGTATTTAATGTGGGTGATATCTAGTTGTTTTGGTAGTAAGCCCAATGTATTTAATGTGGGTGATATCTAGTTGTTTTGGTAGTAAGCCCAATGTATTTAATGTGGGTGATATCTAGTTGTTTTGGTAGTAAGCCCAATGTATTTAATGTGGGTGATATCTAGTTGTTTTGGTAGTAAGCCCAATGTATTTAATGTGGGTGATATCTAGTTGTTTTGGTAGTAAGCCCAATGTATTTAATGTGGGTGATATCTAGTTGTTTTGGTAGTAAGCCCAATGTATTAATGTGGGGATATCTAGTTGTTTGGTAGTAAGCCCAATGTATTAATGTGGGTGATATCTAGTTGTTTTGGTAGTAAGCCCAATGTATTTAATGTGGGTGATATCTAGTTGTTTTGGTAGTAAGCCCAATGTATTTAATGTGGGTGATATCTAGTTGTTTTGGTAGTAAGCCCAATGTATTTAATGTGGGTGATATCTAGTTGTTTTGGTAGTAAGCCCTATGTATTTAATGTGGGTGATATCTAGTTGTTTTGGTAGTAAGCCCTATGTATTTAATTAGTAGTGTGTGTTAATAGTGGCACACCAAGATAAAAACTCTAAATGGCGTTAGTTATCCAATATCTGTGAACTGCTATTCGGTACCAGTAGGTTTCCCCACTGCCACTTAACACCTTTTTGGTATTAGCAATTTTCCCCAGGGCCACAGAGCGTCTATTTGGTATCAGATGTTTTCCCCAGGGCCACAAAACATCTATTTGGTATAAGCAATATTCCCCAGAGCCACATAGCTTCTATTTGGTATCAGTTGTTTTCCCCACGACAACAGAGCGTCTATTCGGTACCAGCAGTTTTCCCCAGGGCCACAGCGCGTCTTTTTGGTATCAGCAGTTTTCCCCAGGGGCACAGAGCGTCTTTTTGGCATTAGCAATTTTCCACGAGACCACTGAGCGTCTATTTGGTATCAGCAGTGTTCCCAAGGCCACAGAGCTTCTATTCGGTACCAGCGGTTTTCCCCACGACCCCAGAGTCTCGCGGATGAGTTATGACAGCTAACGAGGAAGTAACACCGTGTCCGCGTACGATGATTAGCGTGTAATGGTACCAGATTCACCAACACACTCGTTATTATCATCATGGCGCCTTTGACAAATTCTCGTGTGGGGATGGTGAGAAATGATTTGTTGCAGGGTGGGATTATTGTAACTACAGTATCTTCATCGTTTGGGCAAGATGTGGTTAGCTTGGATTTCACTTGTTGTATTTGGCTCCATTATTTGGTATTAAATTCTGCTACGTTTTGTGTCATCTTGGTTGCATACAATTTTAGAAGACTCACGTAAATTTGGGGTGGATAGAGAGCTAAGAGTGTAGTTTTTTTTTTTTTTTTTTTTTTTTTTCTTTTTTTTTTAGTTTGCATCCTTGACCTCCATCAAACTTTAAAAAAAAAAATAAAAAATCTTAAGAACTGTCCCGGCCAAAGACCTGTTCCTCCTATATTATATGCTTACTATCGCTCGCCAGGCAAATATCGACACCTAAAAGGCACCACAACAAAACAAGGGGCTAGAGTCTATGGTACCCGAGTGTACGCACCGTAATACATGCATTATATAATATTATAGCGTCACAAGGGATAACATGGTGAAAGATTACACTGCAAACAAGGGCTAATAGGCCAAAACGTGGATATAAATTATGGTGCTACTACATACAGGATGCACACTATTTATGGTGTGTAGAGCAGTGGGAAAATATAGTGTATGATGTCACAACGGGATGGAGAAGGGTTAAGGGGAGGTATTTAGTGTGTTCCCTAGACCTCCAGCAAGCTTAAAATTACACCCCCTTGAGCCCCTTTCAAGATAAATGTTTACATTTTTCGGTAGAAAAATGTCCCGGCTGAAAGCCGGTTCCTCTTAAATTACAGGCTCGCTATCGCTCGCCAGGATAAAATCGACACCTAAATGGTACGAAAGGTCTTAAAATTGATAGAAATGGGTTAAAAGTTCTTAAAATAGTCAAAATAATGGGGCGAACATCTTAAAATTTCAAAAACAATGGGGATAAACATGAGGGAGAAAGGAGTCAAGAAAAAAATCCCTCAAGTGGATATCTCCCCTTAATAGGCCGATAACGAGGCAAAACGGAGGTACAGTGGTGCTAATAAGTCATGTCTCAGCTGTCATTACGTTTGGCTCGCTCTGTGCTGTATTAATGTCTGTCAGATGTTGAATAGGGTGGGTAAGTGTAGGAACATGGCTTGTATATCTCGCTTGAAACGAATAAATCAAGTTTTAGATATTGCCGATACCAATTATTGATCAAAACATACTTGGTGCCGCGACATCACTTATTAGGCCGACTGTACTAAGGCATTATCGCATGGACTAACGCTAGGATACGCAATATTGATGGTGTGTAGCGCAAGAGGAAAGTATAGCGTATGGAGTAACCAGCAAGAGATAATATGGCGTAAAATAAGGTAAAACGGATCTACTAAGGCAACACATTATGGAGGGTGGGTGACCTGTTTTCTCTGGTTTGTATCCATTTGGCCCCATTCAGCCTACTGTTTTAAGACATTTATCCCCATCCAGGTGTCAATTTTTTACTGGTGATCGGTAGCGAGCCAGCATAGTTTTTAGTTTTGTTTGACAGCAGGCTAAATTTGTAAATTTTCCGATAGAAATATTTCTCCGGCGAAGCCGGATTTCTTCATATAATGCTGGCTCGCTATCGCTCGCCAGGAGGAAATCGACACCTAGATGGGGATAAACGTCTTAAAATAGTTGGCTGAATGGGGCCGAATGGATACAAGCCAGGGAAAGAGAGAAAGGAGATAAATAAAAAAGAGCAGGTCACCCCCCTTAAGGCGCCACAGGATACGCCACCCTATTTATGGCTTGACTTCTTCCTTGGCGCATATCTCATCTGCCCTCCTAATTTCGTGAAAATCGGTTAAACAAATTGTCAACTGGCTATGCTGGCACATTACTGTATATGCGGTCTACCAATGACCTCCTAACTTGAATCACTTCTTCCTTAGCGCATATCCCATCTGTGTCCAACAAAACTCGAGAACATCGTTAAATAACATCTCAAATATAAGAGTAGAGATATTATGCCGAAAATGAGGCAAAACAGGTCCACTAAGGCAATCCATAAAGGCGCCGCAGGATGCACCCCAAAAAAATATGTGGTACAAGAATAAAAAATGGTGCAAACAACGGATGTAATAGATATAGTCCCGATAATAAGGCAAACTGGGTTAATAAGGCCAGCCATTAAGGCGCCTCAGGATACACCTCAATAGTTATGGTGTTATATGAAGCACGGGCCGACCACCAGGACCACGTCATCACACACCACCATCACTTACGTCAACCTGTAAAAAACACCCCCCTAGACTCCCCTTCAAAATAAATGTGTACATTTTTCGGTAGAAAAATTTCCCGGCCGAAGGCCGGTTACGCTTAAAATTACAGGCTCGCTATCGCTCGCCAGGAAAAATCGACACCTAAGTGGCATGAAAGGTGTTAATATTGACAAAGAAATGGGGCATTAAGTCTTAAAATCTTTAAACTAATGGGCCGAACGTCTTTAAATCTAACGACCAATGGGGCTAAACACGAGGGAGAAGGGGGACCAGAAAAACCACAGCTCCTCCCTCCCCCCCCCCCCCCCCCCCACAATACATACACCCCCCAATATTTATGGTGTTGTATGAAGCAAGGGTCGGCCACCAGGACCCTGTCATCACACACCCACCATCACTCAGGGGCCGGAAGACTCAGGTAATCATTAGGATAGGTTACGGTAATCTCTTCTTGTCTTCACCACCGCGGCCAGCCAGACTTCACATCCAATATTCCCTTCGCTCGAGAACACTTCATAAACCCCCCTTCAGTACCGGCGACGTCCTTTTAACATGACTCTGGCTGCTGTTAAACGATGTTACTCAGTTTACAAAGGTCCTCCAGCAATTAACGGGATTCGAAATATCTCATTTAACCCATTTTACTACCACAGATTAAGGGGAGGTTTTTATTTTTTTCCCTATACCTCCAACAGGCTTATAATTACACCCCCTTCACCCCCTTTCAAGATAAATTTGTAATTTTTTGGGTAGACCGGCCAAAGGCCGGTTCATCTTAAATTACAGGCTCGCTATCGCTCGCCAGGAAAAAATCGACACCTAAATGGCACGAAAGGTCTTAAAATTAGCAGAAATGGGGCGAACGTCCTTAAAATTAGCAGAAATGGGGCGAACGTCTTAAAATCTCGAAAGAAATTAGGCTAAACATGAGAGAGAAAGGGGTCAAGAAAAAGTCCCTCAAGTGGAAATCTCCCCTTCGCTTGAGAACGCTTCTTCTGCCAGTCTATTAGTCCATATTTTATCTTATGTGAGCTTATTCTAATCTAGTCTGATCTAAGTAATCCTAAACTTAGCCTAATCAAGCTTCTATCTATCTATCTATCTATTCCCTTAATGAGGGTGGCCATACACAGAAGGCCCCCAAGTGGACCTATCCCCTGTAAGAGGGACAACCCATGCCAATTTACTGATGGACTTACAGGATTGACCACTCAATTTAGGACCCGTCCGACCCCGAGGCCCTCTTTGTATCTTGTTAGCACTATTTTTATACAGTGGTGTTCGGCTAGTCCATCCACTAACCTGATTCACCCTTATGTAAGCAGTACCGATTTGTATTAGGTTTACTCCCCTAGACAGGTTGCCGACCAAGGCTGACGAATCCCATCCACCCCGCTTAATATAATGCAATCTTCTCTAAACTAAACTAACTTAGCAATAAATAACAAAATATACCAACAAAATTTACCCAAACTACCAAAAGTAATCCTTACAGAATTTAGCCTTGACCTACCTAACCTAACCAAGCCAATACTAGAACTAACCTTGACATCTAACCTAATCTAACTACTGCGATCATGACTAAACGCAAGATAAATGAACGAACTCTTAACTTAACCAAAACTGGATGGGGTTAAACGTCTTAAAACAGTTGGCTGAATGGGGCCGAATGGATACAAGCTAGGGAAAGAGAGAAAAGGAGAGAAGGATTTAAAAAGCCGGTGACGAACAACCTTACAAACGAAAGGACAGTGTATAGCCCTCCCGACCGATTGAGACGTTATATACCCAGAGTGTGCCCGCCAGCTGTTCCAGTACCCTACCAGCAGTTTATAGGGAGAATCTTAGTGTATTACCCCCAATTTTTGACAGTAGCAGACATTTTGAATACCTTGGCCACAATTTTTTTTTCTTCTTTGTTTAACCATTCGAGCCATATTATTCTATCACTTGCTTCATATGTATAACAGTGTAATTAATATACACGGCAAAAAGTATCTCAGGCTAGACAAGTTACCTGTGGACAATAATTAAGACTTGCATGGGATAGCAAAGAATACACACGCGTTGTTTTAGGGCTCTACCGGATATTGATGATGAATTGAGCTTCACCGGAACTTGTGTAGAATTGGTGTAATCTAATTATTGTTAACTTCACTCCACACACCAAACACCTCCCAACGAAATTAATGAAAGATTGTAATCCACCGGGATTCGAACCTGGGTTGCCAACTACAGATTTTAAATTATGCCAAACTGGAAGGTATACTGTATTTGTGGTTCTATTGGCAACTTATTGATGTCATGCTTAACTTGAAACTTAGTTGTAGTTTTGTTCTGTGTGTGTATGGGTATGTGTGTGTGTGTGGGGGGGGGGGGTTTACTCGCAACACTTTGCGAACACGTAAATGTGCTGAAAAACACCTTTCACTGTTGATGATATTTATATATGAATTTGGGGATATGAGGCACACAAGTTTGGGGATATGAGGCACACAAGTTTTGGGATATGAGGCACACAAGTTTGGGGATATGAGGCACACAAGTTTGAACAAAGATTTTTCAAAGAGAACTGATGGCATACACATACCCCTAATAATGTGTGCTTCCCAGAGACCCTGTTAAAACACACACACACATACACACACAACACATTTACAAAACACGAGCTTACAAAATACACTCCTCGTAAACTAAAGCCCTCTAAATAAAAACTCCAGAAGAGCTGCGAATGATATGTTCAATTGAATGTCTGTGATACGTAAGATCGCTACGCTATGTCATTAGAGGCCAGCGTTTGCCATGTAATAAGGGAGTGGAATGATTCGCTTCATATTGTGATGTGCCAATTGGGTTTATCCTCGTAACCTACTTACTTAATCCTTTATGTACCGGTGACGTCTTTTTGTATTTTATTTCAGCTACATTTAGACGATTTTATGACGCTTAGGAAGGATAAATGGTACCGGTAGCTAAAAGGATTAATTGAGATAGTCTGTAGCCTTATAATGGTTAGACGTCCTTCCTAAGCTGAAAAAAACATCTAATAGTTGCCAGCATATACTGTAAAGGATGTCACCTGAACAGATGGGGTTAATAACAAGAAGCCAACAGGTAGAAATTATCCAACGTTCGCACTCCTAAACGTCGAGACAATCCTGGTTTAGTTTACTTTTGCGAATCTGTTTTAGTCCCGTAATATAATATATACACTGCATTAAGGGGAGATATCCACTTGAGGGATTTTTTTCTGGACCCCTTTCTCCCTCATGTTTAGCCCCATTGTTTTTGATATTTTAAGACATTCGCACCATAATTAAGAACTTAAGCCCATTTCTGTCAATTTTAAGACCTTTCATGCAATTTAGGTGTCGATCGATGTTTTCCTGGCGAGCGATAGCGAGCCTGTAATTTAAGATGAAGCGGCCTTTGGCCGGGACATTTTTCTACCGAAAAATGTACACATTTATCTTGAAAGGGGGCCTAGAGGGTGTAATTTTAAGTTTGATGGAAGTCTAGGGAACTAACTAAAAACCTCCCCTTAATATACGATGTTCCCAAGATATTACACTTCCTTTGCACCCCCACGATTAACTATGATGAAACATTCCTATATCACTGAACACCTGGTGATGATTATGTATAATATAACGCAATGATTAAACTCCTCTTTGTATTTGTAAAGTGGTTTATCCCCTTAAGGGAGCTCAGACGGTATTGTGCAGCGTAATTTACTGGTTTGGCTCAATGGTTTAAGGAGGGGGTTTAGTTTGCTCTCTAAACCTCTATCAAACCTAAACAAAATACCCACAAGACCCCCCTTTGATATAAATTTGTAAATTTTTCGGTAGAAAAATGTCCCGGCCGAAGGCCGATTCCTCTTCAAATACAGGCTCGCTATCGCTCGCCAGGAAAAAAATCGACACCTAAATGGCACGAAAGGTCTTAATATTGGCAAAGGAATGGGGCTAAAGCTCTAAAAATCGGCAAACTAATGAGGCGAATGTCTTGAAATCTCATAACTAACAGGGCTAAACATGAGGGAGGAGGAGGACTCGAAAAACCAACTGCCTCCCCTTAACCTACTTCTTTAATACCGAGGATCTCCCCAGAATACATACAGATTGCATTAGTATCCACCACAACTAAACTTACAGACAATCCTACATTACTCTTCATTGTATTATGAATTGCCCACTTGCGAGTTTCGTTCTATAAGGAAGTTGGAGCTGTAGACAACGATATTTAACAGAATTTACCGCTAAAATACGGTCGTAGTACATTTATAAATACATAAAACCCAATTCAACATACCATTTATCCATCAGAAACGTATATTATCATTGCATTTCTGTTTAATATCGATGTTCTCGGCTCCAACTTCCTTATAGAACGAAACTCGCAAGTGGTCAATTGCAATAACGTCGTGCAATGACGAGTTTAGTTTGTGGTCAAGCGAGATGGTGATAGTCTCGTAATCTCCTCATATAGGTTCGAATCCCTGGACTGCCACATGTATTTGTTGATTTCGTAAATTGAGTTTAGGAGTAAAGTCGGTTGGTGGAGGGAACATCATAAATAATTAGGATCCAAAACAAATAAATTGCATCTCCTTTGTAAGCCCACAACTCAAATTTCAGACGATCCTATATTACTGAGCAATGTATTATGACTTGGAATATCGGAGTACGAGGATACAACTCATATTTCGACGTGCCCATAAGCCACTTGCGAGTTTTGGTCTATAAGGAAGTTGGAGCCGTGGCCATTAATGTAGAATATCGGCTAAAATACGGTCATAGTGCATTTATAATAAGTACATCAAGCTAAATTCATCATACTTTTTATCCAGCAGAAACCCACATTATTATTGCATTTCTCTTAAATATCAATGTTCACGGCTCCAACTTCCTTATAGCCTGAGACTCGCAAGTGGTCAATTGGTGTTAGTCCCGTATCCCACTGTCTTATTAGGGTGAATCCAAAGCAAAGACATTACGGTGGGATCCCTAGGCTACATCACTGGCCAGCGTAGCATACCGATTTTTTTTCAAATTAAGGAGACAGTGGCTGTTTGATTGGTCTATTAATTCATTTATTCATGTATTTGTTTAGTTTCCTCCCTAGACCTCCATCAAGCTTAGAAAAACACCCCCTAGACCCCTCTTCAAGATATATTTGTACATTTTTCGGTAGAAAAATGTCCCGGCCAAAGGCCGATTCCTACTAAAATTATAGGCTCGCTATCGCTCGCCAGAAATAAATCGACACCTAAATGGCACGAAGGGCCCTAATATTGACAAAGAAATGGGGTGAAAGGTCATAAAACCCCCAAACTAATGGAACCAACGTCTTAAAATCTCAAAACTAGTGGGGCTAAACATTAGGGAGAAGGGGGTCCAGAAGAAAAAAAAGGTCTGTCTCCCCTTAATCTAGAAGGGGGATCTAATGTATGTTTTTTTAAAGTTTGATGGAGGTCTAGGGAGGAAACTAGAAAAATAATAAAACAAATAAAAAATCGACCAAAAAGTGAACCATCCCCCCCTTACCTTCGAGACAATGCTATATAGACACAGTGTAATGATACGCTATATCAAATAACTGGTAATAAAACTGATACGCTTCATATTCGGAAACCGCATTAGTTATAGTCCCGTAATATATTGCATTTCTCGATGACCCCAAAACAAAGATATCACAACGTATTTACACTCCCCACAACTTAATATCCAGACAATCCTATATCACGGAGCGTTCTGTTACGACACGGAATAACACACGGCAATGATACGTAGCTTCGTATTTGGATGTGAGAATTCGTTTTAGGCATGTAATTTGCTCCAGTGATAAGAGGATTCAAAACAAAGAAATGACATCGCATCTGCGCTCCCTTCGAGACAATGCTATATCACTGACCGTTGTATTACGACTTGAAATAACGTATTGCAATGATACGCTACGTATTTGGAAGTGCGAATGGGGGTGGGCCCCTAATTGATTACCTTTAAAATGAGGATCCAAAACAAAGACATTACATTGAAGTCCCTCGGCCATTTCTCTAACCACCGTATTATATCTTAGAATAACGTCCTGCCATGCTACGGTATACATATTTGGAAGTGAGAATGGGTTTGGCGCCCCCACCTCACCCTCACTAATAGCCTAGGACCCTAAAATGAACCCGTTACCCCACATTAGCACACCCATCTCATCATCATCTCTGCCCCAGACCAAGGACAATATATACTAGATAATTATATGATCGTTGCCCAGACCCATATTCCCGAAGTTTGCTGGGTTTCGTATTCTGGCGTTATTTTTGTTTACTCTCGCGTTACTTTTATTTACTCTCCCATTACTTTGTTTACTCTCCCATTACTTTGTTTACTCTCCCATTACTTTGTTTACTCTCCCATTACTTTTGTTTACTCTTGCGTTACTTTTATTTACTCTCACATTACTTTTTGTTTACTCTCACATTACTTTTTGTTTACTCTCACATTACTTTTTGTTTACTCTCCCATTACTTTTTGTTTACTCTCCCATTGCTTTTTGTTTACTCTCCCATTACTTTTTGTTTACTCTCACATTACTTTTTGTTTACTCTCCCATTGCTTTTTGTTTACTCTCCCATTACTTTTTGTTTACTCTCCCATTGCTTTTTGTTTACTCTCCCATTACTTTTTGTTTACTCTCCCATTGCTTTTTGTTTACTCTCAATTACTTTTTGTTTACTCTCCCATTACTTTTTGTTTACTCTCCCATTGCTTTTTGTTTACTCTCACATTACTTTTTGTTTACTCTCCCATTACTTTTTGTTTACTCTCCCATTACTTTTGTTTACTCTCCCATTACTTTGTTTACTCTCCCATTACTTTGTTTACTCTCCCGTTACTTTTTGTTTACTCTCCCATTACTTTGTTTACTCTCCATTACTTTGTTTACTCTCACATTACTTTTGTTTACTCTCCCATTACTTTTTGTTTACTCTCCCATTACTTTTTGTTGACTCTACCATTACTTTGTTTACTCCCGTTACTTTTTATTTACTCTCCCATTACTTTGTTTACTCTCCCATTACTTTGTTTACTCTCCCATTACTTTTTGTTTACTCTCCCATTACTTTGTTTACTCTCCCGTTACTTTGTTTACTCTCCCGTTACTTTGTTTACTCTCCCATTACTTTTTGTTTACTCTCCCATTACTTTGTTTACTCTCCCATTACTTTGTTTACTCTCCCATTACTTTGTTTACTCCCGTTACTTTTTGTTTACTCCCGTTACTTTTTGTTTACTCTCCCATTACTTTGTTTTACTCTCCCATTACTTTGTTTACTCTCTCATTACTTTTTGTTTACTCTCCCATTACTTTTTGTTTACTCTCCCATTACTTTTTGTTTACTCTCCCATTACTTTGTTTACTCTCCCATTACTTTGTGTACTCTCCCATTACTTTGTGTACTCTCCCATTACTTTGTTTACTCCCCCATTACTTTGTTTACTCTCCCATTACTTTGTTTACTCTCCCATTACATTGTTTACTCTCCCATTACTTTATTTACTCCCGTTCCTTTTTGTTTACTCTCCCATTACTTTTATTTACTCTCCCATTACTTTGTTTACTCTCCCATTACTTTTTGTTTACTCTCCCATTACTTTTTGTTTACTCCCATTACTTTTTGTTTACTCTCCCATTACTTTTTGTTTACTCTCCCATTACTTTGTTTACTCTCCCATTACTTTGTTTACTCTCCCATTACTTTGTTTACTCCCCCATTACTTTGTTTACTCTCCCATTACTTTGTTTACTCTCCCATTACTTTGTTTACTCTCCCATTACTTTGTTTACTCTCCCATTACTTTGTTTACTCTCCCATTACTTTTATTTACTCTCCCATTACTTTGTTTACTCTCCCATTACTTTTTGTTTACTCTCCCATTACTGTTTGTTTACTCTCCCATTACTGTTTGTTTACTCTCCCATTACTTTGTTTACTCTCCCATTACTTTGTTTATTCTCCCATTACTTTGTTTACTCTCCCATTACTTTTGTTTACATTCTCGTTACTTTTGTTTACTCTGGCGTTACTTTTGTTTACTCTGGCGTTACTTTTGTTTTACCAGGACGATGATCACTGGTTATTCTGGCCTAAGCTGACTCTACCTAACCTAACCTAACCGTACCTCACCTAATCTAACCGTACTCTAGGTTAAATTTGGATAAGTTGGGTTAAATTAGGATAAAATAGGATAAGTTTGGTTAGGCTAGGTTAAAATAGGATAAGTTTGGTTAAGTTAGGTTAAAATAGGATACGTTTGGTTAGGTTAAAATAGGATACGTTAGGTTAAATTAGGTTAGGTCTTGTTAGGCTAGGATAGATTACCATCATATCCTGGCCTAACCTGACTCTACCAAACCTAACCTAACTCTATCTCTTCTTATCTGAACGTACTTTAGGTTAAATTGGGATAAGTCAGGTTAAATTAGGATAAGTTTGGTTAAATTAGGATAGGTTTGGTTAAATTAGGATAAGTTAGGTTAAATTAGGATGAGTTTGGTTAAGTTAGGTTAGGTCAAATTCGGATGAGTTTGGTTAAGTTAGGTTAGGCTAGGGTAAGTTACCATCATATCCAAGCCCAACCAGACTCTACCTAACCTAACTTAACTCTATCTCACCTAATCTAACCGTACTCTATGTTAAATTAGTATAACTTAGGTTTAATTAGGATAAGTTTGGTTAAATTAGGATACGTTTGGTTACAATAGGATAAGTGGTTAAAATAGGATACGTTTGGTTAAATAAGATGAGTTTGGTTACATTGGGATAAGTTAGGTTAAATTAGGATATGTTTGGTTAAGTTAGGTTGAATTAGGTTAGATCAGGTTAGGCTAGGATAAACTATCAATCCAAACCTAACCTGACTCTACCTAACCTAATTTAACTTCACCTCACCTAAACTAACCGAACTTAAGGGTTAGGTTAGGATAGGCGAGATGGGTTAGGTCAGGCTAGGATAAGCCTGACTTAATCCAACTTAATGAATTCGTTAAGATAGGTCAGGTTGAGTTGGGCCAAGTCAGTTTAGGTTAGGATAAGTAACCGAAATCGTCCTGGGAAACAATAAGAAACCCAAGCGCACGAACGAACCCTTCTAAACTTCGGAAACCTGCCATCTGGATTCGAACCCATCAATCCCTACGATACGATGGCCGCCAAATATGGAAACACTAACCATTACACCATCAAGGCAGTTGAAATAAGTTGTGTTTGTATTGAAAGATTAAAGGAAACTAAGGTAAGGTTAACAATATGGCCACCAACTCAAACAAGATAAAGTAAGCATCCAATAGACACCCCCTCCCCTGACCCAAATCACCCAAACCCGACTTGAGGGGAGATGAAGATATATATTTGCTCATTTATATATATTTTTATCAGTTTTTTAGTTTCCTCCCCAGACCTCCATCAAGCTTAAAAAAACACCTCCAAGACCCTCCTTCAAGATAAATTTATAAATTTTTCGATAGAAAAATGGCTCGGCCAAAGGCCGGTTCCTCTTCAATTACAGGCTCGCTTTCGCTCGCTAGGAAAAAATCGAAACCTAAAAACACGAAAAGTCTTAATATTGACAAATAAATTGGGCGAAAGGTCTTAAAATCGCCAAACTAAAGGGCCGAACGTCATAAAATCTGAGAACTATCGGGGCTAAACATGAGGAAGATGGGGGACCAGAAAAACGGACCCCTCTCCCCATAATGATTCCCTCTCCCGGTTCAAAATCCGCCTTGATGTGGGTAATTACCGCGCCCCAATTAATATGTAAAGCTTATATCCTGGCCGATGACAAGGCTTGATTAGTTGCGGCTCTGATTAAAAGGGACGCGGGCGGCCCATTACACCTGAAGACTCGACCCATGGTAGGGAATGGGGTTATGGCGTGCTGTTTGGGGTTTGTGGGAGGATATTTGAAGTTTGGTTATTATATTTAGAATTATGTTTTGTTTTGTAGTTTTATGTTTTTTTTGTTTTTTTCTTTTCTTTTTTGGGGATGTCTGTTGCGTGCTTGTGTTGGTCTGTATGTTCGTTTTATGTGTTTATGTATGGTGCGCTGTTGGAAGTCTTATGTGTTTATGAATGGTGCGCTGTTGGAAGTCTTATGTATTTATGTTTGGTGCGCTGTTGGAAGTCTTATGTGTTTATGTATGGTGCGCTGTTGGAAGTCTTATGTGTTTATGTATGGTGCGCTGTTGGAAGTCTTATGTGTTTATGTATGGTGCGCTGTTGGAAGTATTATGTGTTTATGTATGGTGCGCTGTTGGAAGTCTTATGTGTTTATGTATGGTGCGCTGTTGGAAGTCTTATGTGTTTATGTATGGTGCGCTGTTGGAAGTCTTATGTGTTTATGTATGGTGCGCTGTTGGAAGTCTTATGTGTTTATGTATGGTGCCTGTTGGAAGTCTTATGTGTTTATGTATGGTGCCCTATTGGAAGTCTTATGTGTTTTTTATGGTGCGCTGTTGGAAGTCTTATGTGTTTATGTATGGTGCGCTGTTGGAAGTATTATGTGTTTATGTATGCTGCGCTGTTGGAAGTATTATGTGTTTATGAATGGTGCGCTGTTGGAAGTCTTATGTGTTTATGAATGGTGCGCTGTTGGAAGTCTAATGTGTTTATGTATGGTGCGCTGTTGGAAGTCTTATGTGTTTATGTATGGTGCACTGTTGGAAGTCTTATGTGTTTATGTATGGTGCGCTGTTGGAAGTCTTATGTGTTTATGTATGGTGCGCTGTTGAAAGTCTTATGTGTTTATGTATGGTGCGCTGTTGGAAGTATTATGTGTTTATGTATGGTGCGCTGTTGGAAGTATAATGTGTATGTATGGTGCGCTGTTGGAAGTCTTATGTGTTTATGAATGGTGCGCTGTTGGAAGTCTTATGTGTTTATGTATGGTGCTCTGTTGGAAGTCTTATGTGTTTATGTATGGTGCGCTGTTGGAAGTATTATGTGTTTATGTATGGTGCGCTGTTGGAAGTCTTATGTGTTTATGTATGGTGCGCTGTTGGAAGTATTATGTGTTTATGTATGGTGCGCTGTTGGAAGTCTTATGTGTTTATGTATGGTGCGCTGTTGGAAGTATTATGTGTTTATGTATGGTGCGCTGTTGGAAGTATAATGTGTTTATGTATGGTGCGCTGTTGGAAGTCTTATGTGTTTATGTATGGTGCGCTGTTGGAAGTCTTGGGAGAGATGGGACAGGGGATATATGTCTGTTTGTGTGTGTTTGGGGTATGTATGGTGTATAAGGGGTGTGTGCATGTGTGGTGTGTGTTCTAGTATGTGGGGGGGGGGCTATGTAGGGTGGGTGAATGTGGGACTCGGGCGGGCCATTACACCTGAAGACTCCCGTGGTAGGGAATGGGGTTATGGTTTGTTGTTTGGGGTTTTGGGGAGATTCCGATTCCGTAAGAATATGGCGGCTTGCTTGCTGCTTTACTGTCTCTTGTCTCGCTTTAAGGGGGGGTGACCTGTTTTTGTTCTGTCCTTTTCTATCTTTCTCTGGCTTGTATCCATTTGGCCCCATTCAGCCTACTGTTTTAAGACGTTTAACCCCATCCAGGTGTCAATTTTTTACTGGTGAGCGGTAGCGAGCCAGCATATTTTTTATTTTTGTTTGACAGCAGGCTAAATTTGTACATTTTTCGATAGAAAAATCTCTCCGGCGAAGCCGGATTTCTTCATATAATGCTGGCTCGCTATCGCTCGCCAGGAAGAAATCGACACCTAGATGGGGATAAACGTCTTAAAATAGTTGGCTGAATGGGGCCGAATGGATACAAGCCAGAGAAAGAGAGAAAAGGACAGAAATAACGAAAAGCAGGTCACCCCCCTTAAAGGTTCGAACCGCTACTCTCATGTTTTGTATATCAAAACCATTTAAGTGTAACTATTCTTACGAGATTCGTATAAATACTTTCTACTTTTTTTTTAAGTATAATATTTTGCTTAATCCTATACATTACTCAATTAATAAGAGACATATAGTTAAAATACTGCACCTGACTAAAAACATTATTCGGGCGTATATAAATGAGTGGAACCATTTGAAATCGAGTTGTCAATCCATATATTAAAGTCACTACTAATATATCATTGCATGCATTAATTTGTTGACATAGTGAATTCTAAGTAATCTGGTTATATTTATATTTAGTGATGCTTAATGAATCAACCGTTTAGAACAAGTTTTCACAGTTTAGAAAAGACTGAGGTGGATTTCTTCTTCTTTGCTGTAGTATCGCCGTATTTGTTTGGAACTTTGGATTTGATAATCTAAGCAGACGTTTTGTGGAGTTTGAACGGTGTGTGTGTGTGTGTGTGTGTGTGTGTGCGTGCGCGCGCGCGTGCGTGCGTGCGTGCGTGCGTGCGCGCGTGTGCGCGCGCGCGCGCGCGCCTCGAAAGTCCCAGGCTAGTCAGTGTGATAATTCAAGCCAAGTACAGTTACCTATGGAAATTGGGCTTCTTTAAAGGGGCCCACTTCGTTTCTTTTTCTCTCTCTCTTTCTCTGGGTTGTATCCATTCAGCCTTCTGTTTTAAGACGTTTATTCCCATCAAGGTATCGATATTTTCCTGGCGAGCGGTAGCAAGCCAGTGTATTTAAAAAAAAAAATTGACAGCAGGCTAAACTTGTAAATTTTTCGATAGAAAAATTTCTCCGGCGAAGCCGGATTTCTCCATACAATGCTGGCTCGCTATCGCTCGCCAGGAATAAATCGATATCTGGATGGGTATAAACGTCTTAAAACAGTAGGCTAAATGGGGCCGAATGGATAAAAGCCAGAGAAAGAGAGAAAAGGAGAGAACAAACAGCAGGTGACCCCCCTTAAGGATACCAAGCAGGACCCAGATATATACAGTAAGTGGCTATATTAGTGTAGGATGTATAAATATTGAGAGCAATGTGGTTATATTTTCCATATCAATCACTCATACAATCTAAATAAATGTTGACACCCAAGGTAGTGTAGTTTTTAGAGTATCGGATTCTGTTTTGTATATTGGGACAAATTGGATTTTGGGTCACGTATGGGATATAATGTTCTAAATGTGTACTATAGCTTTGTCATAGAATATTAGTCACCGCAATATATGTCCTTGGGCTTTGTGGGTTAAATAAGGGTGGAAGGAAAAATGGCGGCCATCTTGGATCAGCTGAGAACTAATATTTTTCACTTTTTTACCGTATTTTTAGTATTTTGTCATATTCTATATCAATGCTATCCCTGGGGGGGTCTGGGGGCGGCAGCCCCCAGGTTAGGTTAGGGTAATGACAAAATATGGTTTTAGGGGGCATGTTTTGATATTGCAAAATAATGGGTAAAAATGAATTATTTTGCAGAAGTAAAAACACCTTAAAACACACTAAGCAATGAAGGAACTGATGAGAAAAGGATTATAATACAAAAAACACATATGTGACCGAAAATCCAATTTGACCGTATATTGTTTTACACAATCCTATTGTATGTACTCTATCAATCCTTAGCTCATTATTTCTTTCACCTTCCTCTAATCTCAAAATCCTCTTTCCACTTTATATTCAGATCATTTTAAACTACGCCCGGAATGGACCTCAAGGTGTTAGAGATACTAACCATTCCTTCTCTCTCTCTCTCTCTCTCTCTCTCTCTCTCTCTCTCTCTCTCTCTCTCTCTCTCTCTCTCTCTCTCTCTCTCTCTCTCTCTCTCTCTCACACACACACACACACACACACACACACACGGGAACCAGTTGTCCAGACCAACCTGTTTATGCAAAGGAGTACCCCTCAAAATTATCCACTAATATTTTACGAGGAGAGAGAGAGAGAGGGGGGGGGAGGTAGATCAGAAAGTGTGAAGATAGTGTAGTATACTTAAATGTATAAACATGAATACGTGTTACAAATGTTATTGGTGTACTGTATCTGAACAAGAGAGAGAGAGAGAGTACAAAGGAGTACAAAGGAGTACAAAGGAAATCAAGCAACAACAGGTCTAGTGACCCTTCTAGGTTGCTTGTCCTCCAAAACACTGAGGATCAAGTGTCCAAACAGTGGTTTAGAGTGGGTAAGGGAACATTGGAAAGGGAACTACTGCCCTGCCACTAACGTGGCAGGACTAGGAAGTTAGTAGGGGACATATGGGTTAGTAACTGAGGGGAGGATAAAGTTATTCATTTACAAACGCAGTCAGTCGCGGGTTTGATGCGAGATATTTGTCTAGGCGGAATTTAAATGAATCAACGGTGCTGCAGTCTATAACGTCTCGGGGAAGCCCATTCCACAAGTTGACAACTCGATTGAAGAAGAAATTCTTAGATTCGTGCGAGTTAAAAGATTTACCAATAATTTTGCAACCGTTTCCCCGCGTGTAATTAGATTGGTCGATAGTGAAGTACTTACTACAGTTCATATTGTCGATGCCTTTGATGATTTTGAACACTTGAATTAAGTCGCCTCTTAATCTGCGCTGGGTTAAAGGAAATAGATTTAATTCTCTAAGACGCTCTTCGTATGGTTTGTTCTTTAGGCTAGGTATCATTTTGGTAACTCTACGTTGAACTCGTTCTAGCTTGTTTATATCTTTTTGGTAATAAGGGCACCAGGATTGAACGCAGTATTCCAGAAGAGGGCGGACTAAGGAATTGTAAAGGGTTAGGATAACTTCTTTGGATTTATGCTCAAATGACCTGCCTATAAAGCCAATTATTTTGTTTGCCTTCTTAACAACTTCTGAACATTGTTGACTCGGTTTTAGGTTACTCGATATTGTTACTCCCAGATCAGTTTCTCTGTTACATTCTTAAGCTGAGTGCCATTCATCGAATAGTTTGCTTTCTCATTTAGGTATCCGACATGTAGTACTTTACATTTATCCGCATTGAAACTCATTTGCCAAATTTGGGCCCAACATGACAATTTATCTAGATTGTGTTGCATATCGTCAACTTGTTCTTTTGAGAGTACGCTATTTGCAATTTTTGTATCGTCAGCAAATTTTGAGATTGTGCAGGTGAGACCCTCATCTATGTCGTTGATGTAAATTAGAAAGAGAATTGGTCCTAGTACCGATCCCTGGGGTCCATTGGTCCATTTAGATGCCTTACCGTTTATGACTACCCTTTGCTTTCTGTTGCTGAGCCAATTTTCTATCCATTTCAACACACCGTCTTGTATTCCATGCGCTTTTAGTTTTAGCAGTAAACGTTTGTGGGGAACTTTGTCAAAGGCCTTTTGAAAATCAAGGTATATAATATCTACAGCTTTACTCTCATCGTAGAGGTTGAGGATATCGTGGAAAAAGTCTAAGAGGTTTGTTAAACAGGAACGTTTTTTACGAAAGCCGTGTTGAGTATCTTTAAGTATGTTATTTTCCTCTAAGTGATTTACGAGTCTGTCTCGTATGACCGTTTCTAGCATTTTACATACAACTGAGGTTAAGCTAATTGGACGATAGTTACTGGGTAGGGATTTGCTGCCTTTTTTGAATATCGGTGTTACGTTGGCTAGCTTCCACTGATCAGGCATAGTTCCAGACTGCAAGGATTTATTGAATAGTAATGTCAGTGGTTTGGAGAGCTCATTCTTAGCTTCCTTTAGAACTCTAGGCGAGATTGTATCAGGTCCTGGCGTTTTATTTACCTTGAGTTTATCTAAACAATTCAATACTTCTCTCTCTGTAACGGTGATATTGCTTAGAACATCTGAATTATCAATCTGATCGGCGATGGTGTAGGGATATCACTGAGGTCTTCTGTTGTAAAACTGATGCAAAGAAGGTATTGAGGGCATTACTCATTTGTACTTCGTCTTTGGTGTATTCTCCTTTTTCATCGACTAACGGTCCAACAGTTGAAGTAACTACTTTTTCTTTCTGATATAACTATAGAATTCTTTCGAGTTTGTTTTACTTTGATTCGCAATATGTAACTCTAAGGTCTTTTTACTTTGCTTAATTAACTTTTTGGCTTTGCGTCGTAGCTCTACAAATTTCACCCGTTCTTCGTCATTTTGTGAGGATTTTAATCTATCATTAGCAAATTTTTTAGCAAGCAGGCAGTTTGAAATATCTTTATTCCACCATTTGGGCTTATTATTATGGCCTGGACGCCGTATTTTCGATGGTATGCAGTCTTGCACTGCTTTTAGGTAAGTGGTTTCGAATACTTCCAAGATGTATTTATGTCGTTATTGTTAATTAAAAAGCTCCAGTCAGTTTCTTTAAACATAGCTCTAAGTTTATGGAAGTTTGCTTTCTTGAAATTAGGGACTTTTCGATGCTACTATTTGGTTCGTTACTAGTAAACTTTAAAGTGAAAGTTATCGTACGATGGTCGCTGTTACTGAATTCATCACCAACATTCAAATTCTCTATCAATTCTTCTTTTGTTGCAAGTACAATGTCAAGAACGTTATTACCACGGGTCGGCGTTCGAACAAATTGATGAAGCGAACTCTCTTGCAAGTTCGTATACAAGTCATGTCGGTGTGTGAAGTAAGAGTATCGCCCCACTTGGTCACAGGTAAATTAAAGTCGCCAAAAATTACGGTATCTTGTGAGTTACTTACATCTGCAATTTGTTCGTAAATTTCTCGGTCAGTTTGCACTGATTGAGCTGGAGGTCTGTATATTAACGCAAGTATTATTTTTGTACCTTTATTATTCTTTATTAGCACAAAAGATGTGTCGACGTTCACAATTTGAGGTTTTGACACGAGGGTCGGGTTAAGACTTTCTTTGATATAAAATAAAACGCCACCTCCATTTTTATTGATTCGGCTGTTCTCAAACATTACATAACCGGGAAGTGAATACTCTGCTAAAAAGTCTATCTTGTGTATTGAGCCAAGATTCTGTTATGCCAATCACATCATAATTTTCTGTAAACACTAGTTCCTCTAAATCTGAAAATTTATTGCGTAGGCTACGAGCGTTTGCATAGAAAACCTTTAAAGTTGCGGTTTTAGAACTCGCAGATCGTTCTTTCATCGAATTTTTGGTTCTGGTGGGATCTACATTTACATTCATGGCTGTCCTCGGTCCTCGGTCGTTATCCCTGACGGTTTTGAATTTGGGTCGTGTTGGTGGAGCTTTATCCAAATTCGCGGTTCTTGACGGATTAGTATTTAATTTCTTTGTAGATTGCCGTCCTCGCTGTCTTCGGTCCTCCTTCCTGGTTGTCCTGTGCTGAGTCGATTTCTTCTCCGAAAATCCTTCACCGCATCGTTGAGAAGACGCCCAAAACGCGCTGCTCCCACCTGGTTCAGATGAACTCCATCGTCCGAAAACAAATAGTCATCGTAGTAGAAATTGTCCCAGGTGTCGACGAATCCCACGTTCTCCTTCCTGCAGAGGTTTGCTAGACAACGATTTGTGCTGGTGGCTATGTTGTAAAATCGGCTCTCTACACCGAGCCGGGGGACGATTCCTGAGACGATGATCCTTGATGACTTCTCCTTAAACGACTTGATCAGCTGCTGGTACTTTAAAAGCAAATCTTCCGACCGGGTTCGCTGTACATCGTTGGATCCAACGTGGATGACGTACATTGTATTAGCAGGGGCCAGCTTTGATACTTCGTCAACTGCTGCAACTACGTCATCCACACCACCACCAGGGATACAAAAACGCTTCCTGGTCTTAGGTGCCCTGGCGCAAAACTCTGTGAGCTGACCACGTATCATCGAGTCTCCCACGAGCCGGACTTCTTCTATTTCCTCTTCGTCATCTGAGTCTGCGAGTATCTGGAAACGGTTTTGACACTCGGTAATCGGTATGTGTTTCCTGGTCTTGGGGCAAACGTTGTTCCTCACGACACGGAAGTTGTCTTGAGGGGGAAGAGAGTCGCTATTTGTATCTTGAGTATCGGAAACATCAGCTGAAATGGCTACTGTAGGCGTTGAATTGTTGGCAGTTGACGTTGGGGCGTTGGTGGCTGCTGGAGTTGCGGTGACAATTGAAGTTTGTGGCACTCCAACGTTGAGTGTTACAAACTCTTGGAGTGATTCCAGCTTCATGGTGAGGACGTTGATATGTTGTAGGCTTCATCTAATTTCACTGTAAAAGAAAGAGAGAGAGAAAGAGAGAGAAAGAGAGAGAGAGGAGACATGGAGAGAGAGAGAGAGAGAGAGGAGATAGAGAGAGAGAGAGAGAGGAGAGAGAGCGAGAGAGAGAGAGAGAGAGAGAGAGAGAGAGAGAGAGAGAGAGAGAGAGAGAGAGAGAGAGAGAGAGAGAGAGAGAGAGAGAGAGAGAGAGAGAGAGAGAGAGAGAGAGAGAGAGAGAGAGAGAGAGAGAGAGTCTGTCTGTCTTACAAAAACAGCCACCATCATCATCAGGGGTAATATATTCATCACCTCCCAGACACCCTTCATCACACCTTAGACCCGTCAGGTTTATCACATTGAAGAGTGTTCAGTCATTCTCAAAAGTTATGTCTTATACAGGAAGATATATGGGGTGTGAAAAGGGTAATTAAAGTGCCCATAATAATCTACCCATTTTTGTTTCTATGTGAGTGAGGGAAACAAAAGCAGAACTGCCTGTAGCGAGTGCCTCCCCCAGGTTAAAGGTATATTGATTGTAATAAACTCATCCAATACATGAATAGAACAGTAAATCACTCATTAGACCCTATGATTTTATATACCTTTCTCATTCCCTTTTCATAACCTTGATTTTTTGCAATGTATTTTTCTCAACTTCAACTATATTTTTTTCTCTTAATATGCAAATTAAAAAGAAAACAAACTACTTAGCTGCAGTATAACGAAGGCCTTATTTATATGTGTTTCGGAATTCTTGTTTATTTTGATTAGATAAGTAGGCCTACCGGTACCCTTAGGTTATATTATGGAGGTAGAGTGAATACTTGTGTCCATAACTGTACTGGTAAATCTTGTATGTGTTGATGGCTAACAAAACTATAGTTTTTTTTAAAGAGCTGCATAGTTTTATTGTATATGTTTACTTATTATTATTATTATTATTATTATTATTATTATTATTATTATTATATACAGTATATATACTGTATATAATTATATATATATATATATATATATTTTTTTTTTTTTTTTTTTTTTTTTTTTAGAATTTGCATTGTTTTATTGTGGTTACTAATTATCTTTGTTATATCCCGTTTTCCTTATATTTTCATTTTAATATTTGTGATTCTTTTCTTTGTACATCAACTTCTATATTTACCCTGTTCATTAAAGGTAGGCCAGAAATATCGACTCTTAAGGGGAGATGGTTCGTTTTTCTGGTCCCTCTTTTTCCTCATGTTTGGCCCCCATTAGTTTCCAGATTTTAAGACGTTGGGCCCATTAGTTTGGCAATTTTTAGACCTTTCGCCCCATTTTGTTGTCAATATTAAGACTTTTCGCGTCATTTAGGTGTCAATTTTTTCTTGGCGAGCTATAGCGAGCCTGTAATTTAAGAGGTTTTCTATCGAAAAATGTACACAATTATCTTGAAGTAGGGTTTTGGGTTTTTTTTTTTTTTCTTAAGCTTGATGGAGGTTTAGAGAAGAAACTAAAGATCATAAAAAGCTAAAATATGGTCAAATAAATACGCCCATCCCCCCTTTAACCTCTGTAACTCAAAAAGACTAGAGTAATCGAGTTAATGTTTCTACCATTTGGGAAGAGTCAGCTAGGGAATACGTGTTGAAATATACAGTCCATTTGCCCAAGCCAATTTCCGAGTATAGGATATGCTTTATCCAGATTTGTCTTCGTTCCTTATTTTGTTCCATTTTTCGTGTTAGCATTTGTTTTCATATTCGTTATCTATTGTTTTGTATGCTTCGTTGTTTTCTTTACATTGTTCCTGTCTTCTATTTATCAATTGTCTTCATCTGCGTTCTTTCTTGTTATATACTTATTTCATTATATTATTCCTTTGTTTTCTGTTTTATCGTTGTGTTGTCTGTTTCCCTTTTTTATTCTCCCCTTTCGTATGCCTTTCCATCAATATTTTCATTTTATTTTTCCTTTCTCTTCTGTTTTATCATTGTGTTGTCTGTTTCCCTTCTTATTCTTCGCCTTCTTCACCATCATCTTCTGCTCTTCCTCGAAGTCTAGTTTATATTTCGTATTATCCTCTACTTCAATATCTGCTTCTTCGTCAATATTTTCCATTTCTTCGTTGCCATATGATTTGCCTTCTTTTGCCATAACATTCTGTCCGTCTGCTTCTCTGTGCGTTTAATTGCCGACTTGCGAGTTTCGTTCTATAAGGAAGTTGGCGCCGAGAACATCGATATTAAACAGAAATGCAATGATAATATACGTTTCTGATGGATAAATGGTATGTTGAATTGGAGTTTATGTATTTATATATGTACTACGACCGTATTTTAGCGGTAAATTCTGTTAAATATCGTTGTCTACAGCTCCAACTTCCTTATAAAACGAAACTGGCAAGTCGGTCAATTGCACCCGAGTTCGCATATGTATTTTCGTATGGGTTCTTGTATCTGTTGAAGCAATAATCCTGGACCCTCTTCAGATACACATAACCTGACTATGATTCCCGACTATGCATCAGCTCCTCAAGGTGTGAGGAGAGACAGGTGGTGGGCGGGGAGAGAGCCGGAATAATAATGGGTCTGAGATGGTAAATGAGTGAGAGATGGGAGATTGAGATGGAGTGGTTTGATAAGGGAGAGCTATATTAGTACTGTAGATGGATAGATAGATAGGTAGATGGAGAGAGAAAGTTACAAGGAGGAGTTACAATGAATAGTTAGTATCTCAGATACCTTGCGGTCCATTCCGAGGAGATACTCGAAGTGGAAGGAGAGAGGCTGTTTAGTGCACTACACTCTTTACAGAGTGCGCAAAATACTATCTACTCGCTTATTGAACTGCTCTACTGAAGAACTATTTACAACTTCGGAGGGAAGTTTGTTCCAGGTAGAACAGGTCTTATTTCTATAAAAGTGTCCACGGATACTAGTGCTGAACCTTTTCAATTCTAATTTCCTGCTATGGTTGCGTGTTGTATTCATATTTAGGCTAAACATTTAGCTATAACCCACATTGTCAAACCCATGTTTAAGTATTTTAAAATCTTCAATGAGCTGACCTCATAGTCTGCTGGTCTCCAACGGGAAGAGATCAAGAGCTCTCAACCGGTCCTCATAGCTCATTCTTCTAAGCGATGGAATAAGCTTTGTAGCCCTAGCTTGTACTCTTTCCAGTCACTCTATATCTTTCCTGAGTGCTGGAGACCAGAATTGAACAGCATACTCCAGGAGAGGCCGTATCAGAGCGTTGTAAAGTGTGAGGACTATTTCCTTATTTCTATACTTAAAGTGCATCTTAATATAGCCCAATAATTTCTGAGCTTTCTTCTCTACTTCAATGCACTGTTTGGAAAACTTTAGGTCACTGCTAATCAGAACACCCAAATCCTTTTCCAAGTCAGTCCTTTCCAGAGGCATTCCCAATAGTGAATAGCCTGAATTGGGGTTTGAGAGAGAGAGAGAGAGAGAGAGAGAGAGAGAGAGAGAGAGAGAGAGAGAGAGAGAGAGAGAGAGAGAGAGAGAGAGAGAGAGAGAGAGAGAGAGAGAGAGAGAGAGAGAGAGAGAGAGAAAAATTAGTGGATATAGGGGCAGAGAGAAGAGATAATAAATGAGTGAGAGATAGAACTCGAGAGGCTGAGAGATATTATGGTTAAGGGGGGTCACCGGCTTTTTTCTTATCTTTCTCTCCTGTTCTCTCTTTCTCTGGCTTGTATCCATTCGGCCCCATTCTGCCAACTGTTTTAAGACGTTTATCCCCATCCAGGTGTCGATTTCTTCCTGGCGAGCGATAGCGAGCCAGCGTTGTATGGAGAAGTCCGGCTTCGCCGGAGAAATTTTTCTATCGAAAAATTTACAAATTTAGCCTGCTGTCAAAACAAAAATATATACAGTATATGCTGGCTCGCTACCGCTCGCCAGGAAAACATTGACACCTGGATGGGGGTAATCGTCTTAAAATAGTAGGCTGAATGGGGCCGAATGGATAGAAGCCAAAGAGAGAGGGAGAGAAAGAGAAAACAAGCGAGGTGGGCCCCCTTAATAAGAGAGATATATTAACCCTTCCAGATCCAATACGCATTTCCTTTCTGTTTGCCGGCTATTATTAAACGATATTATTCATATTATGAAGGGTCTAGGGCCGCCAGAGAGGGTTAATTGAGATATACCCTTATCACTCCCAAAGATCCTTCTTAAACTGCATAAACTCGTCTAATGATAGTCAGAATATACTGTCAAAATACGTCACAATCTTTAAAGAATTAGTAGATAGATAGATAGAATAACTGATAGATAGATAAGCAGATGTACAGATATATAGATAGACAGGTGGTTGAGATAGATAGATAGATAGATAGACAGGTGGTTGAGATAGATAGATAGGCAGATAGATAGATAGATAAACAGGTGGTTGAGATATATATATACATATAGATAGATAGTCAGTCAGTCAGTCATAATTTTATTTCATAAAAAGACATATACATACACTTTTTACAGAGTTATTTACGTAATCTACATTAAGCTAAAAGTCCTTAGCGCATAGTTGGTTCTGTGTTCTGTACATAAACAATTCTTGATCTGATAGCATTGATATCATTTAGCAATAAGTTAGTAAATCCATACTCATGTAGGATTATTTTTTCAACATCCTTTACAAGAAAAGATCTATGTAACATGTAATACATGTTCTTCTCTATAAAACTACATGGCTTTATGAGATTTCTATATACAAATCTTATTTTCATCCAGTTAACCAAATGCCTAAACACCATCACTCCACATTCTCTACAAGCACTGTGGTTGCTCTCCCAGTACTTCATATTCAATATTTTCTTTATTGCCTTGTGGTATCCAATGGAAAACTGCTTAAACGGTATATAACATTTTCTATTATTAAACCAAAGTTCAGCGCCATAAAAATTCAAACAGTAGCTTTGAAATAAATTTAAAAATACTTCAGTACTCGTGTTGCTAAACTTTCTTAAAAGACAATTAAACTCATTGTAAAACTTATTTCTGCATCTTATCATATCCAAGTCATTATTAAGATTACAATCGATTATAAAACCCAAATATTTGTATTCAGAAACAATATTTAGATAGGTAGATAGATAGTTAGTTAGATAGATAGATAGTTAGTTAGATAGATAGGCAGATGTACAGATATATTGATAGACAGATGGTTGAGATAGCTAGATAGATAGGCAGATAGATAGATAGACAGGTGGTTGAGATAGCTAGATAGATAGGCAGATCGATAGATAGACAGGTGGTTGAGATAGATATAGATAGATATAAACTGTAGATAGATAGATAGATAGATAGGCAGATGTACAGATATATAGATAGACAGGTGGTTGAGATAGATAGATAGATAGATAGATAGATAGATAGATAGACAGGTGGTTTAGATAGATAGATAGGCAGGCAGATAAATATATAGAGAGATAGATAGACAGGTGGTTGAGATAGATAGATAGACAGGCAGATAGATATATAGATAGGTGGTTGAGATATATATATATATATATATATATATATATATATATATATATATATATATATATATAGATATAAACTGTATATAGATAGCTAGATAGATAGATATATATATAGTTAGTTAGATAGATAGGCAGATGTACAGATATATAGATAGACAGGTGGTTGAGATAGCTAGATAGATAGGCAGATAGATAGATAGATAGATAAACAGGTGGTTGAGATAGATATAAACTGTAGATATATAGATAAATACATAGATAGATCGATATGTAGATAGATAGATAGACAGGTGGTTGAGATAGCTAGATAGATAAGCAGATAGATAGATAGACAGGTGGTTGAGATATAGATAGATAGATAGACAGATCAACAGGTGGTGGGTGAGGAGAGAGCCTGAACAATAGCTCTTCTTTGCATGTTGTCTAATTGCTCTATGTTGCCCTTAATTGCAGAAGACCCAAGCTATGCAGCCTATCCCAGATGTAGACCTGTAGAAGAATGTAAGTACCCTGTTATATTATATAGTGAAACTTTTCCATTATATATTCATATTTTGGTTCACCAACCAACTTTACTTCTAAACTCAATTAAGGGAGCCCACCTCGCTTTTTTTTTTCTCTTTCCCTCCCTCTCTCTTTGGCTTGTATCCATTCGGCCCCATTCAACCTACTGTTTTAAGACGTTTACCGCCATCCAGGTGTCAATATTTTCCTGGCGACCGGTAGCGAGCCAGCATATATATTTTTTGTTGTTGTTGTTGTTGTTGTTCGAAAGCTGCCTGGCCGAACAGCCCCGAGTCCCTGAGAAAGGCCATGGCCACGATCGGGCTTTCCCACAGAGCTCTCATTGAGTGTAGATTGTGTTGTTGGCGTAAGTGGTTGTGTGAAATGCAGTCTTCTATGATGTGTTTAATGGTATGGGGTGCTGTGTTACATCCCGGGCAGGCGTCGACAACGGAGTCATCCAGTCTCTTCTGATAGCTCAGGAGAGCTGGATGGTGTCCGCATCTCAGCCTGGCCAGGTGGACTCTGTCCTCGCGAGGAAGGGAGGATTCGGAAGGATGGATTTCGGGAGGTCGTGCATGCAGCTGTGTGTTGTCTGTGAGTGAGTGGATGGATCGGTGAGAGATATGAGTATGGATGTGCTTCTGGAAGTTGGTTCGGGGTGGGCAGGGAGGGAGAGAGGACAATAATTGTGTGTGATACCGTGTGCTGGGTGTTGTTTTGATATTTCTTGGTGTCTGTGGGTGTGGGTGTGTATATTTTTTGTTTTGACAGCAAGCTAAATTTGTACATTTTTCGATAGAAAAAATTCTCCGGCAAGGCCGGATTTGTCCATACAAAGCTGGCTCGCTTTCGCTCGCCAGGAAGAAATCAACACATGGATGGGGATAAACGTCTTAAAACAGTTGGCTGAAAGGGGCCGAATGGATACAAGCCAGGGAAAGAGAGAAAAGGAGAGAAAGATTAAAAAAAAGCCTGTGACCCCCCTTAACTGCAGAGGACCCTAGCTATGCAGCCCAGCCTAGCCCAGATATAGACCTCTAGAAGAATGTAAGTACCCTATTATATTTTATAGTGAAACTTGTCCATTATGTATTCCAATGATTTCTGTAATTTCGTCTCTACTATTTAGATCAGTTTGGTGATTGCTAAACAGACCATCCATTTGTGTCCAAGTCTGTTATTTCTTTTTGTAGTTCTCATTCGTGGATAATTTGTCTTGATAGCGTAATGGAGGGAGAGAGAGAGTGAGAGAGAGAGAGAGAGGGAGGGAGGGAAGGAGGGAGGGAGAGAGAGAGTGAGTGAATTATTTAGAAAACTAGATGTGCATTGCGATACTCTGAAGATACAAGGGGTGTTGGGAGGTTTATTCCGATGGGGGGGGGGAGGGGGAGGAGAGAGAGAGAGAGAGAGAGAGAGAGAGAGAGAGAGAGAGAGAGAGAGAGAGAGAGAGAGAGAGAGAGAGAGAGAGAGAGAGAGAGAGAACTACTCACCTTATAAACGTATTGCCAAGGTGTTCAAGGCGTGTTGGATGTTTATCAAAGTCACTGGTATATTCGCAGCTTACTTTCCATATTCCGGTCTATGGAAGCCGACCACATCATCTGACAATAAAGCAATAGTAAAGTTAGTTCTCAAGCGAAAATGTGGTCAATTTGGTCTTTACTTATTATATATTATATTATTTTATATTTACTTAAAACAATTTTTTTTTAGCTTGCTCCATATAGACCTCCATCAGGCTTATAAAAACGCCCCTTCTTCTACTTCTTCTTCGTCTATTGAGCTCGTCTCGGAATCTTTACGATTCTATACAGGACTGTCCATAGGTACCGGCACTAGCTCAGAGAAGAGTGTTGAGAGGGGAGAAGGGGTGTTGGAGAGAAAGGAAGCTGTTGGAGTGGCTTTGTTATGTGTGTTTAGTCTGTATACGTCGTCAGGGTGTCCCCTGACTGGGTCCGAGCATGTGAAACATGCTCGGACGTACTACCACACCCACTAAATATCCGCCGTGGCAGGGATTTGATCCCGGGTCTTCCCAAATGCCCTCTTTGATTTAAATTTGTACATTTTTCGGTAGATAAATGTCTTAGCCGAAGGCCAGTATCACTCGCCAGGAAAAATATAAAAACCTGAATGGCACACAGTCTTAAAGTTGACTATGATAATCGATTTACTATTTCTACCATTTGGGAAGGGTCAACCAAGGAATAGTTGTTGAAATGTACAGCTCATTTGCTCTAGCCCTTTTTGAGTTACCGAGGTTAGGGTTCAGGATTTCTGACCTACCTATTTGGAACAGGGTATAGTATTGTACATATAACACGTCCATTAACTACCCTAAGGCAAATTGGTTCAACCTCTTCAATACGGTGATAAATTGTATCTTAGTAATCTGGCTAACACAAGAATGATTAATTATGACTTAGAAACGAACAACCTATAATAGAATTCAAAATGGTATCAATTATCATCACTAAATATTACGTCATGGTGGTGAAGGGGTTAAATTAAATATGGCGCTTATAAGTTCATCTATCATCAGTCTACTTTCCGATCTATCTATCTATCTATCTATCTATCTATCTATCTATCTATCTATCTATCTATATGCTCAGGCCCAATCCCCACTTTTCCAATTTTTTTATTTTATTTTCCTCTATTTTATTTGTATTTTGTTTGTATTTTGTTTGTTTTTATTTGTATTTTGTTTGTATTTTATTTGTATTTTGTTTGTATTTTGTTTGTTTTTATTTGTATTTTATTTGTATTTTATTTGTATTTTGTTTGTATTTTATTTGTATTTTGTTTGTATTTTGTTTGTATTTTTGTTTGTATTTGTATTTTGTTTGTATTTTATTTGTATTTTGTTTGTATTTTGTTTGTTTTTATTTGTATTTTATTTGTATTTTATTTGTATTTTGTTTGTATTTTGTTTGTTTTTATTTGTATTTTATTTGTATTTTATTTGTATTTTATTTGTATTTTGTTTGTATTTTATTTGTATTTTATTTGTATTTTGTTTGTATTTGGTTTGTTTTTATTTGTTTTTTATTTGTATTTTATTTGTTTATTTGTATTTTATTTGTTTGTTTATTTGTATTTTATTTGTTTGTTTATTTGTATTTTATTTGTTTGTTTATTTGTATTTTATTTGTTTGTTTATTTGTATTTTATTTGTATTTTATTTGTATTTTGTTTGTATTTTTATTTTTTTCCCGATACCAGAGCAAAATATCCCAGAAATTTTGCCAGAATTGTTTTGATCCGTCAAATGTGGACGATAAAAGCTCTCGTGTGATAATCCCTTTACCACCATTACGTAATTGTCAAATCCTATTCGGGTTACCATTAGACGATTTTCTTAAGGGGAGGTATTCAGTTTGTTCCCTAGACCTCCATCAAGCTTAAAATGACACCCCCTTGACCCCTTTCAAGATAAATTTGTATATTTTTCGGTAGAAAAATTTCCCGGCCGAAGGCCGGTTCCTCTTAAATTACAGGCTCGCTATCGCTCGCCAGGAAAAGATTGACACCTATATGGCACGAAAGGTCGTAACATTGACGTAAATGGGGCGAAAGTTCTTAACATCGCCAAATTAATTGGGTGAACGTGTTAACATTTCAAAAGCAATGGGGCTAAACATGAAGGAGAAAGGGGTCTAGAAAAAAATCCCTCAAGTGGATATCTCCCCTTTAGTGTATGATCTACCTCTAGGACTCCAAGGGGGTAAATACGATCTCAACAAGGTATTATAGTATTGATGTTTACGAGTATTATAAGCAAGGTTTAATTTTTTTTTTTTTTTTTTTTTTTTACTAAAATGTACATCCTCTCAATTTTAGCATTAGGGGGGGGGGGGGTGACTTGTTTTTTTTTTCTCCTTTTCTCTCTTTCTCTTGCTTGTATCCATTCGGCCCCATTCAGCCAACTATTTTAAGACGTTTATCCCCATCTAGGTGTCGATTACCGCTCGCCAGCATTATATGAAGAAATCCGGCTCCGCCGGAGAAATTTTTCTACCGAAAAATGTACAAATTTAGCCTACTGTCAAAAAACATTTAAAAAAGTATGCTGGCTCGCTAACGCTCACCAGTAACAATTTGACACCTGGATGGGGATAAACGTCTAAAAACAGTTGGGTGAATGGGGCCGAATGGATACAAGCCAGAGCAAGAGAGAAAAGGAGATAACAAAAAGCAGGTCACCCGCCTTAAACCATGTCACTCCCAATTACTTTAGGGTACGGATGGGGGCATTCCGGGCCAAATTTATGACCCACAGATTTCTTATAACTCGTTGTTTAAGCAGAAAAAAACGCATTAAGGGGAGATGGGTCGTTTTTATGGCTTCCCTGCTTCCACATGTTTAGCCTCGTTAGTTTTCAGATTTTAAGACGTTCGGCCCATTATTTTGGTGACTTTAAGACCTTTCACCCCATTTCTTTGTCAATATTAAGACTTTTCGTGTCATTTAGGTGTCGATTTTTTCCTGACGAGCGATAGCGAGCCTGTAATTTAAAAGAAACTGGCCTTCGGCCGGGAATATTTTCTATCGAAAAATGTACAAATTTATCTTGGAGGGTGGTATTTAAGCCGGATGGAGGTCTAGGAAGGAAACTAGAAAACAAATTACTAAATGAAGAAATCGACTGAAAAGTGAACCTCCCCTCATTAAAGGGAGGTATTTAGTTTGTTCCCTAGACCTCCATCAAGCTTAAAATTACACCCCCTTGAGTCCCTTTCAATATAAATTTGTACATTTTTCGGTAGAAAAATGTCCCGGCCGAAGGCCGGTTCCTCTTAAATTACAGGCTCGCTCTCGCTCGCCAGGATAAAATCGACACCTGAATTGCACGAAAGGTCTTAATATGGGGTGAAAGTTCTTAAAATCGCTAAACTAATGGGGCAAACGTTTTATAATATCAAAAGCAATGGGGCTAAACATGAGGGAGAAAGAGGTCAAGAAAAAAATCCCTCAAGTGGAGATCTCCCCTTAATACCCCGAAAGAGGAGCCCATTTTGCAACTCCCCCCCCCCCCCCCTCTCTTCCTCCCACGACCGCCCACAAGACCATAAATTCCCCGCTAATGTCGGTAGCGGCTGGAGCGGCCCTAATTACGTGGCTGCTTACGTACCGTCATGCACACATTAACCCGTGTAAGTAGAGGCAGACACGCCAAAGCACGAACAGTAGCCATTTTACCAGCATGCATTGGCAGCCATTTTGTCGGTGAATTCCCTTTCGTTCCCCCTAAAATATATGGTCCTGCGCTCCTTTTTTAAACGGAATTCTCGTTTTCAGAATTACATACACTAATGTCATGCTCGCACCCAGTCAGGGGACATCCTGACGACGTATACAGACTAATCACACACACACATAACAAAGCCACTCCAACAGCTTCCTCTCTCTCCAACACCCCTAATTCTCCCCTCTACACTCTTCAGTAAAATATTGTATACATAACAAAGCCACTCCAACAGCTTCCTCTCTCTCTCTCCAACACCCCTTCCCCCCTCTCTACACTCTTCAGAAAAATATTGTATGCATAACAAAGCCACTCCAACAGCTTCCTCTCTCCAACACCCCTTCTGCCCTCTCTACACTCTTCAGAAAAATATTGTATACATAACAAAGCCACTCCAACAGCTTCCTCTCTCTCCAACACCCCTTCTCCCCTCTCTACACTCTTCAGAAAAATATTGTATACATAACAAAGCCACTCCAACAGCTTCCTCTCTCTCTCCAACACCCCTTCTCCCCTCTCTACACTCTTCAGAAAAATATTGTATACATAACAAAGCCACTCCAACAGCTTCCTCTCTCCAACACCCCTTCTCCCCTCTCTACACTCTTCAGAAAAATATTGTATACATAACAAAGCCACTCCAACAGCTTCCTCTCTCCAACACCCCTTCTCCCCTCTCTACACTCTTCAGAAAAATATTGTATACATAACAAAGCCACTCCAACAGCTTCCTCTCTCCAACACCCCTTCTCCCCTCTCTACACTCTTCAGAAAAATATTGTATACATAACAAAGCCACTCCAACAGCTTCCTCTCTCTCTCCAACACCCCTTCTCCCCTCTCTACACTCTTCAGAAAAAATATTGTATACATAACAAAGCCACTCCAACAGCTTCCTCTCTCCAACACCCCTTCTCCCCTCTCTACACTCTTCAGAAAAAATATTGTATACATAACAAAGCCACTCCAACAGCTTCCTCTCTCCAACACCCCTTCTCCCCTCTCTACACTCTTCAGAACAATAGGAAAAGTAGAATGTAGATACGAGGTGCCGTTGTAAAGGCCTGTCCCTCAATACCTTCACCTATCTAATTCATTATATTTTATTTCCTCCTCGTATTTGTAAACAAACTCACAGGTATTCAATGAGGTCCTGCAAGTGCATTAAGGGGGGTGACCTGTTTTTGTTCTGTCCTTTTCTATCTTTCTCTGGCTTGTATCCATTTGGCCCCATTCAGCCTACTGTTTTAAGACGTTTATCCCCATCCAGGTGTAATTTTTTTACTGGTGAGCTGTAGCGAGCCAGCATATTTTTTAATTTTGTTTGACAGAAGGCTAAATTTGTAAATTTTTTGATAGAAAAATTTCTCCGGCGAAGCCGGATTTCTTCTAATAATGCTGGTTCGCTATCGCTCGCCAGGAAGAAAGCGACACCTAGATGGGGATAAACGTCTTAAAATAGTTGGCTGAATGGGACCGAATGGATGATACAAGCCAGAGAAAGAGAGAAAAGGACCGAAATAACAAAAAGCAGGTCACCCCCCTTAAGCCATGCAGTACCGGTGACGTTATTTTCATTATAGTCTGGCAAATATTAGATGATTGTATTCAGCTTAGGAAGGACCTCTAACCATTGAAAGGCTACACACCATCTCATTCAACCCCTTTAGCTTCCACGGGTCCTTCCTAATCTGAAAAAAATCGTGTAATAGTTGCCAGAATATGATGAAAAGGACGTCACCGGTACAGAAGGGGTTAAGGGGGAGATTTCCACTTGAGGGATTTTTTTCTTGACCCCTTTCTCCCTCATGTTTAGCCCCATTGCTTTTGATATTATAAAACGTTTGCCCCATTAGTTTAGCAATTTTAAGAACTTTCACCCCATATTAAGACCTTTCATGCCATTCAGGTGTCGATTTTATCCTGGCGAGCGATAGCGAGCCTGTAATTTAAGAGGAACCGGCCTTCGGCCTGGAAATTTTTCTACCGAAAAAAGTAACAAATTTATCTTGAAAGGGACTCAAGGGGGTGTAATTTTAAGCTTGATGGAGGCCTAGGGAACAAACTAAATACCTCTCCTTAACAATACTCCTAATACACTCAATAAATGTATGTATGTATGTACAAGTATGTAAGTATGTATGTATGTATGTATGTATGTATGTATGTATGTATGTATGTATAGACACCGGCACTTACCCCATTTTTTTTTTTTTTTTTTTTTAAACCAATAATTGGGTAAACTCCATGAAATTGATGAATTCAGGAAATATGATGCAGCATGAGAGGAACTGGCTGGTAAAATAATATATCATCATCTCAAGCAACAAAACAAACTATTCCATATCTATCAACTCCAAAATTTATATATATCCTTTTAACAATTCACCAACTAAAGCGTATAATTGTCTGTCCATCGATTCTCAAATATTTACAATTTGTCCTAATCAACTAGCTTCAGTGGATAGTACGTATATCACCTGCACGGAATCACTCAACGTCATAGGTTTAGGGGAGGTTTTTAGTGTGTTTCCTAGACTTCCATCAAGCTTGAAATTACACCCCCTTGACCCCCTTTCAAGATAAATTTGTATATTTTTCGGTAGAAAAATTTCCCGGCCGAAGGCCGGTTCCTCTTAAATTACAGGCTCGCTATCGCTCGCCAGGAAAAATTCGACACCTAAATGGCACGAAAGGTGACAAATGGGGCGAAAGTTCTTAAAATCGCCAAACTAATGGGGCGAACGTCTTAAAATCTCAAAAGCAAATGGGGCTAAACATGAGGGAGAAAGGGGGCAAGAAAAAAAAATCCCTCCAGTGGAAAATCGGGGCCCCTTAAGGAGTTTCTGAAACGGCAAAACTAGTAAGTCAATTATGTATAATACAATTAATCAACTCTGGCTTATAAATCCTCTGTATTCTAAGCTCCAGCCACTAACCTATGCCACCCAAGTCAAGAGTCAATATTGGTCTTCTTCTTATTATAAGCTATGATAATCTTGCTTTATAGTGAAGATTTGCTAGGTTAAGGGGAGATTTCAACTTGAGGGGATTTTTTTTCTTGCCCCCTTTCGCCCTCATGTTTAGCCCCATTGTTTTTGAGATTTGAAGACGTTCGCCCCATTAGTTTGGCGATTTTAAGAACTTTCGCCCCATTTGTCACCTTTCGTGCCATTTAGGTGTCGATTTTTTCCTGGCGAGCGATAGCGAGCCTGTAATTTAAGAGGAACCGGCCTTCGGCCGGGACATTTTTATACCGAAAAATGTACAAATTTATCTTGAAAGGGGGTCAAGGGGGTGTAATTTCAAGCTTGATGGAAGTCTAGGAACCACACTAAAAACCTCCCCTTAAACAGACTTTATTATGGCTACTATTATGGCTACTATTATGGTTACTATTATGGCTACTATTATGGTTACTATTATGGCTACTATTATGGCTACTATTATGGCTACTATTATGGCTACTATTATGGTTACTATTATGGCTACTATTATGGTTACTATTATGGCTACTATTATGGCTACTATTATGGTTACTATTATGGCTTCTCTACTATTATGTTACTATTATGGTTACTATTATGGTTACTATTATGGCTACTATTATGGCTACTATTATGGCTACTATTATGGCTACTATTATGGCTACTATTATGGCTACTATTATGGCTACTATTATGGTTACTATTATGGCTACTATAATGGCTACTATTATGGCTACTATTATGGTTACTATTATGGTTACTATTAAGGCTACTATTATGGTTACTATTATGGTTACTATTATGGCTACTATTATGGCTACTATTATGGTTACTATTATGGCTACTATTATGGCTACTATTATGGCTACTATTATGGCTACTATTATGGCTACTATTATGGTTACTATTATGGCTACTATTATGGTTACTATTATGGTTACTATTATGGTTACTATTATGGCTACTATTATGGTTACTATTATGGCTACTATTATGGCTACTATTTTGGCTACTATTATGGCTACTATTATGGTTACTATTATGGTTACTATTATGGCTACTATTATGGCTACTATTATGGTTACTATTATGGCTACTATTATGGCTACTATTATGGTTACTATTATGGCTACTATTATGGCTACTATTATGGCTACTATTATGGCTACTATTATGGCTACTATTATGGTTACTATTATGGCTACTATTAAGGTTACTATTATGGCTACTATTATGGTTACTATTATGGCTACTATTATGGTTACTATTATGGCTACTATTATGGCTACTATTATGGCTACTATTTAGGCTACTATTATGGCTTCTATTATGGTTACTATTATGGCTACTATTCTGTTACTATTATGGCTACTATTATGGCTACTATTATGGCTACTATTATGGCTACTATTATGGTTACTATTATGGCTACTATTATGGCTACTATTATGGCTACTATTATGGTTACTATTATGGCTACTATTATGGCTACTATTATGGCTACTATTATGGCTACTATTATGGCTACTATTATGGTTACTATTATGGCTACTATTATGGTTACTATTATGGCTACTATTATGGTTACTATTATGGCTACTATTATGGCTACTATTATGGTTACTATTATGGCTACTATTATGGCTACTATTATGGCTACTATTATGGTTACTATTATGGCTACTATTATGGCTACTATTATGGCTACTATTATGGCTATATGGCTACTATATGTTACTATTATGGCTACTAGTACTATATGGTTTACTATTATGGCTACTATTATGGCTACTTTATGGTTACTATTATGGCCATATTATGGCTACTATTATGGCTATATATGGCTACTATTATGGTACTATTATGGCTACTATTATGGTTACCTATTATGGCTACTATTATGGCTACTATATGGTACTTTATGGGTTACTATTATGGTTAATAGTATGGTTACGATTATGGCTACTATTATGGCTAATACTATTAGGTTACTATTATGGCTACTTATTATGGTTACTATTATGGCTACTATTATGGCTACTATTATGGCTACTATTATGGTTACTATTATGGCTACTATTATGGTTACTATTATGGCTACTATTATGGATACTATTATATGGCTACTATTATGGCTACTATTATGGCTACGATTATGGTTACTATGATGGCAACCATTATGGGTTACTATTATGGCTACTATTATGGTTACTATTATGGCTACTATTATGGCTACTATTATGGCTACTATTATGGCTACTATTATGGCTACTATTATGGCTACTATTATGGCTACTATTATGGTTACTATTATGGCTACTATTATGGTTACTATTATAGCTACTATTATGGCTAGATTATGGCTACTATTATGGCTACTATTTATGGTTACTATTATGGCTACTATTATGGTACTATTATGGTTACTATTATGGCTACTATTATGGTTTACTATTATGGTTACTATTATGGCTACTATTATGGCTACTATATGGCTACTATGGCTACTATTATGGCTACTATTATGGCTACTATTATGGTTACTATTATGGCTACTATTATGGCTACTATTAGGTTACTATTATGGCCTACTAATTATGGCTCACTATTATGGCTACATTGGCTACTATTATGGCTACTATTATGTACTATTATGGCTACTATTATGGCTACCTAATTATGGGTACTATTCATGTTTACTATATGGCTACTGTATATGGCTACTATTATGGCTACTATTATGGCTACTATTATGGCTACTAACATGGCTACTATTATGGCTACCAATATGGTTACTATTTGGTTACTATTATGGCCTACTATTATGGCTACTATTATGGTTACTATTATGGCTACTATTATGGCTACTATTATGGCTACTATTATGGCTACTATTATGGCTACTATTATGGCTACTATTATGGCTACTATTATGGTTACTATTATGGCTACTATTATGGCTTACTATATGGCTACTATTATGGGTACTAGTTTGGCTACTATTATGGTTACTATTATGGCTACTATTATGGCTACTATTTATGGCTACTATTATGGTTATTTTTGGCTACTATTATGGCTACTATTATGGCTACTATTATGGCTACTATTATGGCTACTATTATGGTTACTATTATGGTACTATTATGGTTACTATTATGGCTACTATTATGGCTACTATTATGGCTACTATTATGGCTACTATTATGGCTACTATTATGGCTACTATTATGGCTACTATTATGGTTAATATTTATGGCTACTATTATGGCTACTATTATGGTTACTATTATGGCTACTATTATGGTTACTATTATGGCTACTATTATGGCTACTATTATGGTTACTATTATGGCTACTATTATGGCTACTATTATGGCTACTATTATGGCTACTATTATGGTTACTATTATGGGTACTATTATGGCTACTATTATGGTTACTATTATGGCTACTATTATGGCTACTATTATGGTTACTATTATGGCTACTATTATGGTTACTATTATGGCTACTATTATGGCTACTATTATGGTTACTATTATGGCTACTATTATGGCTACTATTATGGCTACTATTATGGCTACTATTATGGTTACTATTATGGCTACTATTATGGTTACTATTATGGCTACTATTATGGCTACTATTATGGCTACTATTATGGCTACTATTATGGCTACTATTATGGCTACTATTATGGCTACTATTATGGTTACTATTATGGCTACTATTATGGCTACTATTATGGCTACTATTATGGCTACTATTATGGCTACTATTATGGCTACTATTATGGCTACTATTATGGCTACTATTATGGCTACTATTATGGTTACTATTATGGCTACTATTATGGCTACTATTATGGTTACTATTATGGCTACTATTATGGCTACTATTATGGCTACTATTATGGCTACTATTATGGCTACTATTATGGCTACTATTATGGCTACTATTATGGCTACTATTATGGCTACTATTATTATGGCTACTATTATGGCTACTATTATGGCTACTATTATGGCTACTATTATGGCTACTATTATGGCTACTATTATGGCTACTATTATGGCTACTATTATGGTACTATTATGGCTACTATTATGGCTACTATTATGGCTACTATTATGGCTACTATTATGGCTACTATTATGGCTACTATTATGGTTACTATTATGGCTACTATTATGGCTACTATTATGGCTACTATTATGGCTACTATTATGGCTTACTATTATGGCTACTATTATGGCTACTATTATGGCTACTATTATGGCTACTATTATGGCTACTATTATGGCTACTATTATGGTTACTATTATGGCTACTATTATGGCTACTATTATGGCTACTATTATGGCTACTATTATGGCTACTATTATGGTTACTATTATGGCTACTATTATGGCTACTATTATGGCTACTATTATGGTTACTATTATGGCTACTATTATGGTTACTATTATAGCTACTATTATGGCTACTATTATGGCTACTATTATGGCTACTATTATGGCTACTATTAGACTATTCTATTCAGTTTGAAAAGGGCTTCCAGCAATTGCCAGGCTTCAAAATCTATCTCACTTAACCCTTTTTACTACCACAGATCCTTCTTAAGCTGCACAATACCGTCTAAATAATGCTAGCATATAATTAAAAAGACGTCGCCGGTACAGAAGGGGTTAATGGCCAAACCAAAATTGCGTCACCATATTTTGAAAGGGTTAACCTGGCCTATCCTCTACCCTATATAACTGTGGCCGTTTGTTTTGTTTCGGCTGTTATGGTAGTGGCCGTTTAGGGGTGCAGCTGTTTGAGATAGTTTTGTGTACAGTCGCACTAATAAGTGATGGCTCGGCACCAAGTATGTTTTGATCAATAATTGGTATCAGCAATATCTAAGCTTCATTTCTTCATATCGAGTGAAATATACAAACATGTTCCAACACTTACCCACCCTATTCAACATCTGACAGACATTAATACAGCGCAGAGCGAGCCAAACGTAATGACAGCTGAGACATGACTTATTAGCGCGACCGTACTATACAATCGCTAACTGATTATAACCCCTTTTGTACCGGGGACGTCTTTTTAATTCTAACTTTTGCTACTATTAGACGATTTTATTGAGTTTAAAGAGGGCCTCCGGCAATTAACAGGCTTCAAACTACATCACTTATCCCTTTTTACTAGTACCTCAGATCCTTCTTAAACTACACAAAATCGTCTAAATATAGCAAGACTAAAATAAACAACACGTCGCCGGTACAGAAAGGGTTAAGGGAAGGGTTTATATTTTTGTCGATTATTTCATATATTTATTATTTTGTCGATTATTTCATATATTTATTATTTTTGTCGATTATTTCATATATTTATTATTTTTGTCGATTATTTCATATATTTATTTATTATTTTTTAGTTTCCTCCCTAGACCTCCATCAAACTTTTAAAAAAATCCATTACATCTTCCTCCTAGATAAATTTGTAAATTTTTCGGTGGAAAAATGTCCCGCCCGGTTCTTCCAAATTACAGGTTCACTATCGTTCGCCAGGAAAAAAAAAGTCGACACCTAAATAGCACAAAAGGTCTTAATGGTGACAAAAATGGGGCGAAAGGTCTTAAAATCGACGAACTAATGGGACAAACATCTTAATATCTGAAAACTGTAATGGGGATAAACATGAGGGAGAAGGGGGTCTAGAAAACCGGTCCATCTCCCCTTAACATATGAAGGATCCCTCGAATCCAAAGAAATTATCTGAGTCCACACGAGTTTTGAAGAGGGGCTACATCACTTATGGGGGGTCACCGGCTTTCTTGTTTATCTTTCTCCCCTTTTCTCTCTTTCCCTGGCTTGTATCCATGCGGCCCCATTCAGCCAACTGTTTTAAGACGTTTATCCCCATCCAGGTGTCGATTTCTTCCTGGCGAGCGATAGCGAGCCAGCATTGTATGGAGAAATCCGGCTTCGCCGGAGAAATTTTTCTATTGCAAAATGTACAAATTTAGCTTGCTGTCAAAACAAAAATATATATATGCTTGCTCGCTAGCGCTCGCCAGGAAAATATTGACACCTGGATAGGGGTAAACGTCTTAAAACAGTAGGCTGAATGGGGCCGAATGGATACAAGCCAAAGAGAGAAAGAGAGAAAGAGAACAAAAGTGAGGTTGGCCCCCTTAACTCCACCACTCGAATCTGGAAGGCTCGTCATCCGCATCGCGCTATGTAAATAATTGACCACTTGCGAGTCTCAGGCTATAAGGAAGTTGGAATCGTGAACATCGATATTAAAGAGAAATGCAATACTAGTGTGGGATTCTGATGGATAAAAAGTATGATCAATTTGATTATATTTATATATATAATATTATATATATATATATATATATATATATATATATATACTGTATATATATATATATATATATATATATATATATATATATATATATGTGTGTGTGTGTGTGTGGTGAAGAAACAGCAATGGCTGCAACAGATGTGGGAATTAAGACAATACCCCAATATCCCGTTGTTTCCTTATGGTAAGAGATATAGTTTGTTGACTGTCCTCCCCTACTGTATGTTATTCCTGAAGAAGCCTTACTGGCCAAACGTTGAATAAACTGGCTCCCTGCTCTGCATTTGGGTCTTAATTCCCACAATATATATATATATTCGATAGGCTTTACACTAGTCACGATCAGTTGACATCACAATTCCAACCACATGTCAAGAGAGGGCATCAAAAATACATACAAACCCGTCGTAATATTTTCTTAGGACCCGAATAACCACAGGGACGCGGTTTGTCCAATAGTTTTCACATCTGAGGGAGTCGGTGGTATATTCGCCCACACAGTATTTCGTCCTAACTTCTCTGACCTCGTATGATAATCTAAAGGAAGATAAGCACCGACAGAACTAATGGTCCTTACTAGGCTACTTGTTTAATCTATGCATTGCTTGATTTACTACATAGCCAATTACTGATACTTTTAATGAACTATGTGTATTAGTTGATGATGATTAGGCTTGCGAATATGATCCTCGGAGTCCCTTTCATCCGAGACTAACCCTACCTTAAGGGGAGACAGGCCGTTTGTTTGGTCATTGATTCCTTTATTTCTTAGTTTCCTCACTAGACCTCCATCAAGCTTAAAACAAAAAACCCTAGACCCCCCTTCAAGATAAATTTGTAAATTTTCGATAGAAAAATGTTCCGGCCGAAGGCCGGTTCCTCTTAAAATTTCAGGCTCGCTATCGCTCGCCAGCAAAAAATCGACAACTAAATGGCACGAAAGGTCATAAAATTTACAAAGAAATGGGGCGAAAGGTGTTAAAATCGCCAAACTAATGAGCCGAAACGTCTTAAAGTCTCAAAAGTAATAGAGTTAAACATGAGGGAGAATGGGGTCCAGAAAAACGGTCTGCCTCCCGTTAACTCAACCCAGCCTTAGTACACCATAACCTAACCTAGTATTAAGGGGAGATATGTATTTATTTGTTTACTTACTCATGTATATATACGTTTATTTTGTTTCCTCCTTAGGCCTCCATAAACCTTAACATAATGCCCCAAGATCCCCTTCGAAATAATATATGTACTGTTTGGTAGAAAAGTACCCCGGCCGAAACCTCCTAAACTGTTTGGTAGAAAAGTACCCCGGCCGAAAACCTCCTAAATAATATAGGTACTGTTTGGTAAAAAGTACCCCGGCCGAAACCTCCTAAATAATATATGTACTGTTTGGTAGAAAAGTACCCCGGCCGAAACCTCCTAAATAATATATGTACTGTTTGGTAGAAAAGTACCCCGGCCGAAACCTCCTAAATAATATATGTACTGTTTGGTAGAAAAGTACCCCGGCCGAAACCTCCTAAATAATATATGTACTGTTTGGTAGAAAAGTACCCCGGCCGAAACCTCCTAAATAATATATGTACTGTTTGGTAGAAAAGTACCCCGGCCGAAACCTCCTAAATAATATATGTACTGTTGGTAGAAAAGTACCCCGGCCGAAACCTCCTAAATAATATATGTACTGTTTGGTAGAAAAGTACCCCGGCCGAAACCTCCTAAATAATATATGTACTGTTTGGTAGAAAAGTACCCCGGCCGAAACCTCCTAAATAATATATTTACTGTTTGGTAGAAAAGTACCCCGGCCGAAACCTCCTAAATTGCAGGCTTGCTATCGCTCGCCATAAAAAATAAAAACATAAATGGCACAAAAGGTCCTAAAAATCACCAATTTAAAAGAGCGAATGCCCTAAAATTTAATAACTAATGGGCTAAACATGAGGGAGAAAGGGATCCAATAACTTGTTTAGCCAGATAGAAAAATAAAATGGCGTTATCGTGCCGAGGGATAAGAATCAAGATTTCTGGCCTATCTATAATGAACAGGGCCTAACCTATACAATACTCTGTTTCTTTTCAACTGACCGGAAATTGCTAAGTTCCCATCAAGATTTCTCGGTTGTTTTGAAGATCTTGTAGTGAAAAACTGGTGCTAATTATATAAACGTGGTGTTAATATGATGCCGAGACATAGTATTTTCACATTTTCCCATTAAGTAACGACAAATTAGCTGCTAAGAGATTCAGTTTATCGTCAGTTGAAAAGAAACAGAGTATAGCAAAATTCTAAAAGCGAACGAACGAATCATCTAGCGAAAAAACCCGGGGACCACAGAGGATCATGTCATTTTTCACAGGGTCCACAAAGCGATCCCCAACAGTAAATCATAAGGGGCGTCAATAAGGGGAGCACATAAATCAACGGGACCATCATTAAGACACGCATAAATCTATTTGAAGATGTTGGAGGGAGTAGTTTCTTGCAGTGGTAGGTTGTGGGTCTCTGTTCAATGTTCTTGTTTTTTATATGTTCTGTCTCTTATTTATATATATATACAGTATTATATATATATATATATATATATATATATATATATATATATATATATATATATTTTTTTTTTTTTTTTTTTTTTTTTTTAAAGAGACAATGAACGGAGGAAGGAAAAACACAGATAAAACAAAAAGGTCCATGAGCCTAAAGGCATCCTCCATTCATAAAATGTTTGTAACAACTGGATTTAAACATTTGTAGATTGTAAGTTTGTGGAAAGCAATTCGAGGGAAGTGAATTCCAAAGAGTAGTAGCTCTGGGGATAAATGAATTCTGATAAGCAGAAGTTCTGCATTGTGGAGGAGAAAGTGTAAATTCATGGGCGCTCTCAGCTGCCCTAGTTCTACGGGGAAAGATGTGGAGAGGCGGCACAATTGAAGCAAGTTCCTCGGAACAATTGCTGTGAAAATATCTGTAGAATAATGCAAGGGATGCAACGTTTCTTCGTATGGATAATGTAGGAAGGTCCTGTGTGATTGCAGGGTTATTGATTAATCTAATAGCTTTATTTTGAATTTTGTCCAACTTACTGTCCAATGTAATATTTGAAGATTTTGGGAGTATTGTCATGGTCGGGGGAGGGATGGTGGTTCTGGCATGGGTAGGGCAGTTGGTAGGTTGGTAGGTTCTGGTTTATATTTTATGTCTCGTATTTATCTACTCTATATGTTTGTCTGTAGTTGTGTTTTCTATCCATTGTTGCTATTTGAAGATGTTGGGGAGTATTGTCGGGAAGGAGGAGGAGCGGGGGGGGGAGGGGGGGGTTCTTGCATAGGTAGGGCAGTTGGTTGTTTGTGGTCTGTTTCATGTTCTTGTTTTAATTTTCATATATATATATATATATATATATATATATATATATATATACTGTATATATATGGACTTACAAATATAACAATAAAAGACAAATGTTTAACAATAGAGAGTGCAAACAATAAAAGTATCTTACTCTACGTTCCCCTTTGTCTTGCCTCGAGGTGCTTTGTCTAGTGAGTTGTAGGAATTAACAATATTAATACGAGAGAGAGAGAGAGAGAGAATTCGTTGATTCGGACAAACACATAATTACATACAATGATACAAATGAACAAATAATATAGTTAAGTTCCATTAAGCTGAAAATATAAAAGAATGAAGTATAAACCTGACGAACATGAAGAACAAAAGTCTATCATTGTGTTCTCGTTTCGTTCTTTCCTCCTGGTGATTTATTTGTCCAGTGAGTTGTGGTCTCCAGGGGGGAACAGAATAAATCACACGTCCCCTATAAATTCTAGTACAAATGACTTCATTATCTGTATAACTGTGATTTGAGTTGAGGAGGTAGTGTGTGTGAGTTACTGTGTGTGTGAGAGAGAGAGAGAGAGTGAGTGAGAGAGAGAGAGAGAGAGAGTATAAGTGAGTGAGTGATAGAGAGAGAGAGTGAGTGAAAGAGAGAGAGTGAGTGAGTGAGTGAGTGATAGAGAGAGAGAGAGTTAAATAGAGTTAAATAGTATAGGGGAAAACGGAGGTGAAATGATAATGGGAGGGGGGTTTAGTTTGTTACCTACTGTACACCTCTATCAAGCTTTAAGATATAAAAATGCAAATATAGATTCAAAATTATAAAATGAAAGAAACACACACACACACACACACACACACACACACACACACACACACACAATTACAGTATCTTGTAAGAGAGAATAACCGAGAGGAACACAATACGATACAGAGAATAGGTTACCAAAAACAAATGAAATGATCCGTAACTATACAAGGTAGTTGGAGAAGACCACAATAATATTTAAATGATCCGTAACTATACAAGATAGTTGGAGAAGACCACAATAATATTTAAATGATCCGTAACTATACAAAGTAATTGGAGAACACCACAATAATATTTAAATGATCCGTAACTATACAAGGTAATTGGAGAACACCACAATAATATTTAAATGATCCGTAACTATACAAGATAGTTGGAGAACACCACAATAATATTTAAATGATCCGTAACTATACAAGATAGTTGGAGAACACCACAATAATATTTTAAGAGTAGAAGGATATAAGAAGGATATAAGAGGATAGAAAAGTTAAAGTCATAACAAAGCAATAATATTTAAGCGTAACTATACACGAAGTTGGAGAACACCACATAATTAATGTAGTAAATCTTTTGATATTTGTAATCCATAATTCAATTACAAAAGTACGCCGAATGGGGAAACAAAAACAGATGAGGAAATAATGTATAATTCCAAGAAGATTTTAAAATACTATATTATATCTATTTCATATACGCAGGCCCACAATCCCCACTTTTCCTTTTTTTCCACTTACGGGATTTTTTTTTTCTTGACGCCTTTCTCCCTCATGTTTAGCCCCATTGCTTTTCTAATTTTAAGACGTTCGCCCCATTATTTTGATAATTTTAAGAACTTTCGACCCATTTCTGTCAATTTTAAGACCTTTCGTGCCATTTAGGTGTCGATTTTATCCTGGCGAGCGATAGCGAGCCTGTAATTTAAGAGGAACCGGCTTTCAGCCGGAACATTTTTCTACCGAAAAATGTACAAATATATCTTGAAAGGGGCTCAAGGAGGTGTAATCTTAAACTTGGTGGATATCTAGAGACCAAACTAAAAACCTTCCCTTAATAATATATACAAAACTAAAAACAAAACAAAAATAAAGAATGAAAAGAAAATGAAAAAAATCGTGTTCCTTCTTCTCCCATTAGCGAAAAAAAACACCATTCCTTGTCAAAGTAAATATTATAGTCTCCCCCAAGAAAACACCACCATTCCTTGTCAAAGTAAATATTATAGTCTCCCCCAAGAAAACACCACCATTCCTTGTCAAAGTAAATATTATAGTCTCCCCCAAGAAAACACCACCATTCCTTGTCAAAGTAAATATTATAGTCTCCCCCAAGAAAACACCACCATTCCTTGTCAAAGTAAATATTATAGTCTCCCCCAAGAAAACACCACCATTCCTTGTCAAAGTAAATATTATAGTCTCCCCCAAGAAAAACACCACCATTCCTTGTCAAAGTAAATATTATAGTCTCCCCCAAGAAAACACCACCATTCCTTGTCAAAGTAAATATTATAGTCTCCCCCAAGAAAACACCACCATTCCTTGTCAAAGTAAATATTATAGTCTCCCCCAAGAAAACACCACCATTCCTTGTCAAAGTAAATATTATAGTCTCCCCAAGAAAACACCACCATTCCTTGTCAAAGTAAATATTATAGTCTCCCCCAAGAAAACACCACCATTCCTTGTCAAAGTAAATATTATAGTCTCCCCCAAGAAAACACCACCATTCCTTGTCAAAGTAAATATTATAGTCTCCCCCAAGAAAACACCACCATTCCTTGTCAAAGTAAATATTATAGTCTCCGACAAGTAAACACCACCATTCCTTGTCAAAGTAAATATTATAGTCTCCCCCAAGAAATCACCACCATTCCTTGTGAAAGGAAATATTATAGTCTCCCCCAAGAAAACACCACCATTCCTTGTCAAAGTAAATATTATAGTCTCCCCCAAGAAAACACCACCATTCCTTGTCAAAGTAAATATTATAGTCTCCCCCAAGAAAACACCACCATTCCTTGTCAAAGTAAAATATTATAGTCTCCCCCAAGAAAACACCACCATTCCTTGTCAAAGTAAATATTATAGTCTCCCCCAAGAAAACACCACCATTCCTTGTCAAAGTAAATATTATAGTCTCCCCCAAGAAAACACCACCATTCCTTGTCAAAGTAAATATTATAGTCTCCCCCAAGAAATCACCACCATTCCTTGTGAAAGGAAATATTATAGTCTCCCCCAAGAAAACACCACCATTCCTTGTCAAAGTAAATATTATAGTCTCCCCCAAGAAAACACCACCATTCCTTGTCAAAGTAATATTATAGTCTCCCCCAAGAAAACACCACCATTCCTTGTCAAAGTAAATAGTTAGTCTCCCCCAAGAAAACACCACCATTCCTTGTCAAAGTAAATATTATAGTCTCCCCCAAGAAAACACCACCATTCCTTGTCAAAGTAAATATTATAGTCTCCCCCAAGAAAACACCACCATTCCTTGTCAAAGTAAATATTATAGTCTCCCCCAAGAAAACACCACCATTCCTTGTCAAATTAAATATTATAGTCTCCCCCAAGAAAACACCACCATTCCTTGTCAAAGTAAATATTATAGTCTCCCCCAAGAAAACACCACCATTCCTTGTCAAAGTAAATATTATAGTCTCTTCCAAGAAAACACCACCATTCCTTGTCAAAGTAAATATTATAGTCTCCCCCAAGAAAACACCACCATTCCTTGTCAAAGTAAATATTATAGTCTCCCCCAAGAGAGCGTCTATACTGTATGAGAGTGTCGCGTGCGGGGCCCAAGTGGCGTTTTTCTCTATTGTATTGAAGTGGAGCGTGTAATGGGGTGAAAGAACCGGTGTTATTGAAAGCATTACCGGGAAGTGGGATTGTGTGAAGGAGGGGAGAGGGGTGTTGGGACGTTTCGCTACATGACCGCCTCGCTCTAGCAAAACCGATAGAAACACAATAATTCGATAGATAAGTTATTTGCAGAACAAAATACCTGTATATATATATATATATATATATATATATATATATATATATATATATATATATATATATATATATAACTGGCCTTTCAGTCGGCGCTCCTCCAGATAACCATATCCATAGTCTTAGTTTAATTATGTTTAGTTACTCAATTTTCTCCTCGTTTCTGTTTGTGTCTCACCTACACAGAGAGTAATCCAGCTAGCCATCACAAACACCTCCTCCTATTCATTTCACTACCCTTAAGGGGAGGTTTTTAGTTGATTCCCTAGACTTTCATCAAGCTTAAAATGACTCGCCCTAGCCCCCCTTTCAAGATAAATTTGTACATTTTTCGGTAGAAAAATTCCCCGGCCGAAGGCCGGTTCCCCTTAAATTACAGGCTCGCTATCGCTCGCCAGGAAAAAATCGACACCTAAGTGGCACGAATGGTCTTAAAATTGACAGAATGGGGCGGAAATTCTTAAAAATCACCAAACTGATGGGGCAAACTTCTTAAAATCTCAAAAGCAATGGGGCTAGACATGAGGGAGAAAGGGGTCAAGAAAAAAGTCCCTCAAGTGGAAATCTCCCCTTAACAAGCACACCACACTTTTTTTTTTCTAGTACACCAAAAATTTATTATTTTAAATTTGCCTCTTTGTCACTCGTTCAACTTTGAGGTAGACGCTTGTTACAGGCAGCTTTGTTTTTTGTCTCCTTCATATTGTACACAGGATGAGACGGTGAAGCATAAAGGTCTCATCTTGTCATAGGAACTTATTTCCTCGCAAATGTAATTAATCATCCTCTTCAAGATTGTGCTAAGAGATAATTACTGTACTTATCAATTTGAGAATAAAGTTCGATTGGAAATGCAACACACCTAACATAAAAATACACACACACACACACACACACACACACACACACACACACACACACACACACACACACACACACACACACACACACACACACACACACACACTCTCTCTCTCTCTCTCTCTCTCTCTCTCTCTCTCTCTGTTGGCACTTTTTCCACCCAGCTCAGGAGTTCCCAATTTGTTATTAACGTAGTACATGACCATCCCAACGGCCCCTTATCCTTTTGTTCTTGTTCACAATAAAATAACAAGATTAAGGGGAGATTTCCACTTGAGGGATTATTTTCTTGACTCCTTTCTCCCTCATGTTTAGCCCCATTGCTTTTCTAATTTTAAGACGTTTGCCCCATTATTTTGACGATTTTAAGAACTTTCGACCCATTTCTGTCAATTTTAAGACCTTCGTGCCATTTAGGTGTCGATTTTATCCTGGCGAGCGATAGCGAGCCTGTAAGCCGGCTTTCAGCCGGGAAATTTGTCTACCGAGAAATGTACAAATTTATCTTGAAAGGAGCTCAAGGGGGTGCAATCTTAAGCTTGATGGATATCTAGAGACTAAACTAAAAGCCTCCCCTTAATCGCTACTAGATAAATTACCACACCTGAGCTAATTTAGGTCAAGATAAATGATATGACATGGTAGATTAGGTTAGGTTAGTTTCGTTATGTAAGGTATATGCAATGAATGTTAAGGGGAGATTTCCACTTGGGGGATTTTTTTCTTGACTCCTTTCTCCCTCATGTTTAGCCCCATTGCTTTTCTAATTTTAAGATGTTCGCCCCATTATTTTGACGATTTTAAGAACTTTCGACCCATTTCTGTCAATTTTAAGACTTTTCGTGCCATTTAGGTGTCGATTTTTTCCTGGCGAGCGATAGCGAGCCTGTAATTTAAGAGGAATCAGCCTTCGGCCGGGACATTTTTCTACCGAAAAATGTACAAATTTATCTTGAAAGGGGGTCTAGGGGGTGTAAGGTTAAGATTGATGGAAGTCTAGCGGACTAACTAAAAACCTCCCCTTAATACGGGGAAGCGAGTTAGTCAGGTAGCGAAATGTCTCTATAGTAACCTGCCAGAGTAGTGGGAGGGACGAACATTAGTGGTAACCCGACTGTCAGGGCTCCGAGCACTTAGGTCCAGGCACGCAACACACCAATCAGACTATAGACCTTTTGCACTGTTCGATTGAGTGTGTTTTCGACTGTTTATGGACTATGTAAGGGATTAGTTCAACTTTGTCCGTGTATGTTGGATATTTGTGACGTCGTTTCGTTATTATTTATGACGTCGTTTCGTTATTATTTAATGACGTCGTTTCGTTATTATTTCGACGTGTCCCAGATATAACCGCTGCAGTTTCGGTGGTTATGCGAAGATAGTAACGAAAGCCAATACGAAATTCCGAAGTAGACGAACGTGCTCAAAAACACCATATATGAACTGAGGAAAAGTGTGTTTAACCGAAGATTTTGACACGCGGATACAATAGCTTCCGTTCATGTCAACACCGAACTCCGGCTTCCATTCGCGATAGGGTGTATTCACTTATTTTGAGCAGATGTTGAGTTATTCGTGTCGTCCGTTTAGGAGATTTTAAGGGGAGATTTCCACTTGAGGGATTTTTTTCTTTACCCCTTTCTCCCTCATGTTTAGCCCCATTGCTTTTGAGATTTTAAGACGTTCGCCCCATTAGTTTGGCGACTTTAAAAACTTTCACCCCATTTATGTCACTTATAAGACCTTTCGTGTCATTTGGGTGTCGATTTTTTCCTGGCGAGCGATAGCGAGCCTGTAAATTAAGAGGAACCGGCCTTCGGCCGGGACATTTTTCTACCGAAAAATGTACAAATTTATCTTGAAAGGGGGTCAAGGGGGTGTAATTTCAAGCTTGATGGAGGTCTAGGAAACACACTAAAAACCTCCCCTTAAAATAGATCATAATTTAACCTACTTCATTAGGCCTATTTATTTATTTATTTGCATATTTATTTGTTGTGACGCATAATTGGACTACTCCATTTATTTGCATTCTTTAGTTTCATTGGTTTCATTAATTAGGATTATTTGTAAGTTAATTGGTGGGTTGGTGATGATAGGAATTATCTTTATGTTTGATATGTCAAAGTGTTCTTGTTTCAAGAAGACTGATTTAATACAGTGACATTGTATTTAATACAGTGACATTGTATTTAATACAGTGACATTGTATTTAATACAGTGACATTGTATTAATACAGTGACATTGTATTAATACAGTGACATTGTATTTAATACAGTGACATTGTATTTAATACAGTGACATTGTATTCTTTCAGTTGGTATTCGTAACTAATATAGTTTTGTAATCAAGAGAGAGAGAGAGAGTGAGAGTGGAGGTTGAAGGAGGGTCTATGGTTATTCTATGCTGAGAGAGAGAGAGAGAGTGAGAGTGAGAGTGGAGGTTGAAGGAGGGTCTATGGTTGTTTTATGCTGAGAGAGAGAGAGTGAGAGTGTGAGTGGAGGTTGAAGGAGGGTCTATGGTTATTCTATGCTGAGAGAGAGAGAGAGAGAGTGAGAGTGAGAGTGGAGGTTGAAGGAGGGTCTATGGTTATTCTATGCTGAGAGAGAGAGAGAGAGAGAGAGAGAGTGAGAGTGAGAGTGGAGGTTGAAGGAGGGTCTATGGTTGTTTTATGCTGAGAGAGAGACAGAGAGAGAGTGTGTGTGTGAGAGAGTGAGCATGAGCGTGTTGAGGTAAAAGGAGTGTCTATGGTTGTTCTATGTTGAGAGAGAGAGAGAGAGAGAGTGAGAGTGGAGGTTGAAGGAGGGTCTATGGTTATTCTATGCTGAGAGAGAGAGTGAGAGAGAGTGAGAGTGGAGGTTGAAGGAGGGTCTATGGTTGTTCTATGCTGAGAGAGAGAGAGTGTGTGTGAGAGTGAGCATGAGCGTGTTGAGGTAAAAGGAGTGTCTATGGTTGTTCTATGTTGAGAGAGAGAGAGAGAGTGTGAGAGTGAGCATGAGCGTGTTGAGGTAAAAGGAGTGTCTATGGTTGTGAGAGAGAGAGAGTGTGTGAGAGTGAGCATGAGCGTGTTGAGGTAAAAGTAGTGTCTATGGTTGTTCTATGCTGAGAGAGAGAGAGAGTGTGTGAGAGTGAGCATGAGCGTGTTGAGGTAAAAGGAGTGTCTATGGTTGTTCTATGCTGAGAGAGAGAGAGAGTGTGTGAGAGTGAGCATGAGCGTGTTGAGGTAAAAGGAGTGTCTATGGTTGTTCTATGCTGAGAGAGAGAGAGAGAGTGTGTGAGAGTGAGCATGAGCGTGTTAAGGTAAAAGGAGTGTCTATGGTTGTTCTATGCTGAGAGAGAGAGAGAGGGAGAGAGAGTGTGAGAGTGAGCATGAGCGTGTTGAGGTAAAAGGAGTGTCTATGGTTGTTCTATGCTGAGAGAGAGAGAGAGAGAGAGTGTGAGAGTGAGCATGAGCGTGTTGAGGTAAAAGGAGTGTCTATGGTTGTTTTATGTTGAGAGAGAGAGAGAGTGTGAGAGTGAGCATGAGCGTGTTGAGGTAAAAGGAGTGTCTATGGTTGTTCTATGCTGAGAGAGAGAGAGAGAGAGTGTGAGAGTGAGCATGAGCGTGTTGAGGTAAAAGGAGTGTCTGGTTGTTCTATGCTGAGAGAGAGAGTGTGTGAGAGTGAGCATGAGCGTGTTGAGGTAAAAGGAGTGTCTATGGTTGTTCTATGCTGAGAGAGAGAGAGTGTGTGAGAGTGAGCATGAGCGTGTTGAGGTAAAAGGAGTGTCTATGGTTGTTCTATGCTGAGAGAGAGAGAGTGTGTGAGAGTGAGCATGAGCGTGTTGAGGTAAAAGGAGTGTCTATGGTTGTTCTATGCTGAGAGAGAGAGAGAGTGTGTGAGAGTGAGCATAAGCGTGTTGAGGTAAAAGAAGTGTCTATGGTTGTTCTATGCTGAGAGAGAGAGAGTGTGTGAGAGTGAGCATGAGCGTGTTGAGGTCAAAGGAGTGTCTATGGTTGTTCTATGCTGAGAGAGAGAGTGTGAGAGTGAGCATGAGCGTGTTGAGGTAAAAGGAGTGTCTATGGTTGTTCTATGCTGAGAGAGAGAGTGTGTGAGAGTGAGCATGAGCGTGTTGAGGTAAAAGGAGTGTCTATGGTTGTTCTATGCTGAGAGAGAGAGAGAGAGTGTGTGAGAGTGAGCATGAGCGTGTTAAGGTAAAAGGAGTGTCTATGGTTGTTCTATGCTGAGAGAGAGAGAGAGTGTGTGAGAGTGAGCATGAGCGTGTTGAGGTAAAAGGAGTGTCTGGTTGTTCTATGCTGAGAGAGAGAGAGAGTGTGTGAGAGTGAGCATGAGCGTGTTGAGGTAAAAGGAGTGTCTATGGTTGTTCTATGCTGAGAGAGAGAGAGTGTGTGTGAGAGTGAGCATGAGCGTGTTGAGGTAAAAGGAGTGTCTATGGTTGTTCTATGCTGAGAGAGAGAGAGAGAGTGTGTGAGAGTGAGCATGAGCGTGTTGAGGTAAAAGGAGTGTCTATGGTTGTTCTATGCTGAGAGGGAGAGAGAGAGAGAGTGTGTGAGAGTGAGCATGAGCGTGTTGAGGTAAAAGGAGTGTCTATGGTTGTTCTATGCTGAGAGAGAGAGAGAGGGAGAGAGGGTGAGAGTGAGCATGAGCGTGTTGAGGTAAAAGGAGTGTCTATGGTTGTTCTATGCTGAGAGAGAGAGAGAGTGTGTGAGAGTGAGCATGAGCGTGTTGAGGTAAAAGGAGTGTCTATGGTTGTTCTATGCTGAGAGAGAGAGAGAGTGTGTGAGAGTGAGCATGAGCGTGTTGAGGTAAAAGGAGTGTCTATGGTTGTTCTATGCTGAGAGAGAGAGAGTGTGTGAGAGTGAGCATGAGCGTGTTGAGGTAAAAGGAGTGTCTATGGTTGTTTTATGCTGAGAGAGAGAGAGAGGAGTGTGTGAGAGTGAGCATGAGCGTGTTGAGGTAAAAGGAGTGTCTATGGTTGTTCTATGCTGAGAGAGAAAGAGAGAGTGTGTGAGAGTGAGCATGAGCGTGTTGAGGTAAAAGGAGTGTCTATGGTTGTTCTATGCTGAGAGAGAGAGAGAGAGAGAGAGAGAGAGCATGAGCGTGTTGAGGTAAAAGGAGTGTCTATGGTTGTTCACTTTACAGCTTTTACTCATGATCGATACATTGATTGTTCTGCCATTGCACACTCACTCACTCTCTCTCTCATTATTCCTTGGGCAATTGATTTGTATTCCCTCGCTCTCTCGGAATAACATATTTGAACTCCCCCCTCCTAACCCCCCCCCCCTAACCTACCCCCCCCCCCACCCCCCCCCCCCTAACCTCCACCCCCACCCCACTCCCTCCCCCACCCTAAGGTTGCTTCCTTCTTGTACGTCCGAGCGTGGCTCAGTGGTAGAGCAGGAGGTTGGTACTCCAGAGACTTGGGTTCAAATCCCTGCCGGGTCCAGACATATGCAAGAGGCCAAAAAACCCAGCTTCTCCCTCATGTTTAGCCCCATTGCTTTTGAGATTTTAAGACGTTTGCCCCATTATTTTGGCAATTTTAAGAACTTTCGCCCCATTTCTGTAAATTTTAAGACCATTTGTGCCATTTAGGTGTCGGCCATATAAGTTAACTGATATTCATATATCAAATCGCACAATAATTTCAGAGCAAGGTATGCAACGTGACAGTTCTAACATAATTAATTTGGCGTAACCATCACCATAATCGACTGGCGTATCCTCCGTGTCCACCGCCAAATAATTATCTTTTAATGGGGAGTAATGAAAGGCCCGGCCGAGAAGCTCCATCCAGATTATTACCGATCAATGGCCGGATAATCGCAAACCCGCCCAACAATTACAAACTTACCACGTTCACGCAAACCCGCCCAACAATTACAAACTTACCACGTTCACGCAAACCCGCCCAACAATTACATACTTTCCACGTTCACGCAAAACTCGGGAATATAATACAAATTTTCAGTGAGGAAAATTGAATGCGTATATGAAAATGAAATGGATATCTTTAAGGGGAGGTTTTTAGTTTGTTTCCTAGACCTCCATCAAGTTTAAAATTACACCCCTTTGACCCCCTTTCAAGACTAATTTGTACATTTTTCGGTAGAAAAATGTACCGGCCGAAGGCCGGTTCCTCTCAAATTATAGGCTCGCTATCGCTCGCCAGGAAAAAATCGACACCTAAATGGCACAAATGATCTTAAAATTGACAGAAATGGGGCGAAAGTTCTTAAAATTGCCAAAATAATGGGGCAAACGTCTTAAAATCTCAAAAACAATGGGGCTAAACATGAGGGAGAAAGGGGCCAAGAAAATAATCCCTCGAGTGGATAATCTCCCCTTAATCCTTTCAGTACCGATGACTGCCTTTAACTTGCACCCCTTAATTAACCCCATCTGTACCGGCGACGTATTTGTCATTGTATGCTGGCAACTGTTAGACGATTATATTCAATTTAATAAGGGCCTCCAGCAATTTAATAAGTCCCTCCAGCAATTTAATAAGTCCCTCCAGCAATTTAATAAGTCCCTCCAGCAATTTAATAAGGGCCTGCAGCAATTTAATAAGGGCCTGCAGCAATTTAATACGGGCCTCCAGCAATTTAATACGGGCCTCCAGCAATTTAATAAGGGCCTGCAGCAATTTAATACGGGCCTGCAGCAATTTAATACGGAGAGCCTTCTTAAACTGCATAAAGTCGCGTTAATACAGCTACAAAATCAAATAAAAGTACGCGCCGGTATAGAAGGGGTTAAATGTAACTTCCAATGTAATAATTTTTGTTCAATTCCCATTACCATATTCGTGGTGTTAGTTACTGGTCACCTAAAAACATTCACACACGTTTAAGGGGAGATTTCCACTTGAGGGGTGTTTTTATTGACCCCTTTCTTCCTCATGTTCAGCCCCATTGCTTTTTATATTTTAAGACGTTCGCCCCATTAGTTTGACGATTTTAAGAACTTTCGCCCCATTTATGTCACTTTTAAGACCTGTTGTGCCATATAGGTGTCGATTATTTCCTGGCGAGCGATAGCGAGCCTGTAATTTAAGAGGAAGCGGCCTTCGGCCGGGACATTTTTCTACCGAAAAATGTACAAATTTATCTTGAAAGGGGGTCAAGGGGGTGTAATTTCAAGCTTGATGGAAATCTAGGAGACGCACTAAAAACCTCCCCGTAATATAAATAGTCTTTACCCTCGAGTCAAAAGCATTTCGTCTCATCAACTCACTTCCCCTTACTAATTCCTTGCAATCTCTCCGTACCCGCCGCAATGTTGCATCTCTCTCACTCTTCTACCGCTATTACAATAATCAGTGTTCTTCAAAGCTTTCTCAGTGTATACCTCCACCCTTATGGAGAGTGGGGGGCACCCGCCTTTCAACACACTCCCACCTCTCTAACCCAAGAGTGAACCGATTGTCCCTGTCTTTCTTCCACTCAACAAGTAAGCTTTGGAACTCTCACCCTCAATCTGTCTTTCCCTCATCCAATGACTTAAACCGCTTCAAGCTCCGTGTGTCCAAACTCTAATGTACCATTACTTGGCTCTCTATCACTCTTTCAACTTTGGGGGAGACACTTGTTACAGGCAGCTTTGCCTTTTGTTTAATTGATACACATAGAAAAAGAAAACGCAGTTAAAAATATAATTCTTGAACTTCAATGAATGTTTACGGCTCTAGAAATCGCCCTAACTCGGTTACAGAAAAATACCTTGCATCCTGGACGTGAAGACAAGCCATATCGGGACGGGGGGATGGCCGCTAAATATTGCAATCTCCGCGGCGATTATTATTTCGAGGTTTAGTAAGGGGGGGGGGGGGGGGACCTGATGAATTAGTCCCGCTCTCTCATTACCGGGCCCAAATCATGTTGAGGGCGGGTTTATTTTGGGCGGCGGAGAATAGTAATCCATCAGGGTTCAGCGTGGGCGTCGACAGCTGGGGGGGGGGGGGGGGGGGTCATGGAAGGTGGGAGGGGTGGAGTTATAAGAAGGGGCAGAGTCATAGGAGGGGTGGGGGGTCATGGAAGGGGGGAGAGGAGTCATAGGAGGGGGGAGTCGAGGGAGGGGGGGGGGGGGGGGGGGAACTTCATGGGAGGGGTGGCGGATTGGGGGACCGAGGAGGGAGGGAGGAGGGAGTGTCATGAGAGGGGGCGGGGGAGTGTTATGGGAGGGGTGGTGGATTGTGGGGGAGGGCAGAGGGTGGGAAGGAAGGACGTCATGAGAGGGGTGGCGGATTGGGAGGCACATGGAGGGAGGGAGGGGGGCCCGGGGCGTCAATGGGAAGCAGAGAGAGAGGGGGAGGGGGGGATTATGTCAACGCCTGGCACGTTAACGACCAAAGACGAATAATTTAGCTTAATAAAACTCCCTACTGGAAAAAGTCAATTTCGATACAAACAAAAAAGTAGCACAAATAATAGTCAACAAATAATAGTCAACAAATAATAGTCAACAAATAATAGTCAACAAATAATAGTCAACAAATAATAGACAACAAATAATAGTCAACAAATAATAGACAACAAATAATAGTCAACAAATAATAGTCAACAAATAATAGTCAACAAATAATAGTCAACAAATAATAGTCAACAAGATAAACACTGTTACAAGATGAGGTGGATTAAGGGGAGATTTCCATCTGGAGAATTTTTTTCTGGACTCCTTTCTCCCTCATGTTTAGCCCCATTGCTTTTGAGATTTTAAGACGTTCGCCCCATTAGTTTGGCGATTTTAAGAACCCTCGCCCCATTTCTGTCAATTTTAAGACCATTCGTGCCATTAAGGTATCGATTTTTTCCTGGCGAGCGAAAGCGAGCCTGTAATTTAAGGGGAACCGGCCTTCGGCCGGGCCATTTTTCTACCGAAAAATTTACAATTTTATCTTGAAAGGGGGTCAAGGGGGAGTAATTTTAAGCCTGATGGAAGTCTAGGGAATCAACTAAAAACATCCCCTTAAGGGGAGATGGGCCGTTTTTATGGTTCACCTTCTCCCTCGTGCTTAGACCCATTAGTTTTCAGATTTTATGACGTTCAACCCATTAGTTTGGCGATTTTAACACCTTTCGCCCCATTTCGTTGTCAGTATGAAGTGAGTCTATTCATTTGCACACACAGACAGTCGTGGGTGAAGAGCGAGATATTTAGCAAGTCGACTTTTGCGGCTAGGCTATCACCAATAACGTATTCGACTGATTAACTCTCTCTCTCTCTCTCTCTCTCTCTCTCTCTCTCTCTCTCTCTCTCTCTCTCTCTCTCTCTCTCTCTCTCTCTCCCTCTCTCTCTCTCCCTCTCTCTCTCTCCCCCTCTCTCTCTCTCTCACCCTCTTTCTCTCACCCTCTCTCTCTCTCTCTCTCCCTCTCTCCTTTTTCTGTTTCAGGATACAAGGACTCATTTTGTTTTCTATTTTCTGGGTATCTTTATACAATTCCATTCAAATTATGAAGGTTTGATTAAATATAGTCTTAACTCTTCTAACTCCCACAGATCCTTCGTAAGCTGTACAAAATCGTCTAACAATAGCCAGAGTAAACTGCTAAAACGCGTCATAATTATCAACGGTTTAAAAAAAACATTCACACACACACACACACACACACACACACACACACACACACACACACACACACACCGCGTCTATAGTTCCACCCCCAGTCAGTTAGTTAGTTAAAATAGGACTTCAGAGGCTATCAACCCTTCTGGATTATTAAGCCAGCACACTGTAAGGCAAGAATAGCGTCAGGACTGGAGCCCCTTTTCGAGAACCCCAAACCCTTTTCACCCCCAGTTGATTTTCGTTAGGTCATAATATCAACTGTTGCATAGTTACTGCTTCCCCAAAGACACTCATAACAGGTCAGGTGAAGGTATTATGCCTTTACAACGGCACCTCGTAACTACTTTCTACTTTCCTATTTTCTGAAGAGTGTAGAGAGAGGAGAAGGGGCGTTGGAAGGAGAGGAAGCTGTTGGAGTGGCTTTGTTATGTGTGTTGGTGAAGGTATTGAGGGATAAGCCTTTACAACGGCACCTCGTAACTACTTTCTACTTTCCTATTTTCTGAAGAGGGTAGAAGGGGGTGTTGGAGAGAGAGGAAGCTGTTGGAGTGGCTTTGTTATACAAGCATGAGGCGTTCCAGAGGTGCTAGAAATAATACCTTGTTCCGGGCAGGTGGTGTGCTGGCGAACCTGTTAAGGGGTAGTACCCTAGACTCACCTTCAAGATGAATTTGTACATTTTTCGGTAGTAAAATGTTCCGGTTCCTCCTAGAATTAAAGGCTCGCTATTGCTCGCCAGGAAAAAAAAATCAACACCTACAGTATATGGCACAAAAGGTCTATATATTGACAATGAAAAGGGACGAAAGGTCTTAAAATAGCCAAACTAATGGAACGAACTTCTTAAAATCTCCAAAGCTAATGGGACTAAGCATGAGGGAGAAAAAGCAACTACTCCCCCTCTTAACAGCCCCAAATGAGAGACGGGCCATCCTCATAATTATACTTCCAGGGATCCTTAATATAGCAACCAACTGACGCCTCATCAGAAGCAACTACCATGAAAAACGAGCTCAAAAAGACGCTGGTTTGACGGGATAACTTAAGGGGGGTGATCTGCTTTTTGTTCTGTCCTTTTCTCTCTTTCTCTGGCTTGTATCCATTTGGCCCCATTCAGCCTACTGTTCTAAGACGTTTATCCCCATCTAGGTGTCGATTTCTTCCTGGCGAGCGATAGCGAGCCAGCATTATATGAAGAAATCCGGCTTCGCCGGAGAAATTTTTCTATCGAAAAATTACAAATTTAGCCTGCTGTCAAATAAAAATAAAAAATATGCTGGCTCGCTACCGCTCACCAGTAAAAAAATTGGGACCTGGATGGGGATACAAGTCTTAAATTAAAACAGTAGGCTGAATGGGGCCAAATGGATACAAGCCAGAAAAAGATAGAAAAGGACAGAACAAAAACAGGTCACTCCCCTTAAGTAAACAGGTCCTGATGGGGTGTTACTCAGATTTCTTTCTCTTCTTTCGGGGATAACTTAAGTAAACAGGTCCTGATGGGATGTTACTTAGATTTCTTTCTCTTCTTGCGGGGATAACTTAAGTAAACAGTTCCTGATGGGATGTTACTTAGATTTCTTTCTCTTCTTGCGGGGATAACTTAAGTAAACAGTTCCTGATGGGATGTTACTTAGATTTCTTTCTCTTCTTGCGGGGATAACTTAAGTAAACAGGTCCTGATGGGATGTTACTTAGATTTCTTTCTCTTCTTGCAGGGATAACTTAAGTAAACAGGTCCTGATGGGATGTTACTTAGATTTCTTTCTCTTCTTGCGGGGATAACTTAAGTAAACAGGTCCTGATGGGATGTTACTTAGATTTCTTTCTCTTCTTGCGGGGATAACTTAAGTAAACAGGTCCTGATGGGATGTTACTTAGATTTCTTTCTCTTCTTGCGGGGATAACTTAAGTAAACAGTTCCTGATGGGATGTTACTTAGATTTCTTTCTCTTCTTGCGGGGATAACTTAAGTAAACAGGTCCTGATGGGATGTTACTTAGATTTCTTTCTCTTCTTGCGGGGATAACTTAAGTAAACAGGTCCTGATGGGATGTTACTTAGATTTCTTTCTCTTCTTGCGGGGATAACTTACGTAAACAGGTCCTGATGGGATGTTACTTAGATTTCTTTCTCTTCTTGCGGGGATAACTTAAGTAAACAGCTCCTGATGGGATGTTACCTAGATATCTTTCTCTTCTTGCGGGGATAACTTAAGTAAACAGGTCCTGATGGGGTGTTACCTAGATATCTTTCTTTTCTTGCGGGGATAACTTAAGTAAACACGTCCTGATGGGGTGTTACCTAGATATCTTTCTCTTCTTGCGGGGATAACTTAAGTAAACAGGTCCTGATGGGGTGTTACCTAGATATCTTTCTCTTCTGCGGGGATAACTTAAGTAAACACGTCCTGATGGGGTGTTACCTAGATATCTTTCTCTTCTTGCGGGGATAACTTAAGTAAACAGGTCCTGATGGGGTGTTACCTAGATATCTTTCTCTTCTTGCGGGGATAACTTAAGTAAACAGGTCCTGATGGGGTGTTACCTAGATATCTTTCTCTTCTTGCGGGGATAACTTAGGTAAACACGTCCTGATGGGGTGTTACCTAGATATCGTTCTCTTCTTGCGGGGATAACTTAAGTAAACAGGTCCTGATGGGGTGTTACCTAGATATCTTTCTCTTCTAGCGGGGATAACTTAAGTAAACAGGTCCTGATGGGGTGTTACCTAGATATCTTTCTCTTCTTGCGGGGATAACTTAAGTAAACAGGTCCTGATGGGGAGTTACCTAGATTTCTTTCTCTTCCCATGTCGGTGAGTTCCAAGTAAAAGGAATAAAAAACGAAGCTTATTATTTTGACGGGGTTAACTAGAATGAATAGCGTCTTCTTTGGGGGTGTTGTTACTCGCACGTCTCCTCGTTACAAGGAACAAAACGACTGTAAACGAGGGTTCTCTGACGAAGGTTAGGGGGGGGGTGGAGTTAGTAGTTTTTTCTGGACCCCCTTCTCCCTCATGTTTAGCATAATAGTTTCGAGATTTTATGACGTTCATTCCGTTAGTTTGGCGATTTTGAGACCTTTCGCCTCATTTCTTTGTCAATATTAAGACTGTTCATGTTATTTAGGTGTCGATTTTTTCTTGGCGAGCTATAGCGAGCCTGTAATTTCAAAGGGAATCGGCCTTCGGCCGGGACATTTTTCTACCGAAAAATGTACACAATTATCTTGAAAGAGGATCTAGGGGGTGTTTTTTAAGCTTGATGGAGGCCTAGCGAAGACATTAAAAACAAATAATAAATATATATATGTAGACCAACAAAACAAGCACTACCCCTTTAACGGGAGATTTCCACTTGAGATATTTTTTTCTTGACTCCTTTCTCCCTCATCGTTAGCCCCATTGTTTTTGAGATTTTAAGACGTTCGCCCCATTAGTTTGGCGATTTTAAGAACTTTCACCCCACTTATGTCACTTTTAAGACCTTTCGTCCCATTTAGGTGTCGATTTTTTCCTGGCGAGCGATAGCGAGCCTGTAATTTAAGAGGAACCGGCCTTCGACCGGGACATTTTTCTACCGAAAAATGTACAAATTTATCTTGAAAGGGGGTCAAGGGGGTGTAATTTCAAGCTTGATGGAAGTCTAGGAAACACACTAAAAACCTCCCCTTAACGTCAGAACACAGGGCCTTCTTTGGTATGATAAGCCGGTATCACACGAACACATTTTTCCCCTCAACTTTTATCGGCTACTGTGTTCTGGCAGCTTAGGAGTAAAACGCTTATAGGGGTTCAGTCACGTACAGTCGCGCTAATAAGTGATTTCTCGGCACCAAGTGTGTTTTGATCAATAATTGGTATCATCAATATCTAAGCTTCATTTCTTCGTATCGAGTGAAATATACAAACATGTTCCTACACTTGCCCACCCTATTCAACATCTGACAGACATTAATGCAGCACACAAGCCATACGTAATGACAGCTGGGACATGACTTATTAGCGCGACCGTACAATCGGGGGTATTAAGTGTTGTCATAGATTCCAGTGGTTATCGCTCAAAAAGTGTTATTGGTATCTTTATAGTTACTGGGAAAAGTGCTTATCCCTTAAAGTATTAGTCAGTGTCCGAAACTTTGTGAAATATCTGACAACACTTATTAAGGGGAGATTTCCACTTGAGGGACTTTTTTCTTGATCCCTTTCTCCCTCATGTCTAGCCCCATTGCTTTTGAGATTTTAAGACGTTTGTCCCATTAGTTTGGCGATTTTAAGAACTTTCACCCCATTTATGTCACTTTTAAGACCTTTCGTCCCATTTAGGTGTCTTTTTTTGCTGGCGAGCGATAGCGAGCCTGTAATTTAAGAGGAAGCGGCCGTCGGCCAGGACATTTTTCTACCGAAAAATGTACAAATTTTTCTTGAAAGGGGGTCAAGGGGGTTTAATTTTAAGCTTGATGGAGGTCTAGGGAATAAACTAGATACCTCCCTTTAACCTCGACCGTAATTTTATGTATCATCAGTCGAATTTCCGATACCAATGCACAAGAACCCATTTAGAACCCATTGGCTTTCATTAGTTTATTAAAGTACATTGGGGTTTGTAATTGATGATTAATGTTAAGAACGGGATGTGTTACTTAAGGGGAGGTATTTAGTTTGTTCCCTAGACCTCCATCAAGCTTAAAATTACACCCCCTTGAGTCCCTTTCAAGATAAATTTGTATATTTTTCGGTAGAAAAATGTCCCGGCCGAAGGCCGATTCCTCTTAAATTACAGGCTCGCTATCGCTCGCCAGGATAAAATCGACACCTGAATTACACGAAAGGTCTTAATATGGGGTGAAAGTTCTTAAAATCGCTAAACTAATGGGGCAAACGTTTTATAATGTCAAAAGCAATGGGGCTAAACATGAGGGAGAAAGGGGTCAAGAAAAAAATCCCTCGAGTGGAGATCTGCCCTTAATGTTATCATTATTAATTTGAATGCATATACTCTTATGAATTGTATTTAAAATAACTTTAACCCTCTCACGACCATATGACGCAGAGGTTGCCAGATTAGCAATAAGAAATAGAGTTCTCTCCCTCTTATAATTACCTCTCCAAAATTAGTTTTCTGCCCACAGCTAACTCAAAGACAACTGCAGAGGTTGAAGTAACTAAACTAAAGGTTTCTAAATACCCCTGATGGTAACAAAGGCTTTAAAGTATCCCTAATAGGCTCAAAATTGCGTCAAGAACGTGAGAGGGTTAACTTAAATGCTGCCCGAAAATGCTGGTCATCGAATCTTGACGATAACATTTCTCGTGTGACACCCCCTTAACTTACATTCCTCTTCGTCTGATCGTAAATTAGGCTTCCTCGGTGTGATGACAGACGGGATGAAAGGTCTTTAGGTTTCATGAGAGCTGCTCCGGTCTTTTGAAGGGGAGATGGGCCGGTTTTCTGGACCACTTTCTCCCTCGTGTTTAGCCCCATTAGTTTTGAAAGTTGTAAGGTGTTCGGCCCATTAGTTTGACGATTTTAACATCTTTCGCCCCATTTCGTTGTAAATTTTAAAACCTTTCATGCCATTTAGGTGTCTATTTTTTCCAGGCGAGCGATAGCGAGCCTGTAATTTGAAGAGGAATCGGCCTTCGGCCGGGACATTTTTCTACCGAAAAATGTAAAAATATATCTCGAAGGGGGGTCTAGGGGGTGTTTCTTTAAGTTTGATAGAAGTCTAGGGAGGAAACTAAACAGTATAAGAATAACTGACTAAATAGACCAAACACCCAGCCACTATCCCCTTAATCTGGGAGGGTTCCTATTTGTACTTGGCGCCGAGCGTGAAACCTGTTGGTGGTATTTGTTGGAGGGTAATGTATTTGTTGGAGGGTAATGTATTTGTTGGAGGATAATGTATTTGTTGGAGGGTAATGTATTTGTTGGAGGATAATGTATTTGTTGGAGGGTAATGTATTTGTTGGAGGATAATGTATTTGTTGGAGGGTAATGTATTTGTTGGAGGGTAATGTATTTGTTGGAGGGTAATGTATTTGTTGGAGGGTAATGTATTTGTTGGAGGGTAATGTATTTGTTGGAGGGTAATGTATTTGTTGGAGGGTAATGTATTTGTTGGAGGGTAATGTATTTGTTGGAGGGTAATGTATTTGTTGGAGGGTAATGTATTTGTTGGAGGGTAATGTATTTGTTGGAGGGTAATGTATTTGTTGGAGGGTAATGTATTGTTGGAGGGTAATGTATTTGTTGGAGGGTAATGTATTTGTTGGAGGGTAATGTATTTGTTGGAGGGTAATGTATTTGTTGGAGGGTAATGTATTTGTTGGAGGGTAATGTATTTGTTGGAGGGTAATGTATTTGTTGGAGGGTAATGTATTTGTTGGAGGGTAATGTATTTGTTGGAGGATAATGTATTTGTTGGAGGGTAATGTATTTGTTGGAGGGTAATGTATTTGTTGGAGGGTAATGTATTTGTTGGAGGGTAATGTATTTGTTGGAGGGTAATGTATTTGTTGGAGGGTAATGTATTTGTTGGAGGGTAATGTATTTGTTGGAGGGTAATGTATTTGTTGGAGGATAATGTATTTGTTGGAGGGTAATGTATTTGTTGGAGGGTAATGTATTTGTTGGAGGGTAATGTATTTGTTGGAGGGTAATGTATTTGTTGGAGGGTAATGTATTTGTTGGAGGGTAATGTATTTGTTGGAGGGTAATGTATTTGTTGGAGGGTAATGTATTTGTTGGAGGGTAATGTATTTGTTGGAGCGTAATGTATTTGTTGGAGGGTAATGTATTTGTTGGAGGATAATGTATTTGTTGGAGGGTAATGTATTTGTTGGAGGGTAATGTATTTGTTGGAGGGTAATGTATTTGTTGGAGGGTAATGTATTTGTTGGAGGGTAATGTATTGTTGGAGGGTAATGTATTTGTTGGAGGATAATGTATTTGTTGGAGGGTAATGTATTTGTTGGAGGGTAATGTATTTGTTGGAGGGTAATGTATTTGTTGGAGGGTAATGTATTTGTTGGAGGGTAATGTATTGTTGGAGGGTAATGTATTTGTTGGAGGGTAATGTATTTGTTGGAGGATAATGTATTTGTTGGAGGGTAATGTATTTGTTGGAGGGTAATGTATTTGTTGGAGGATAATGTATTTGTTGGAGGGTAATGTATTTGTTGGAGGGTAATGTATTTGTTGGAGGGTAATGTATTTGTTGGAGGGTAATGTATTTGTTGGAGGGTAATGTATTTATCGGTAACACGGGATTCGAGCCTTTGTTCAAATTGTTGCGCTTGAAAGGCGGTAACTTGTATTTTAGGAAGAGATGAGGCATTTGGGTTATATTTGATTCAGCTTACTTCTATTGCCAGTTAAGTTTTGGGTTGCAGAGCGCAAGATTATATATATATATATATATATATATATATAATTTTTTTTTTTTTTTTTTTTTTTTTTTTTATATATATTTTTTTTTTTTTATTTGCGGACAATTTACTTTATTAGCTACTGATTACTCGATAGCAATTGGAAACATAAGGTAAGCGCTTCGTTTATGTATCATACTGATGCCAAGTTTTCATAATTAACACCATATTTAGCTATACATCCTAATAGCTGAGTAATAAGATAGGGGGAGTCATATCTTCGCCAGCTAATAATAACTACAACCAAACTATGGCTTCAGCTCACCCTTTGACTTCCATCAATGGCGCTTTCCAGGTGATTCCTCAGACAGTAATATCTTTCCAGCTGAATGAAGCTCAGACGGTATTGTGCAGCATAATTTACTGGTTCGGCTCAATGGTTTAAGGAGGGGGTTTAGTTTGCTCTCTAAACCTCTATCAAGCTTAAAAAAACGCCTACAAGACCCCTTCGATATAAATTTGTACATTTGTAGGTAGAAAAATTTCCCGGCCGAAGGCCGATTTCTCTTCAAATACAAGCTCGCTATCGCTCGCCAGAAATAAAATCTACACCTAAATGGCACGAAAGGTCTTAATATTGGCAAATAAATGGGGCGAAAGGTCTCAAAATCGACAAACTAGTGAACGAACATCTTAAAACCTCAAAACTAATATGCTAAACATGAGGGAGAAGGGGTTTCAGAAAAAAGCGAGTACCTCCCCCCTTAAGCCAGTTCTGTGTGTGTGTGTGTGTACCTTGTACCCTGGTATTATTATTCTGTATTATCCTAGTCTTCTCACTACCTTATTATTCAGTATTATCCTAGTCTTCTCACTACCTTATTATTCTGTATTATCCTAGTCTTCTCACTACCTTATTATTCTGTATTATCCTAGTCTTCTCACTACCTTATTATTCTGTATTATCCTAGTCTTCTCGCTACCTTATTATTCTGTATTATCCTAGTCTTCTCACTACCTTATTATTCTGTATTATCCTAGTCTTCTCACTACCTTATTATTCTGTATTATCCTAGTCTTCTCACTACCTTATTATTCTGTATTATCCTAGTCTTCTCGCTACCTTATTATTCTGTATTATCCTAGTCTTCTCGCTACCTTATTATTCTGTATTATCCTAGTCTTCTCACTACCTTATTATTCTGTATTATCCTAGTCTTCTCGCTACCTTATTATTCTGTATTATCCTAGTCTTCTCACTGCCTTATTATTCTGTATTATCCTAGTCTTCTCGCTACCTTATTATTCTGTATTATCCTAGTCTTCTCACTGCCTTATTATTCTGTATTATCCTAGTCTTCTCACTACCTTATTATTCTGTATTATCCTAGTCTTCTCACTACCTTATTTATTAATGTATTTATTTTCTATACGAGTGAGGGAGGAAAACAAACCAAAATAAGGTAGTGAAAACACCTGGATAATTCAACATAATAACAGGGTCTGTATATTTATATATTAATATATTTTTGAGTTTCCTCGCTGTACCTCCATCAAGCTTAGAAAAACACCCCCTTTCAAGATAAATTTGTAAATTTTTCGGTAGAAAATGTCCCGGGTTCCTTCTAAAATTAGAGGCTCGCTATCGCTCGCCAGCAAAATAATCAACACCTAAAGGGCACGAAAGGTCTTCACATTGACACAATAATTTGGGAAAGGTTTCAAAATCGCCAAACTAACGGAACGAACGTCTTAAAATCGCAAACTAATGGGTCTAAACATGAGGGAGAAAGGGGGTCCACAAAAAGCGATAATTACTACCTTGTTTCCGGTGTAGTGGTATAATGGTTTGGGTGCTTATGTTCTGGGTGTGGTGTCCCGAGTTCGAATCCCGGGAGGCTCATATGCTTTCATTAGATTATTCAAGTGCAGTGGGGTTTGTAAGTGATGATTGATGTTAACCCTTTGAGTACCAGCGACGTGTTATATTTTATTCTAACTATATTTAGACGATATTATGCAGCTTAGGAAGGATCTGTGGTAGTTGAAAGGGTTGGTTTAGATAATTTGAAGTCTTAATATTGCTAGCGTTCCTTCCTAAGCTGAATAATATCGTCTAATAGCTGTCAGAATATAATGAAAAGGACGTCCCTGGTATTGTACGGGTTAAGAACGGGGTGGTGCTTTATAGGTACCGCCAACGAACTTGATACAAACAAGATCCACACGTATTTCCCGGTGGACTCTACCCAAATGATAGGAATTTCAGTCCGTTTGGTTTCATTTATTTTGAGTTATATACAGTATAGTGGGTAGTACCGGTACTTGTTTTGAGTTATATACAGTATAGGGGGTAGTACCGGTACTTGTTATATGCAGTATAGGGGGTAGTACCGGTACTTGTTTTGAGTTATATACAGTATAGGGGGTAGTACCGGTACTTGTTTTGAGTTATATACAGTATAGTGGGTAGTACCGGTACTTGTTTTGAGTTATATACAGTATAGGGGGTAGTACCGGTACTTGTTTTGAGTTATATACAGTATAGGGGGTAGTACCGGTACTTGTTTTGAGTTATATACAGTATAGTGGGTAGTACCGGTACTTGTTTTGAGTTATATACAGTATAGGGGGTAGTACCGGTACTTGTTTTGAGTTATATACAGTATAGTGGGTAGTACCGGTACTTGTTTGAGTTATATACAGTATAGTGGGTAGTACCGGTACTTGTTGTTTTGAGTTATATACAGTATAGTGGGTAGTACCGGTACTTGTTTTGAGTTATATACAGTATAGGGGGTAGTACCGGTACTTGTTTTTGTATCTATATATTTATATATTTTATTTATTTTTCAGTTTCCTCGCTAGACCTCCACCAAGCTTAGAAAAACACCCCTAGACCCACTTTCAAGATAAATTTGTACATTTTTCGGTAGAAAAATTTCCCGGCCGAAGGCCGGTTCCTTCTAAAATTAGAGGCTAGCTGTCGCTCGCCAGGAAAAAAATCGAAATCTAGAGGGCACGAAAGGTCTTGATATTGACACAAATATTAGTCGAAAGGTCTCAAAATCGCCAAACTAACGGAACGAACGTCTTAAAACCTAAAAACTAATATGCTAAACATGAGGGAGAAGGGGGTCCAGAAAAAAGCGAGTACTACCCTCTTAATGGGTACAAAGGAGTACAAAGGAGTACAAAGGAAATCAAGCAACAACAGATCTAGTGACCCTTCTAGGCTGCTTGTCCTCCAAAACACTGAGGATCAAGTGTCCAAACAGTGGTTTAGAGTGGGTAAGCGAACATTGGAAAGGGAACTACTGCCCTGCCACTAACGTGGCAGGACTAGGAAGTTAGGGTGAAGATTATTGTCAAGTTGGTTAGCGCTACCTATAGTTAGAGTATTTGGATGACTTGATAACGACTCTGCTGGATACTAAACATTTGAGGTTAAGGATAACATCCGACAAAGCGTAATATGAACCATGTAAGAAATATATTGCCCCCGCGCAAAGAAACCTGAATGCTATGCAATGACATGATTATAGCAGCGGTAACCTGTTAGTGAGATGATATATATACTGTACAAGGCATGCAGGTGATTATCCTAGCTTATGGACGTATATTATAGGGAATTCTACAAACGTTTTTTGTTTTTGTTTTTTTGTTTTTTTTGGGGGGGAGGTTAAGAGGACTGTTCAATTTTAAAAGCTTACATTATTGTAATGCTAACCATTCGAGAGAGCGAGAGAGAGAGAGAGAGAGAGAACGAGAGCGAGAGCTAATTACAAGGAATAGTATCTCAAAGACCCTGCTGTCCATTCCTGGGAGATAGCTGAAGTGTAGAGCACAAAACTCATTGCACAGTGAGCAAAATACTGATTACGTTCTCCTTGAACTGCTACACTGAGGAACTATTTACAACTTCTGTATGTTCCAGGTACAACAGATCTTATATGTGCCAGATACACTAATGCTGAACCTATTCCATTCTAGCTTCCACCAATGGTTGAGTGTTGTATTCCTATGGAGGTTAAACATGTTAAAATCCACATTGTCAAATCCATAAAGTAGTTTAGGGTATTGTCTTATCGATGGAATAAGCTTTGTAAAAATAGCTTTGACTCGCTCTATATCTTTTTTGAGTGTTGGAGACAAAGAACTGAACAGCATATACTGGAAGATAACGTATCAAGGCATGGTAGAGCGTAAGAACTATCTTCTTCTGTTATATATTGGAACTGTCTTATACCCTAGTCATTTCTGGGTTGCAATGCACTGCTTGGAAATGTTTAGGTCAATACTAACCAGAACACCCAAATCTGTTTCCAGATCAGTCACATCCAGAGTCTTTCCCAGTAAGGAATACTCTAGTTCGGGATATGATTAACCGATTTGCATCACCTTGCACTTCTCCAAGTTTAGTGACATCTGCCATGTCTCAGTCCTTACCCAGTCTGTTAAGATTGTTCAACTCCTTTAGGATTGTTCACTTGCACTCCAAGTTTAATATCATCTGCAAACTTAAAGATCACACTCAATAAACCAATGTCAATAGCACTGACATATTAAATAAACAGCAGTGGGTCAAGGACAGATTCCTGTGGAATTCCAGTGTCTGGAGTCCACTCAGAGGAAATGCTATTGATGACAACTCGCTGCTGTCTACCTGTCAGCCAACTTGCTATCCAGTTTGTTACTTCTGTACCGATACCTAGTGCACTTACGGTTGAAATTAGCCTACTATAAGCCACATTGTCAGACAGTTTTTTGAAAATCTAAGCAAAGGATGTTTATAGCATGAGGGAGAGAAAGGTAGAGGTCCCTAAGTATATTACTTCCATTACAGAGAGAGAGAGAGAGAGAGAGATTGAGTGTGTGTGTGTGTGTGTGTGTGTGTGTGTGAGTGTGAGTGAGAGAGAGAGAGTGTGTGTGAGAGTGAGACCCTAAATATATACTTCCATTACCACCTCGTCCCAAATTACGACAGCCCTTGCAGACGGCCCCCCCTCCCTATCAGCGGTTACTATTACTGATCACCTTATTTCCACGTCACTCACAAGGACCCCAGATTACAAGGGAAGGGACACTAGGAGAGATGGGGGTGAGGGTGGGGGTGGCGGGTCAGGAGGGAGGAAGAACAGCAGGAGAGAGGAGGGGGCCGGGTGGGGGGAAGGAGAGGAGGGGGTAGGTGGAGGGGAAAGACACCAGGAGGGAGGAGGGGGCCGGGTGGGGGGAAGGAGAGGAGGGGGTAGGTGGAGGGGAAAGACACCAGGAGGGAGGAGGGGGCCGGGTGGGGGAAGGACAGGAGGGGGTAGGTGGAGGGGAAAGACACCAGGAGGGAGGAGGGGGCAGGGTGGGGGGAAGGACAGGAGGGGGGTAGGTGGAGGGGAAAGACACCAGGAGGGAGGAGGGGGCCGGGTGGGGGGAAGGACAGGAGGGGGTAGGTGGAGGGAAAAACACGAGGAGGGAGGAGGGGGCCGGGGGGGGGGAAGGACAGGAGGGGGTAGGTGGAGGGGAAAGACACCAGGAGGGAGGAGGGGGCCGGGTGGGGGGGAGGAGGGGAGGGGGAAGTACACCAAAATAGAGGAATATATAATAATGTTAGAAGGGTGCCTGGAGTGTGATGGTCAGCTGCACCATTTTGTAACAAGATTAGCCTTTTAACTTAAGGGGACATGGGCCGGTTTTCTGGACCACTTTCTCCCTCATGTTTAGCCCCATTAGTTTTCAGATGTTAAGATGTTTGCCCCATTAGTTAGTCGATGTTAAGACCTTTCGCCCCATTTCTTTGTCAATATTTAGACTTTTCGTGCTATTTAGGTGTCGATTTTTTCCCTGGCGAACGATAGTGAGTCTGTAATGTTGGAAGAACCGGCCTTTGGCCGGGAAATTTTTCTACCGAAAAATTTACAAATTAATCTAGAAGTGGGATCTAATGGAAACTTTTTTCTTTTTTTTTAAATTTGATGGAGGTCTAGGGAGGAAACTGCAAAAATAATTAATACATGCAAAAATCGGCCAAAAAGTGAACCATTAAGGTATACTACTACTACTACTACTACTACTATTACTACTACTACTACTGAGTGATTAGGGTTGTGGGCATCCGTAACAGAGTCTTGAATTTCGAGATAATGTCTTAATGTCCAAATGTCTAAATATTGACTTAAGAAATGGGGCCGAATAGTCATAAAATCGCCAAACTAATGGGCCGAACGTCTTAAAATCTGAAAACTAATGGGGCTAAACATGAGGGAGAAAGGGGGGCCAGAAAAAAAAGAAAGAAACATCCCCCCTTAACCTACTGACGACGCTGGTTCGATTACAGCATATTGGGGGGGGGGGGGGGATTTTGTACTGTACTTAGTTTCAGTACTTCATCTTAACCCCTTTTGTACCGGTTACACCTTTTCCATTTGATTTCAGCTACATTCAGACGATTTTATGAAGCTTAGGAAAGATATAGGGTAGCTAAAAGGATTAATTGAGATAGTCTGTAGCCTTATAATGGGTAGACGTCCTTCCTAAGCTGAACAATTCGTCTAATGGTGGCCAGAATGTAATGAAAAGTACATCACCGGTACAGAAGGGGTTAAACACACCGGCCATGTCGTGAACAAAAAATACCATTGCTGTTGCCAAAAGATTGCAAGTTCAATAATGCAATCGACCTCAGTGCCATTCTCGGTTGTATACCCTGTTTCAAATAGGTGGCCCAGAAATCCTGAACCCTAACCTCTGTATGTCAAAAAGGGGCACAAGCAAATGGGCTGTAAATGTCCAAACTTAAACCCTGGCTGGCCCTTCCCAAATGGTAGAAATATTAACTCGGTTACTCTAGTCGCTTGTGAGTTATAGACTAACCTTGAAAATAAAAAAGGGCACGAACAAAATATGGGCTGTAAATGTCCAAACCTAAACCCTGGCTGGCCCTTCCCAAATGGTAGAAATATTAGCTCGATTACTCTAGTCGCTTGTGAGTTATAGAGAGGAATGTTCAAGAGTTTTGGCCTACTTAAGGGGAGGTATTTAGTTTGTTCCCTAGACCTCCATCAAGCTTAAAATTACACCCCCTTGAGTCCCTTTCAAGATAAATTTGTAAATTTTTCGGTAGAAAAATTTCCCGGCCGAAGGCCGGTTCCTCTTAAATTACAGGCTCGCTATCGCTCGCCAGGATAAAATCGACACCTGAATTGCACGAAAGGTCTTAATATGGGGTGAAAGTTCTTAAAATCGCTAAACTAATGGGGCAAACGTTTTATAATATCAAAAGCAATGGGGCTAAACATGAGGGAGAAAGGGGTCAAGAAAAAAATCCCTCAAGTGGAGATCTCCCCTTAATTGGAACAGGGTATAGGAGTATAATTATATAGTCTATATTTTGTCCAGCTGAGGGTAAATTGCCATGTTACTATCTTGGTTACTCAGCCATTAGGTAGACTTTGTAGCGAAATATGCTGTTAATTATGAAAACTTGGCATTAAAGGGAGGTATTTAGTTTGTTCCCTAGACCTCCATCAAGCTTAAAATTACACCCCCTAGACCCCCTTTCAAGATAAATTTGTACATTTTTCGGTAGAAAAATGTCCCGGCCGCAGGCCGGTTGCTCTTAAATTACAGGCTCGCTATCGCTCGCCAGGATAAAATCGACACCTATATGGCACAAATGGTCTTAAAATTGACAGAAATGGGGCGAAAGTTCTTAAAATCGCCAAACTAATGGGACAAACGTCTTAAAATCTCAAAAGCAATGGGGCTAAACGTGAGGGAGAAAGGGGTCCAGAAAAAAATCCCTCAAGTGGAAATCTCCCCTTATTAATACGACACACAGCCGTAGTAGTTTCTTATATTTCCATTAAGTATCGATAAATCAGTTGCTAAGGGATTCAATTTACCCTCACCTGGTAATAAGCCGAGTATAGTGTGCATGCAGACCGAGGGCGCTGAGTATGGCATTGCGCGCCATCTATAGGACGCTACGGTGATGATGGTTGACCTTCTTCTGTGCATATATATATACCATGAAAGGAGGAGCACTGTATTAACCCTCTCACGTTATTGACGCAATGTTGAGCCTATTGGGGATACTTTAAAGCCTTTGTTACCATCAGGGGTATTTAGAAACCTTTAGTTTAGTTACTTCAACCTCTGCAGTTGTCTTTGGGTTAGCTGTGGGCAGAAAACCAATTTTGGAGAGGTAATTATAAGAGAGAGAGAACTTTATTTATTATTGCGAATCTGGCAACCTCTGCGTCATAAAACCGTGAAAAGGTTAACTATGGTATATTTAACCCCTACAGTACCAGGGACGCCCTTTTCATCCTCATATTCTGGCAACTATTAGACAATTTTATTCAACTTAGGAAGGACCTCTAGCAGTAATAGGGCTTCAAACTATCTCAGCCAACCCATTTACCTACCACAGATCCTTGCTAAGCTGCATACTATCGTCTAAATATAGATTTTTTTTTTTTTTTTTTACTCTGCCATCTTTTGTCCATCTTCCTGTCTTCGTTGTCCACCAAGGTTCGAACCCACATTTCCAAGAGACCCTTATTTAACTTGGGGTTGGTTACCCAGTCCCACCTGGTGATCACTAATTACACTTGGTTACACTCTTTACACTCTTTACATTGAGCGTATTTATCAATACCAAATCAATATCAATATCAAAGGCCAATGACAAAATTTCACACTGATATTTGGTATTGATAAATACGTTCAATGTAATGTGGAGAGCTGAAATACAGAATACAAGTCAAATTGTATGTTACTATCTTCGCAAATGTTCCTAAATTCCTGCAATCTCTACTAACTGATGTTCGTATTTATTACATGTGAGAAATGTATCCTGTCAATTATTTTCAGTGTTAAGGGGAGATTTCCACTTGAGGGATTTTTCTCTTGACCCCTTTATCTCTCATGTTTAGCCCCATTGCTTTTGATATTTTAAGACGTTCGCCCCATTAGTTTGGCGATTTAAAGAACTTTCGCCCCATTTCTGTAAATTTTAAGACTTCGTGCCATTTAGGTGTCGATTTTTCCTGGCGAGCGATAGCGCCTGTAATCTAAGAGGAACCGGCCTTCGGCCGGGACATTTTTCTACCGAAAAATGTACAAATTTATCTTGAAAGGGGGTCAAGGGGGTGACATTTTAAGATTGCTGGAGGAGTAGGAAACAAACTAGAAACCTCCCCATAACTCCTTCAGTACTGGTGATATTCTTTTCATCATATTCTGGCAACTATTAGACGATTTTATTCAGCTTAGGAAGGACCTCTAGCCATAATAAGGCTTCAAACTATCTCCACCAACCTTTTTAACGACCACAGATCCTTCCCAAGCTGCTTAATATCGTCTAAATATAGCTAGCATCAAAATATAACACACGTCGCTGGTACTCAAAGGGTTAACCCCTAGAGGATTCTGACGCGTTTTGACAGTATTTTCTGGCTATTATTAAACGATGTTATGCAATTTAGGAAGGATATCTGGGAGTCATAGGGGTTGATACTATCTCAATTAATTCCTTAGCCCCCCCCCCCACCCCCCCACCCCACCCCCCCACGTTCTTTCTAAGCTGTATGAAATCGCCCAATGACAGCCAGAATATCGCCCAATGACAGCCAGAATATCGCCCAATGACAGCCAGAATATCGCCCAATGACAGCCAGAATAAACTGTCAAAACGCGGCATAATCCTCAAAGGGTTAATGCTTGTTGAATTGCATAATCTACTCCATTCAATGTGCTCATAGGTAATGTATGCATGCAATAGCAATATATACCCTGTACCCAACAATCATAGAAAACAAATCTGCTCTATATCATATATTTATTAATTTACTCATATTGATTTATAATTTTCTTTCTTTCTTAATAACAACCAGGAACAAATATAATTGAAAAACGACAGTAGGAGACGAAACAAAGCAAATATTTCTCTGGGACAATATTTCTCTGGGACAATATTTCTCTGGGACAATATTTCTCTGGGACAATATTTCTCTGGGACAATATTTCTCTGGGACAATATTTCTCTGGGACTATATTTCTCTGGGACAATATTTCTCTGGGACAATATTTTTCTGGATATTCTCTGGTGGATAATATTCTCTGGACAATATTTCTGGGACAATATTTTTCTGGGACAATATTTCTCTTGGACCATATTTCTCCGGGAATATCACATATTTTCTCTGGGACAATATTTCTCTGGGACATATGGGACAATATCTCTGGGATAATATTCTGGGACAATATTTCTCTGGGACAATATTCTCTGGGACAATATTTCTCTGGACAATATTCTCTGGGACAAATTTCTCTGGGACAATATTTCTCTGGGACAATATTTCTCTGGGACAATATTTCTCTGGGACAATATTTCTCTGGGACAATATTTCTCTGGGACAATATTTCTCTGGGACAATATTTCTCTGGGACAATATTTCTCTGGGACAATATTTCTCTGGGACAATATTTCTCTGGGACAATATTTCTCTGGGACTATTTCTCTGGGACAATATTTCTCTGGGACAATATTTCTCTGGGACAATATTTCTCTGGGACAATATTTCTCTGGGACAATATTTCTCTGGGACAATATTTCTCTGGGACAATATTTCTCTGGGACAATATTTCTCTGGGACAATATTTCTCTGGGACAATATTTCTCTGGGACAATACATTACAGGTCGGCATTTCTCTAGCACGAGTTAGTCCCACTTCGTTGTTGTTTTTGTCATCAACTCAATTGTCAATAATGATACGGGGACTAGCTTTCATGGGTTCCGGGTTTAGTTACAGAGATCGAGAGAGCTGGATATAATTGATTATGTTTGCTATATGTTCAGGAGTAATTCCTAGCGAGGCCTTCGCTTGTGGTTAACCCTCAAACATTCCACACTGATATTTTGTATTGATAAATACGGTCAATGTAATTTTTATTGTAATTTATTGTGGAATTTATTGTAATTTTATGAAAACATTCCACACTGATATTTTGTATTGATAAATACGCTCAATGTAATTTGTATTGTAATTTATTGTGGAATTTATTGTAATTTTATGAAAACATTCCACACTGATATTTGGTATTGATAAATACGCTCAATGTAATTAAAAGACTTTCAATTATTTAAATGAATTAATGAAGTTTTGGCCTGATATTTGATATTTGATATCTGATATTTGGTATTGATAAATACGTTCAATGTAATGTAATGTAATAATTCATTACTAAGGAACTCTTTCATTACAATTTTTTTTTTTTTTTTTCATTACACTGAGCGTACTTATCAATACAAAATATCAGTGTGGAATGTTTTCATATATTTGACATATGACATATACAGTGACATATGACGCGATTTTGAGCCTATTGGGGATACTTTAAAGCTTTTGTTACCATCAGGGGTATTTAGAAACCTTTAGTTTAGTTACTTCAACCTCTGCAGTTGTCTTTGAGTTAGCTGTGGGCAGAAAACTAATTTTGGAGAGGTAATTATAAGAGTGAGAGAACTCTATTGCTAATCTGGCAAGCTCTGCGTCATAAATGCGTGAAAGGGTTAAGTGCCCCATCAAGTATCCCTTTCATTCGTGTAATCATTAGGCTATCCTAGTGCAGTTGGGTATATGGTACAGTCGCGCTAATAAGTGATGTCTCGGCACCAATTATGTTTTGATCAATAGTTGGTATCAACAATATCTAAGCTTCATTTCTTCATATCGAGTGAAATATACAAACATGTTCCTACACTTACCCACCCTATTCAACATCTGACAGACATTAATACAGCACAGAGCGAGCCAAACGTAATGACAGCTGGGACATGACTTATTAGCGCGACCGTACATGCTTAGATTAATATCCAGTATTCGAGAATGGATAATATATCGAAGGCTTGTGCATAAACCTTGAACTGTATTGACAGCGCAATGGTTAGTGCGCGGAATTTCGGTGTGAGTATCCTTGGAGTACCACATGCATTCATTAGTTGCATTGGTTTAATTAATTGGGTTTATTTGTAAGTTAATTGGTGGGTTGGTGATAATATGAAACTATATTTTTGTTTAGCTCTTACTTGACCTCATCATCTTTTTATTAAATTGTCTTCATTTAATGGGAGGGTTTTAATTGATTCCCTAGACTTCCATCAAGCTTAAAATGACTCCCCCTTGACCCCCTTTCAAGACAAGTTTGTACATTTTTCGGTAGAAAAAGTCCCGGCCGAAGGCCGATTCCCCTTAAATTACAGGCTCGCTATCGCTCGCCAGGAAAAAATCGACACCTAAATGGCACGAATGGTCTTAAAATTGACAGAAATAGGGCGAGGGTTCTTAAAATCGCCAAACTAATGTGGCGAACGTCTTTAAATCTCACATGCAATGAGGCTAAACATGAGGGAGAAAGAGGTTCAGAAAAAAATCCTCCAGGTGGAAATCTCCCCTTAATCCTAGCTATTCTACAGTATAACGTTAGAGAAGAAGAAGGGGTTTATATTGAAGAAGGGGGTTTATATTGAAGAAGGGGGTTTATATTGAAGAAGGGGGTTTATATTGAAGAAGGGGGTTTATATTGAAGAAGGGGGTTTATATTGAAGAAGGGGGTTTATATTGAAGAAGGGGGTTTATATTGAAGAAGGGGGTTTATATTGAAGAAGGGGGTTTATATTGAAGAAGGGGGTTTATATTGATTCACTGTATACACCATGTTCATTGTTGTTTTCGCAGATTTATTTATTTATTTATATATTTATATATTTATATATATTTAACCGCCAATCGAATTGGGCGAATGCCTTATAATCTCTAACTAATGGGGCTAAACATTAGGGAGAAAGGGTAGCCAGAATAAATAAAAAACTCCCTTAAGGGGAGGTTTTTAGTGTGTTTCCTAGACTTCCAGCAATCTTAAAATTTCACCCCCTGGAACCCCTTTCAAGATAATTTTTTACATTTTTCGGTAGAAAAATTTCCCGGCCGAAGGCCGGTTACTCTTAAATTACAGGCTCGCTATCGCTCGCCAGGATAAAATCGACACCTAAATGGCACGAAAGGTCTTAAAATTGACAGAATGGGGCGGAAATTCTTAAAATCACCAAACTAATGGGGCAAACGTCTTAAAATTTCAGGAGCCTTGGGGCTAGACATGATGGAGAAAGGGGTCAAGAAACAAATCATTGAAGTGGAAATCTCCCCTTAATTGATCAGCATTCCCTGTCTCCAAATGTAACCATATATATTTTTAGTTATTTATTTTATTTACACGACGATTTTTTACCATGGCTTCACTATACAAATATGGGTACGAAAGGGGTATTTATAGTGTCCAAAATAATATACCTTTATCATTTAGGTTTATAGGCAATAATATACCCGTTTAATATAAGGATAGAAAGGTATAACACTATCATTATACCCAATTATCTTGTATACCTTTATTTATACCTGAATCAATTAGGTTTATAGGCAATAGTATACCCGTTTAATATAAGAATAGAAAGGTATAACACTATCACTATACCCAATTATCTTATATGCCTCTATTGTACCTTTATAAATTAGGTATATAGGCAATAGTATACCCGTTTAATATAAGGATAGAAAGGTATATCAATATCACTATACCCAATTATCTTATATAGCTTTATTAAACCTTTATTATATTAATGGTGTATGTTTGATAATATAGCTGTAAACCCAAGGTTTATTTAAGGGAGCCCACCTCCCTTTTTTCTCTTTCTCTCCCTCTCTCTTTGGCTTGTATCCATTCGGCCCCATTCAGCCTACTGTTTTAAGACGTTTACCCCCATCCAGGTGTCAATATTTTCCTGGTGAGCGGTAGCGAGCCAACATATATATACAGTATATATATTTTTGTTTTGAGAGCAAGCTAAATTTGTACATTTTTCGATAGAAAAATTTCTCCGGCGAAGCCGGATTTCTCCATACAATGCTGGCTCGCTATCGCTCGCCAGGAAGATATCGACACCTGGATGGGGATAAACGTCTTAAAACAGTTGGCTGAATGGGGCCGAATGGATAAAAGCCAGGGAAAGAGAGAAAAGGAGAGAAAGATGATAAAAGCCGGTGATCCCCCTTAAGGATATGACCATAAAACCCAGTGTTACCTGATAAAAGAGATCTGATTTAGTATTATAGGGACAATAACGTGTCAGAATCATTAGGTCGGCGTGTCTATTTGACCACTGGCGGGTTTCAGGCTATAAGGAAGTTGGAGCCGTGAACATCGATATTAAACAGACGTGCAAGAATAATGTAAGTTTCTGATGGATAAATGGTATGTTGAATTGGGTTTTATGTATTTATAAATGTACTACGACCGTATTTTATCTGTAAATTCTGTTAAATATCGTTGTCTACAGCTCCAACTTCCTTATAGAACGAAACTCGCAAGTGGTCAATTAAAGAGATGTGAGGTTTTGTTTAATAACCAATAACGTGTCAAAATCATTAAATCGACGTGTCAAAATTGATCATCCAATACGGGAAGCGATATTTTTCATTACCGTGAACGTCCGCCATTTTGCTTCCTTCGCCACACCCCGTCACGCGTCACTTCCGGTCGCGCTCTCAAGGTTATATATAGATCACACGCAGCGGCCCATAGAGACGAATATATGATAGAGTTACCCTTCACATAAACACACATAACAAAGCCACTCCAACAGCTTCCTTTCTCTCCAACACCCCTTCTCCCCTCTCTACACTCTTCAGATAATAGGAAACAATAGAAAGTAGCTACGAGGTGCCGTTGTAAAGACATACCTCAATACCTTCACCATAGAGACGAATATATATAGAGTTACCCTTCCCATAGAGACGAATATATGATAAGAGTTATCCTTCCCATAGAGACGAATTTAGATAGAGTAACCCTTCCCATAGAGACGAATTTAGATAGAGTAACCCTTCCCATAGAGACGAATTTAGATAGAGTTACCCTTCCCATAAGAGACGAATTTAGATAGTTACCCTTCCCATAGAGACGAATATATGATAGAGTTACCCTTCCCATAGAGACGAATATATAAGAGTTACCCTTCCCATAGAGACGAGTATATGATAGAGTTACCCTTCCCATAGAGACGAGTATATGATAGGAGTTTCCTTCCCATAGAGACGAGTATATGATAGGAGTTACCCTTCCCATAGAGACGAGTATATGATAGGAGTTACCCTTCCCATAGAGACGAATATAGATAGAGTTACCCTTCCCATAGAGACGAATATATAAAGAGTTACCCTTCCCATAGAGACGAATATATGAGAGTTACCCTTCCCATAGAGACGAATATATGATAGAGTTACCCTTCCCATAGAGACGAATATATAAGAGTTACCCTTCCCATAGAGACGAATATAGATAGAGTTACCCTTCCCATAGAGACGAATATAGATAGAGTTACCCTTCCCATAGAGACGAATATATGATAGAGTTACCCTTCCCATAGAGACTAATATAGATAGAGTTACCCTTCCCATAGAGGCGAATATAAGATAGAGTTACCCTTCCCATAGAGACGAATATAGATAGAGTAACCCTTCCCATAGAGACGAATATAGATAGAGTTACCCTTCCCATAGAGACGAATATATGATAGAGTTACCCTTCCCATAGAGACGAATATAGATAGAGTTACCCTTCCCATAGAGACGAATATAGATAGAGTAACCCTTCCCATAGAGACGAATATAGATAGAGTTATCCTTCCCATAGAGACGAATATATGATAGAGTTACCCTTCCCATAGAGGCGAATATAGATAGAGTTACCCTTCCCATAGAGACGAATATATGATAGAGTTACCCTTGCCATAGAGACGAATATATGATAGAGTTACCCTTCCCATAGAGACGAATATACTGTAGATAGAGTTAGCCTTCCCATAGAGACGAATATATGATAGTTACCCTTCCCAAAGAGACGAATTTAGTTAGTTAGCCTTCCCATAGAGACGAATATAGATAGAGTTAATAGAGGCGAATATAAGATAGAGTTACGCTTGTGTCAGTATCCGCAGTGAAAGATTAGCTGTGATAGAAGAGGAATATAGAGGTTGATGAATGGATAGCGATTGAAGAGAAGAAGTAAAAGGAATAACGGAGGAAAGGAAGCAAGGGAGAGGAGGAAATAAGGAAAGTTGCTGTTTACGAAAGAGATGAGTGAAGGAAAACGAGGAAAATTGAGATGGTGGGGTATAAGGAAACGAAGGAAGGAGAGGAATAATGGAGAAGAGCACGAAAAGAGAGGGTAAAGAGAAGGAGAGAAGAGAGAAAAGGAAGATTGCTAGTAATTAAATTATATGGTGGAAAGAAAGGAGGAATTAGGGAAGACGAAGAAGATATGAGATGAAGCATAGGAAGAGGGATGACGGAGTGAGAGAAAAGAGAAAGAGAGGAAGAATGGAGGAGGAGAGAGAAAGAGCAAATGAAAGAGGGTGATTGGCGGAAGAAGGCTAGAACACACACACACACACACATCACCACTATCACAACTATCACTACCACATCACCACTATCACTACCACATCACTACTATCACTACCACATCACCACTATCACTACCACATCACCACTATCACTACCACATCACCACTATCACTACCACATCACCACTATCACTACCACATCACCACTATCACTACCACATCACCACTATCACTACCACATCACCACTATCACTACCACATCACCACTATCACTACCACATCACTACTATCACTACCACATCACCACTATCACTACCACATCACCACTACCACTACCACATCACCACTACCACTACCATATCACCACTATCGCTACCACATCACCACTATCACTACCACATCACCACTATCACTACCACATCACCACTATCACTACCACATCACCACTATCACTACCACATCACCACTACCACATCACCACTATCACTACCACATCACCACTATCACTACCACATCACCACTATCACTACCACATCACCACTATCAGTACCACATCACCATTACCACATCACCACTACCACTACCACATCACCACTATCACTACCACATCACTACTATCACTACCACATCACCACTATCACTACCACATCACTACTATCACTACCACATCACCACTATCACTACCACATCACTACTATCACTACCACATCACCACTATCACTACCACATCACCACTATCACTACCACATCACCACTATCACTACCACATCACCACTATCACTACCACATCACCACTATCACTACCACATCACCACTATCACTACCACATCACCACTATCACTACCACATCACCACTATCACTACCACATCACTACTATCACTACCACATCACCACTATCACTACCACATCACCACTACCACTACCACTACCACATCACCACTATCACCACTATGGTACTAACGCCGACACCATTTTGTAAACAAACCTTTTTTGGGGATTATACATATTAAATTCCAGCAAATTTTGTACCAAATTTAAGTGCATTCATTTATCTTTTCCCCCTAGATATATTCTTGACTTTTTCTCCTCAGACTGATTTTACTTTAAGCTAAGGGTGGTATTTGTACAAACTAACCTAGCCTAACCCAACCTGCCAAGCTTTTAACCTAACCTAACCCAAACCTAGCCTAGCCTATAGCCAGCCAATCTGTTTTATAATTAACTCTTGTAGATATTGTATTTGGTATCCTACTGTAGCTATATATATCTGTAATTTTAGTTGTTGCTTGCACGATCTTGTAATAACCTTTGACTGATACACTTTTTTATCTAAAAAGAGTAGGCTACTGCTTTACTAGGCTTCAGTGACACCAGGGTCATCTGTTGACACAGTATATTAACCCCTTGTGTGCAGTCACACTTTATTTTTATATAATCTCTATTGGTGAATTGTATATTTAGTTACATATTCTGTTATACATATATTTGTTTAAGGTTAGGTTATCACACCTGGTAGCCTATTTCTGCGAATTTCAATTTTATTATATTTGGTTAGGCTATTCAACGCTGGTAGCCTATTATTGCGTATTTCAATTTAAAAAAAAAAAAATTTGGTTAGGCTATCGCCCCTGGAAGCCTAATTCTGCGTATCTCAACATTTTTGTTTTCGGTTAGGCTATCACCCCTGATTTCTGCGTATTTCAGCATATTTGTTTTCGGTTGAAGTGATTGAAGTGTTTTTAAAGTGAGTGAAGTGTTGTAAAGTGAGTGAATTGTTTTTTAAGTGAGTGAAGTGATCTGAAGAAAGTGACTGTCACCATGCCTCGCGCTTGTGCGAACTGCGCCGGTAGGTTTGGTGAGTCCATGTTGGCTACTATCGATCTTCAAGTCTGCCGGCTCTGCCAGCAACGAGAGAATTTTACAGTGAAATTAGATGAAGCCTACAACAAGATCAACGTCCTCACCATGAAGCTGGATTCACTCCAAAGAGTTTGTAACACTCAACGTTGGAGTGCCACAAACTTCAATTGTCACCGCAACTCCAGCAGCCACCAACGCCCCAACGTCAACTGCCAACAATTCAACGCCTACAGTAGCCATTTCAGCTGATGTTTCCGATACTCAAGATACAAATAGCGACTCTCTTCCCCCTCAAGACAACTTCCGTGTCGTGAGGAACAACGTTTGCCCCAAGACCAGGAAACACATACCGATTACCGAGTGTCAAAACCGTTTCCAGATATTCGCAGACTCAGATGACGAAGAGGAAATAGAAGAAGTCCGGCTCGTGGGAGACTCGATGATACGTGGTCAGCTCACAGAGTTTTGCGCCAGGGCACCTAAGACCAGGAAGCGTTTTTGTATCCCTGGTGGTGGTGTGGATGACGTAGTTGCAGCAGTTGACGAAGTATCAAAGCTGGCCCCTGCAAATACAATGTACTGTACGTCATCCACGTTGGATCCAACGATATACAGCGAACCCGGTCGGAAGATTTGCTTTTAAAGTACCAGCAGCTGATCAAGTCGTTTAAGGAGAAGTCATCAAGGATCATCGTCTCAGGAATCGTCCCCCGGCTCGGTGTAGAGAGCCGATTTTACAACATAGCCACCAGCACAAATCGTTGTCTAGCAAACCTCTGCAGGAAGGAGAACGTGGGATTCGTCGACACCTGGGACAATTTCTACTACGATGACTATTTGTTTTCGGATGATGGAGTTCATCTGAACCAGGTGGGAGCAGCGCGTTTTGGGCGTCTTCTCAACGATGCGGTGAAGGATTTTCGGAGAGAAGAAATCGACTCAGCACAGGACAACCAGGAAGGAGGACCGAAGACAGCTGAGGAACGGCAATCTACAAAGGAATTAAAATACTAATCCGTCAAGAACCGCGAATTTGGATAAAGCTCCACCAACACGGACCCAAATTCAAAACCGTCAGGGATAACGACCGAGGACCGAGGACAGCCATGAATGTAAATGTAGATCCGACCAGAACCAAAAATTCGATGAAAAGAACGATCTGCGAGTTCTAAAACCGCAACTTTAAAGGTTTTCTATGCAAACAGCTCGTAGCATACGCAATAAATTTTCAGATTTAGAGGAACTAGTGTTTACAGAAAATTATGATGTGATTGGCATAACAGAATCTTGGCTCAATACACAAGATAGAGACTTTTTAGCAGAGTATTCACTTCCCGGTTATGTAATGTTTGAGAACAGCCGAATAAATAAAAAATGGAGGTGGCGTTTTATTTTTATATCCAAAGAAAGTTCTTAACCCGACCCTCGTGTCAAAACCTCAAATTGTGAACGTCGACACATCTTTTGTGCTAATAAAGAATAATAAAGGTACAAAAATAATACTTGCATTAATATACAGACCTCCAGCTCAATCAGTGCAAACTGACCGAGAAAATTTACGAAACAAATTGCAGATGTAAGTAACTCACAAGATTACCGTAATTTTGGCGACTTTAATTTACCTGTGACCAAGTGGGGCGATCCTTTTACCTCCCACCCGGGACATGATTTGTATACGAACTTGCAAGAGAGTTCGCTTTATCATTTTGTTCGAATGCAGACCCGTGGTAATAAACGTTCTTGACATTGTACTTGCAACAAAAGAAGAATTGATAGAGGAATTTGAATGTTGGTCATGAATTCAGTAACAGCGACCATCGTACGATAACTTTCACTTTAAAGTTTACTAGTAACGAACCAAATAGTAGCATCGAAAAAGTCCCTAATTTCAAGAAAAGCAAACTTCCATAAACTTAGAGCTATGTTTAAAGAAACTGACTGGAGCTTTTTAATTAACAATAACGACATAAATACATCTTGGAAGTTATTCGAAACCACTTACCTAAAAGCAGTGCTAGACTGGCATACCATCGAAAAATACGGCGTCCAGGCCATAATAATAAGCCCAAATGGTGGAATAAAGATATTTCAAACTGCCTGCTTGCTAAAAAATGTGCTAATGATAGATTAAAATCCTCACAAAATGACGAAGAACGGAGTGATGAAATTTGTAGAGCTACGACGCAAAGCCCAAAAAGTGAATTAAGCAAAGTAAAAAAGACCTTAGAGGTTACATATTGCGAATCAAAAGTAAAACAAACCCGAAAGAATTCTATAGTTATATCAGAAAGAAAAAAAGTAGTTACTTCAAACTGTTGGACCGTTAGTCGATGAAAAAGGAGAATACACCAAAGACGAAGTACAAATGAGTAATGCTTCAATACCTTCTTTGCATCAGTTTTTTACAACAGAAGACCTCAGTGATATCCCTACACCATCGCCGATTCAGATTGATAATTCAGATGTTCTAAGCAATATCACCGTTACAGAGAGAGAGAAGTATTGAATTGTTTAGATAAACTCAAGGTACAATAAAAACGCCAGGACCTGATACAATCTCGCCTAGAGTTCTAAAGGAAGCTAAGAATGAGCTCTCCAAACCACTGACATTACTATTCAATAAATCCTTGCAGTCTGGAACTATGCCTGATCAGTGGAAGCTAGCCAACGTAACACCGATATTCAAAAAAAGGCAGCAAATCCCTACACCAGTCAACTATCGTCCAATTAGCTTAACCTCAGTTGTATGTAAAATGCTAGAAACGGTCATACGAGACAGACTAGTAAATCACTAGAGAGGAAAATAACATACTTAAAGATACTCAACACGGCTTTCGTAAAAAAACGTTCCTGTTTAACAAACCTCTTAGACTTCTTCCACGATATCCTCAACCTCTACGAGAGAGTTAAAGCTGTAGATATTATATACCTTGATTTTCAAAAGGCCTTTGACAAAGTTCCCCACAAACGTTTTACTGCTAAAACTAAAAGCGCATGGAATACAAGACGGTGTGTGTGAAATGGATAGAAAATTGGCTCAGCAACAGAAAGAAAGCAAAGGGTAGTCATAAACGGTAAGGCACCTAAATGGACCAATGTAAGTAGCGGGGTACACCAGGGATCGGTACTAGGACCAATTCTCTTTCTAATTTACATCAACGACATAGATGAGGGTCTCACCTGCACAATCTCAAAATTTGTGGACGATACCAAAAATTGCAAATAGCGTACTCTCAAAAGAACAAGTTGACGATATGCAACACAATCTAGATTAAATTGTCATGTTGGGCCCAAATTGGCAAATGAGTTTCAATGCGGATTAAATGTAAAGTACTACATGTCGGGATACCTAAATGGAGAAAGCAAAACTATTCGATGAATGGCACTCAGCTTAAGAATGTAAACAAGAGAAAACTGATCTGGGAGTAACATATCGAGTAACCTAAAAACGACTGAGTCAACAATGTTCAGAAGTTGTTAAGAAGGCAAACAAAATAATTGGCTTTATAGGCAGGTCATTTGAGCATAAATCCAAAGAAGTTATCCTAACCCTTTACAATTCCTTAGTCCGCCCTCTTCTGGAATACTGCGTTCAATCCTGGTGCCCATTATTACCAAAAAGATATAGACAAGCCTGAGAACGAGTTCAACGTAGAGTTACCAAATGATACCTAGCCTAAAGAAACAAACCATACGAAGACCGTCTTAGAGAATTAAATCTATTTCCTTTAACCCAGCGCAGATTAAGAGGCGACTGATTTCAAGTGTTCAAAATCATCAAAGGCATCGACAATATGAGAACTGTAAGTAAGTACTTCCACTATCGACCAATCTAATTACAGCGGGGAAACGGTTGCAAAATTATTGGTAAATCTTTTAACTCGCACGAAATCTAAGAATTCTTCTTCAATCGAGTTGTTTCAACTTGTGGAATGGGACTTCCCCGAGACTTTATAGACTGCAGCACACCGTTGATTCATTTAAATTCCTTAAATTCCCGCCTAGACAAATATCTCGCATCAAACCCGCGATGACTGCGTTTCGTTAAAATGAATAACTTTATCCTCCCTCAGTTACTAACCCATATGTCCCCCTACTAACTTCCTAATCCTGCCCACAGTAGTGGCAGGGCAGTAGGTTCCCTTTCCATATTCCCTTACCCACTCTAAACCACTGTTGGACACTTGATCCTCAGTGTTTTGGAGGACAAGCAACCCTCCTAGAAGGGGTCACTAGATCTGTTGTTGCTTGATTTCCTTTGTTACTCCTTCTGTACTACCATCACCACTAGCTAACTACCAAATCACCACTGATCATACCACATCACCACTAAGTCCTAGACCACATCACCCACTACGTACAAATTCGACCACTATCACTACGAGGCACGATTAGACCACCCACGAACTATCCACTACACACAGTCGACCAAGCTAATCACTACCACAGAAACTACTTCAGGTACCACAGACCAAAAATTAGACCAGATCACACCTACCACTACCACCGATCACCACTATCACGACCACATCATGACTATCACACCAATCACCACTACAAGTACACACATCACGACCACCGATCACTCCACATCACCACTATCCACTACCCACATCACTACTATTTACTACGCACATCGCACCACTATCCACTAGCCACGCTTACCACACCACGTCGACACGACCTATCACCACTCTCACCTCCACCAGACCACACTATCACTACCACCTCACCAGCTATCCACGAGACCACATGAGCATCCACTACCACATCACCACTAGCACTACCAGACCTCAAAACTATCAAATCCGACGGAGAGCATCCAATACTACAGTACCACATGCACCAGTTACCAGACATCCCCCACAGAGACCACTACCAGCACTCACCCCGATAGGAACTCCACCAGATCAACGGACTATCATCTACCACATCACAACGTATCACTAACCACATTCACTACTATCACTCAACCACGATCAACCACTATCACTCACACCACATCATCTACTTATCGACATACCCACATCACCACGTATCCATACCACAACATCACCACTACCCCCCCCATACTACCGCGACCCATCACCACTACACTACCAACGATAACACCACTACCAAAGTTAAACCACACCACAACTTCTACAACAACCAGTAGACTAGCCAGCGATACCACACCATTACAACCACCACATCAACAATTACCAAACCGTAAACACCACTACTACCACGATTACCATCCAGTCACCGACACCGAATCGCAACCCACACGACCACACGAAGCACCAGCAAAGTCTCGTGGATGGGGTTGTAGCTCGCGTGATACCATCGGACCACCAGCAGACGACCGCACCCACAGCCTGACCTGGATCACCTATGACAGCACCGAACACCACCCACACACAGCGAACACAGAGACACAACACACACGAACACACACACAGCACACACTACACCAGAACACAACCCCACAGAGAACCACAGAACAAACCGCTCTCACCCCCCATGGTACAGGACCACTGTCACAATGGTCCACGACTACATCTAGATCATACTCTCTCTGCCTATCCCCTTGAGGCTTTATATGATGTTTAAGGGGAGATTTCCACTTGAGGGATATTTTAGACCTGGAACCCCATTTCTCCCTAGTCACTGCATAAGCCTAGCCACGTGCTTGATTGTTGAAGTCTATTTTAAGAGACGGTTCGCCATCCCGGTTAGTAGTTATGCGTGCGATTTATAGGGAAGAGGAACACAGATTCCCCCCCCCCCCCCACCGCCACCCCCATTTCTGGTCAGATGTGAACCCGAACCTTCCTGACTTTCGTCCCATTTATGGTGTCGATTGTTTTCCCCTAGGCGAGTCGATAGCTGAGCCTGTAATGTACAGAGTAAGGCGGCCTGCGGCCGGACATTTTTCTAGCCGAAAAAAAAAATTTGAACGCAAAATTGACCTCTTGAGAAAAGGTGGGGTCTAGGGGGTGTGAAATTTAAGTGTGATGGAGGTCTAGGAGGGAGGGAGGGAGAAATAACACAATAAAAACCTCCCCTGAATAACTCCTTCGGTCGTAACCAGCGAGGACCGGATGTTATGTGAAATTATAATTAAGACGACTCCTTCGGGCGTGTAACACGCGACGTGCGAGCGTAATGGGGTGATATATTATGGGGCTAAACCTTAGGCACGATGTTAGTTAGTTTTAGAAATAGCGACGCGTCCGAAGACAATTAGACCCCCTCAAGCTCTTTGATCTGTGACGAGTTTTAGCACCGTTTTACCTTTTTGGCTAACGAATTAGACGATTTTATGCACGGCTCTTAGCGAAGGATCTGTGGAAGGTGTTTAAAAGGGTGGAGTCACAGACCATCTCATGAAGATCCAACCCCATGACTGACTTGCAGACACTAACCCTCCATAAATCTGAATACACATCGTGATAGACTACACAGACAGAAGGGGACAACAAATCAATAAGACCGCTAGAAGGAGACGATCCGTTAAGCGGAGGGTTAACAGTGTTTCGAACGATCTCATCCCCCTGTAAGGGCGGGGACAGTCTGGTTTTTAGGTGCTGGTTATCCTTTAGATCTTCCCATCAAAGCTTTGAAATTACACCCCCTTGTTTTGACCCCCTTTCAAGTATAAATTTATAACTTTTCGGTAAGAAAGAATGTGCCCGGCCGAAGGCGCCGAGTTCCTGCTTAGATTGCCAGGACTCGTTTCAGCTCGCCGAGGAAGCCAAAATCGCAACTCTACCATACAATGGGACCCGAAAAGGGTCTTAACAAGTGATATAAATTGGGTGAAAGTGAAAGTCTTTAAAATCGCAACAAATAATCACTGCGGGGCTGAGAAGCGTTACTTAAAAGCTCAAATAGCAATGGGGCTAAGACGATGAGGGGATAGAAGGGGGTGACGGCGGATAAGAACGAAACTCACTCTTAGAGAGCCCAAACCCTCACCCCACGATGTAAACAGTCCTTGTTACTCACCAGCCAGATCGATTGGGCTATAACTGATCAAAATCGTGTAAATATAGCAAGCATATATTAACCATGTCGGACAGGTTGGGAGAGAGGTATCCTGACCAGGATTCGAACCCACTCACCTTAGCCATCAGATCTGGGTGAGTGGGCACCGAAACAACTCGGCCACGGGCGAGAGTGGTTGCGGAGTGCCGGTGAAACTCTACCAGGAATGAATACCTACGAGTGTGTGGGTGAGTTCGAGATCCGAGAGCAGGGGAGGTTATTCTGTGTCTGTGAGCAAGGCTTTATGATGCATGTTATGTAGAAAGAAATTTGATTCAAGTTTGAGGAGAAAGGATTGCACCACACACACTTACCATCCATACACTCTACATCCACACACCACCCAATTCCACCATCCACACAATCCATGCCCATACTACACTCGCACAACTCCACACTGTACCCACATACTCCACACACACACTCCACTACCAACACTCTATAAACACACACCACTCCACACTCCATCCACACACTCCACCCCCCACACTACACTCACATGCCTCCACACTCTCCACACTGCACACACACACACAAAGACCACACCACCACACACACAACACGAACACACCACACACACCACACAACACAACACCAACACACACTCCACCTGCCCAACACTCTATATACACACACCACTCCACACTCCATCCACACACTCCACCCCCCACACTACACTCACATGCCTCCACACTGCACACACACACACACACACACACACACACTCCACTACCAACACTCTATAATCTATATACACACACCACTCCACACTCCATCCACACACTCCACCCCCCACAACCACTACAGCTCACATGCACAGCAAACACCGTGCATCACACACTCCAACTACCCAAACCCACTATACACACAAACAGATCCGACCCCCACACACCATCCCGACACACTCCAACCCCCCCACACACTCCTACACTAACCAGTGCCAACTCCACACGACTGTGTACCCAGCACAATCCACACCACACAAAAACTCGACTTGTGGTAAGCCTAGGTCAGTGGTTAAGGGGAGGATGGACTATTTATTTCATGTATTATTAACAACAAAATATAATTATTTCTAATTTTCCTCCTAGCGTACCTCCAACACGCTTAAAGAAAAACAGCTCTTCCAAGGAGCCTCTTTCCAGATTAAATTGGTCCATTTTTCGCAGTCTAGAAACATGTCCTGCAGGCCGGAAGAGATGTACAGGGATGCTGATCGTCTCACCAGGAACACGGCGAGCAGAGACGAAGAGGCAGGACACGAGAGACTGAGAGAAGATGACATGAGAAGAAGGAAGGGACGATAATACCGTGGACAACAAGAGAGGAAATGGGGACGAAAAAAGAGGTCAGCACTTAAACCGCCAAAAGTAATGGAGGCGGCGAGACCGTACGTACAAAGGCTGAAAATGGGATTTAAGAAGCATGGAGGAAGGAGGTTTTTTAACGAGACGGTTCCCAGCAAAACGACCCCATCTCCCCTTGAGTGAATTCCTAACAGGACTTAAGCCTGTCTGGTCCATGGAAGGATAGACGATGTTCCATCAAGGGCTAGGATTGCATTTTGATTCTAGGAGAGGAAAAAGTTGCCCGATTTAAGCTGCATGGAGATTTAGGACGTTTTTAAGCTTGGCCTGCGGCCGGGACATTTGTCTACCGACGACGAAAACTGTACAACCATTTATCTTGAAGGGGGCCCGTTTCTAGGGGGTGTAATTTCAAGCTTTGTTGGAGGTCTAGGGGGGTGTTTTCTTTTTTAAGCTTGGTGGAGGTCTAGGGGGATTGTTTTTAAGCTTGATGGAGGTCTAGGGGGCGTGTTTTTAAGCTTGATGGAGGTCTAGGGGGCGTGTTTATAAGCTTGATGGAGGTCTAAGGGCGTCTTTTTAAGCTTGATGGAGGTCTAGGGGGTGGTTTTTTTAAGACTGATGGAGGTCTAGCGGGTGTTTTTTTAAGCTTGATGGAGGTCTAGGGGGTACTTAATTTTAAGCTTGATGGAGGTC
>CM064544.1:5456876-5530329 GCA_032716605.1 Paralithodes platypus | reverse complement strand
GTAATAGTAGTAGTAGTAGTAGTAGTAGTAGTATGTAGTAACAACTCTTGATGTGTATTACACTTATATTTCTTTACCTTGTTTATATAGTCTTTACTCTTATTGTTGGAGGTGGCGATGTAATATTGACGTTGCTTTTTTCTTTGTCCTGTTCATATGCTTTATATATTTATTTAGTCATATATTTTGGACTCGATCCGACGTCCTTCTGTTCTGCAATCGAAAGCTCTTATCAAATACAACACCCCTCCATATATTTGTTAACTCCTTCACCACCATGACGTAATTTGTTAACTCCTTCACCACCATTACGTAATTTGTTAACTCCTTCACCACCATTACGTAATTTGTTAACGCCTTCACCACCATTACGTAATTTGTTAACTCCTTCACCACCATGACGTAATTTGTTAACTCCTTCACCACTATGACGTAATTTGTTAACTCCTTCACCACCATGACGTAATTTGTTAACTCCTTTACCACCATGACGTAATTTGTTAACTCCTTCACCACTATGACGTAATTTGTTAACTCCTTCACCACCATGACGTAATTTGTTAACTCCTTTACCACCATGACGTAATTTGTTAACTCCTTTACCACCATGACGTAATTTGTTAACTCCTTCACCACCATTACGTAATTTTCATCCTATTCGGGTTACCATTAGGCGATTTGCTTTAGTTTATAATCTACCGACCTCTAAGACTGTGATGGGTATACCGATCTCAATAAACCCTCTCAATAACACGGCTCCTCCTCAAACTGCATTAAAGCATCTACTTTTAGCCAGAATCAAACTTAAAAAGGCGTCATGGTGCTGAAGGGGTTAAGGGGAGATGGGTCGTTTTTCGGGTCCCCCCTTCTTCCTCATGTTTAGTCCCATTAGTTTTCAGATTTTAAGACGTTCGCCTCATTAGTTTGTCGATTTTATAACCTTTGGTCCCACTTCTGTATACAGATCTTTCGTGCCATTTAGGTGTCGAATTATTTCCTGGCGAGCGATAGCGAGCCTGTAATTTTAGGAGAAACCGGCCTTCGGCTGGGACATTTTTCTATCGAAAAATGTACAAATGTATCTTGAAGGGGGGGGGGGGGGGGGCTAAAGAGTGTTTTTTTTTAAGCTTGATGGAGGTCTAGGGAGGAAAATACAAAATATATGAATATATATATTTGATATGTAAATAGACCCAAAAAGTAACCACTGTCCCCTTAAAGCGAACCCTATGTTTATGGCTTTGCCGTTCCTACATGAAAATAATAAAATTACAATTAAATCACCTTTTTTTAAATACAATATTTTCCGCTACATAAAAACAAAAAAATATGTTTTCAATATCGATGCAAGTAATCGTGCCCAAAAAAACAAAAAATAAAATAAAAAAGGTCCACTGGCGCCATTACATTAATATGCATTTATATTAGCCCAGTTAATTGTTAAACATTGAAATTGGGAATCGCCGAGTATTTTTAATTTCCCGTGGCTAAATATTGGCGAGTAAACAGCAGAGCGCCAAATTAATGTATATGTTAAAACAATTACCGTCGTTCGGGTCCGCTTTTAATGGATATTTTCTCGTCTGCTTCAATTTTTCGTTTTGTGTGCGTGTATTTTGATTATTATTATTAATATTATTATTATTATTATTATTAGTAGTAGTAGTAGTAGTAGTAATAGTAATTTGGATATATACAGTATATAAAGTATATATATATATACCGGTTGAGAATATATCACAAATACACGTGAGCCACTAAATGTTTCTAGTCTCTCAGTGGGGATCGAACCATCGACCATCAGAACGATAGCCGACGCTTTAATCAATTACACCACGGCAGTCTAAAAGACACTCAGCCTTCTATCCTATTTATGTTAGGGAGAAGGGAAACCCACTAGGCGAATATATTTAAATTCAAACCTAGTTGTAGGATCCATATTTCCAGAATACCATACACGGATTTTGAGTGTCCCGACGCAACTCGGGTTGAAATTGATTTAATTTAATTCTAACCCACAAAGCATGAGAGTTACAAATATTGAGAATATATCACAAATACACGTGAGCCACTAAATGTTTCTATATTCTCAATATTTGTAACTCTCATGCTTTGTGGGTTAGAATTAAATTAAATCAATTTCAACCCGAGTTGCGTCGGGACACTCAAAAATCCGTGTATGGTATTCTGGAAATATGGATCCTACAACTAGGTTTGAATTGAAATATATTCGCCTAGTGGGTTTCCCTTCTCCCTAACATAAATAGGATAGAAGGCTGAGTGTCTTTTAGACTGCCGTGGTGTAATTGATTAAAGCGTCGGCTATCGTTCTGATGGTCGATGGTTCGATCCCCACTGAGAGATTAGAAACATACCGGTATATATATATATATATATATATATATATATATATATATATATAATTATTAGTTATTATTATTAGTTATTATTATTGGTTATTCCCAAGTTGTATAAAATCGTTTAACGATAGCCAGAATAAACTGTCAAAACGCGTTATAGTCCTCAAGGGCTTAACCCTTTGAGTACCAGCGACGTGTGTTAGACTTAACCCTTTGAGTACCAGCGACGTGTGTTAGACTTAACCCTTTGAGTACCAGCGACGTGTGTTAGACTTAACCCTTTGAGTACCAGCGACGTGTGTTAGACTTAACCCTTTGAGTACCAGCGACGTGTGTTAAACTTAACCCTTTGAGTACCAGCGACGTGTGTTAGACTTAACCCTTTGAGTACCAGCGACGTGTGTTAGACTTAACCCTTTGAGTACCAGCGACGTGTGTTAGACTTAACCCTTTGAGTACCAGCGACGTGTGTTAGACTTAACCCTTTGAGTACCAGCGACGTGTGTTAGACTTAACCCTTTGAGTACCAGCGACGTGTGTTAGACTTAACCCTTTGAGTACCAGCGACGTGTGTTAGACTTAACCCTTTGAGTACCAGCGACGTGTGATAGACTTAACCCTTTGAGTACCAGCGACGTGTGTTAGACTTAACCCTTTGAGTACCAGCGACGTGTGTTAGACTTAACCCTTTGAGTACCAGCGACGTGTGTTAGACTTAACCCTTTGAGTACCAGCGACGTCTGTTAGACTTTATTCTAGCTATATTTAGACGATATTATGCAGCTTAGGAAGGATCTGTGGTAGTTAAAAAGCTAGGTTGAGATAGTTTGAACCCTTATTATTATTATTAGAGGTTCTTCTTAAGCTGAATTAAATCGTCTAATAGTTGCCAGAATATGATGAAAATTAGGTTTTTAGTTAAATACTTAGACCTCCATCACGCTTAATATAATACCCTCAAGATCCCCCTACGAGATAAATGTGCACATTTTTCGGTAGAAAAATGTCCAGGCCGAAGGCCAGTTCCTCCTAAGTTACAGGCTCGCTACCGCTCGCCAGGGAAAAATCGACACCTAACTAGCACGAATGGTATTAAAATTGACAGAAATGGGGCTAAAGGTCTTAAAATCGCCAAACTAAAAGGGCGAACGTCTTCAAATATCAAAACTAATGGAGCTAAACATGAGGGAGAAAGGGTTCCAGAAAAAAATAATCCCTCAAGTGGAATTCTCCCCTTAAAGGGTGAATAATAAGGGCTAACTAAAGTATATAAACAAATAATATATAATAAGAGAAAATAAATGGCTTAGCGCAAATGATGAAGAGTCAATTATAAAGGATATATTATCTTAACCCTATTAGTTGCAGGGCGGGTCTATTTGGATCCTCCCTGTTTGACTCCCATTAGTTTGGAGATTTTAAGACGTTTCACCTCATTAGTTTGGCGATTATAAGATGCTTCAACCCAATAAGGTGTCAATTTTAAGACGTTTCACCTCATTAGTTTGGCGATTATAAGATGCTTCAACCCAATAAGGTGTCAATTTTAAGACGTTTCACCTCATTAGTTTGGCGATTATAAGATGTTTCAACACAATAAGGTGTCAATTTTAAGACGTTTCATCTCATTAGTTTGGCGATTATAAGATGCTTCAACACAATAAGGTGTCGATTATTCCTGGGCGAGCGATAGCGCGCCTGCAATTTGGGAGAAACCGGCCTTTGGCCGGGAAATTTTTTCTGCCGAAAAATGTACATGTTTAGCTTGAAGGGGATCTGGGGGCCGTTTTTTAGTTTGAAGGGGGTCTGGAGAGGCGTGTTTCTAAGTCTTGGGGTTAACTAAAAACACATTGTTAAAAAATGGCTAAAACAAAATAAAACTCAATAATCATTAAAGACAATACCATAATAACCCCCAAGACGTTGCACCAGATAGTGTTAAAGGGTGAATAATAAGGGCTAGCTAAATTATATAAATATATTGTAAATAACATAGGGTAAATTATAAAGAGTAGTAGTAGTAGTGAAGGATATATACTTATGGGTATATGATAAATTATAAAGTGATATAGGACAGATAATATACGGCATTTAACCCTTTCAAGCTCCAATACGCGTTTCTGTTCTGTTTTCTGGCTACTATTAGACGATTTTATTCGGATTAGTAACGGTATACGGAAGTCAAAGGGTTGATTGAGATAGTCTTTACCCTTTTAATACCCACAGATCCTTCCTAAGCTGCATAAAATAGGCTAATGATAGCCAAAATAAACTGCTAAAACGCGTCAGAGCTTCAAGGGGTTAAGGGGAGGTTTTTAGTTAGTTCCCTAGACTTCCATCAAGCTTAACATTACAGCCCCTAGACCACCTTTCAAGATAAATTTGTGCATTTTTCGGTAGAAACATTTCCCGGCCGAAGGCCGGTTCCTCTTAAATTACAGGCTCGCTATCGCTCGCCAGGAAAAAATCGACACCTAAATGGCACGAAAAGTCTTAAAATTGACAGAAATGGGGCGAAAGTTCTTAAAATCGCCAAACTAATGGGGCAAATGTCTTAAAATATCAAAAGCAATGGGGCTAACCATGAGGGAGAAAGGGGTCCAGAAAGAAATCCCTAAGGTGGAAATCTCCCCTTAATCCTGGATATAGCATAATATTATAGGCTGAATACTAAACGGTATATTATAATCAAGGGTAAAAATATATGGTCAAGAATGAAAACAAAATAAAAGGAATAACAATGACAAATTATATGATTTAGTATGATAATATAAAAACGATATATACATCTATTAAGGAGAGATTTCCACTTGATGGATTTTTTTTTTCTTGACTCCTCTTTCTCCCTCATGTTTAGCCTCATTGTTTTTCTAATTTTAAGACGTGTGCCCCATTATTATGACGATTTTAAGAACTTTCAACCCATTTCTGTCAATTTTAAGACCTTTCGTGCCATTTAGGTGTCGATTTTATCCTGGCGAGCGATAGCGAGCCTGTAATTTAAGAGAAACCGGCTTTCAGCCGGGAAATTTTTCTACCGAAAAATGTACACATTTATCTTGAAAGGGGGTGTAATCTTAAGCTTGAAAGATATCTAGGCACCAAACTAAAAACCTCCCCTTAACTTTTACATATACTTGCATATATTATGTAGTTTCAAATTAACAATATCATTATTTTTCTATTAATCATTATAATTGCCAATGTTATTAATCATTATAATTGCCAATGTTATTAATCATTATAATTGCCAATGTTATTAATCATTATAATTGCCAATGTTATTAATCATTATAATTGCCAATGTTATTAATCATTATAATTGCCAATGTTATTAATCATTATAATTGCCAATGTTATTAATCATTATAATTGCCAATGTTATTAATCATTATAATTGCCAATGTTATTAATCATTATAATTGCCAATGTTATTAATCATTATAATTGCCAATGTTATTAATCATTATAATTGCCAATGTTATTAATCATTATAATTGCCAATGTTATTAATCATTATAATTGCCAATGTTATTAATCATTATAATTGCCAATGTTATTAATCATTATAATTGCCAATGTTATTAATCATTATAATTGCCAATGTTATTAATCATTATAATTGCCAATGTTATTAATCATTATAATTGCCAATGTTATTAATCATTATAATTGCCAATGTTATTAATCATTATAATTGCCAATGTTATTAATCATTATAATTGCCAATGTTATTAATCATTATAATTGCCAATGTTATTAATCATTATAATTGCCAATGTTATTAATCATTATAATTGCCAATGTTATTAATCATTATAATTGCCAATGTTATTAATCATTATAATTGCCAATGTTATTAATCATTATAATTGCCAATGTTATTAATCATTATAATTGCCAATGTTATTAATCATTATAATTGCCAATGTTATTAATCATTTCCTTTCCATTTTAAACGTCTAATCACGCTCTTGGTCCAATGTAATGGTTGTTTTCCTTCTTGTCCCAATATTATTCATCGACATATATAATTCATCGACATATATAATTCATCGACATATATAATTCATTACAATAATATGATTCCAAATATTTGTTCGCGAAGCATAATTTTGGATCTACTTTTTTTTTTTTTTTTTTTTTTTTTTTAATATTCGTCTCTTACAGAACAGTAATATGTATTTTCTGGCGCTTCGTAATTCAATTGGTTCTTATTTACCTTTTGAGTACCAGCGAAGTGTGATATATTTTATTCTAGCTATATTTAAAAGATTATTATGCAGCTTAGGAAGGATCGGTGGTAATTAAAAGTGTTGGACGATATAGTTTGAAGCCTTAGTATTCCTAGCGGTCGTTCCTAAACCGATTAAAATATATTGATAGTAGTCAAAATATAATATAAAATGACGTCGCCGGTACTTAAAGGGTTAAATATATGTGTTTATAAATATATAAATTAATTATTTTAGATTTTAGTGTCGTCTTTGGGAGACAGACATAAGCTACTTGTGTTCATTGTTATAATAATGTTAAACATATTTGTCTAGCAAAATATTTGTTTCGCCATTTTGTTCTGTTGTATTGTTGCCTTGGACTACCAACAGTACATGTATTTAAATATAGAGTATTTCCTACTTTGTAATATAGGCCTATGCATTATATTAACAATATTTCAAAGTATTGTGGGGGTTTGAAGGAATATTATTACTTACGCAGGGCATATTATGATTATAATCCATATAATTATTATTATTATTATTATTATATATATATATACAGTATATATATATATATATATATATATATATAGATATATATATATACCGTATATATATATATATATATATATATATATATATATATATATATATATATATATATATATATAATTATATATATATATAATTTTATGTATGTATGCACAGTGTATACACAGGCACATACCCCATAGCTGGGGGTGGCCGACTCGAGACAGAGCCCGAACAGGGACAACACAACATAACATAAAACAACAAAATAATAATTCACACCCAGGACAAGACCCAGAGACCCAGGATCACATCACAATGGCTTATATTCATTCAGTAAAGTTGTTTCATATTTATTGCTACGTTTGTGGATACAAAATATATGTTTCATTACTAATATTTTAACTTACAGTATGTCTTGCAATAATGATCATAAATTACCATATCTGTAAGTTATACTTACCGGTACTGCTTAAGTTCAGCCTACTGTTTTAAGATGTTTACCCCCATCCAGGTGGCAATATTTTCCTGGCGAGCAGTAGCTAGCCAGCTTATATATATTTTAGTTTTGACAGCAATCTAAATTTGTAAATTTTTCGATAGAAAAATGTCTCCGGCGAAGCTGGATTTCTCCATACAATGCTAGCTCGCTATCGCTCGCCAGGAAGAAATCGACACCTGGATGGGGATAAACGTCTTAAAACAGTTGGCTGAATAGGGCCGAATACTGTAGATACAAGCCAGAGAAAGAGAGAAAAGGAGAGAAAGATAAAAAACAGAAAGTGACCCCCCATAAACGTTAACCTATTATTATTTAAAGAACAAAATTATTTTACATTTTCATCAGGTATTTGTTTTCTTGATGTCGCATATTAAATATTTGATATGTAGTTGTATTATTTGATATGTAGTTGTATTATTTGATATGTAGTTGTATTATTTGATATGTAGTTGTATTATTTGATATGTAGTTGTATTATTTGATATGTAGTTGTATTATTTGATATGTAGTTGTATTATTTGATATGTAGTTGTATTATTTGATATGTAGTTGTATTATTTGATATGTAGTTGTATTATTTGATATGTAGTTGTATTATTTCAATTGAGCTGGACTATTCTGCGTTAGTCCTTTTTTCTGAAGGTTTTGAACATATCTGATTAAGGGGGGTGACCTGTTTTTGTTCTGTCCTTTTCTATCTTTCTCTGGCTTGTATCCATTTGGCCCCATTCAGCCTACTGTTTTAAGACGTTTATCCCCATCCAGGTGTCAATTTTTTACTGGTGAGCGGTAGCGAGCCAGCATATTTTTGATTTTTGTTTGACAGCAGGCTAAATTTGTACATATTTCGATAGAAAAATTTCTCCGGCGAAGCCGGATTTCTTCATATAATGCTGGCTCGCTATCGGTCGCCAGGAAGAAATCGACACCTAGATGGGGATAAACGTCTTAAAATAGTTGGCTGAATGGGGCCGAATGGATACAAGCCAGAGAAAGAGTGAAAAGGACAGAAATAAAAAAAAGCAGGTCACCCCCCTTAAGCCAAACTTGTCAAGATCGACATATCGTTCGCTAATCTTCAGATATTCAGCTTACCAACTGGGTGGTATCTTTAGTACGAATGTGTGCACTGCCTATTGACATTATGTTGACCTGCAATAAACCTAAATGCCTCACAAGAATAAAAAGACTAACTAAATTGGGTTGAGGCATCTTATTATCTTCCCAGCTAATTAGGTGAAACGTCTTAAGTGGGGATGGTTCACTTTTTGGGCGATTTTTGCATGTATTCATTATTTTTCTAGTTTCCTCCCTAGACCTCCATCAAATTTAAAAAAAAAACATCCATTAGATCCCCCATCTAGATTAATTTGTACATTTTTCGGTAGAAAAATGTCCCGGCCGAAGGCCGGTTCTTCCAACATTACAGGCTCACTATCGTTCGTCAAGGAAACAATCGACACCTAAATAGCACGAAAGGTCTAAATATTGACGAAGAAATGGGGCGAAAGGTCTTAAAATCAACTAACTAATGGGACAAACATCTTAACATCTGAAAACTAATGGGGCTAAACATGAGGGAGAAAGTGGTCCAGAAAACCGGCCCATCCCCCCCTTAAATCTCCAAGCTAATGAAGAAACATTACCGAACAAATAGAGTTGAACCAGTACCCGCGTATGAAACCACCCACCGTAATATTATTCCCGCGCTGAACCCCCGACCGACCGACCGACCGACCGACCGAATCGACAGCGGCCGCGATGGTGTATGCATGGCCTCGTAAACCAACCTTATATGGGTTTTATAGGGCCATTTTGACTAGGGGGTAATAATGTTTTGGCCCCAGCAGTAGTTGTTCTGGTATGGCTATCGGGGGTATGTATATAGCATGTATATAGCATGTATATAGCATGTATATAGCATGTATATAGCATGTATATGGCTATCGGGGGTATGTATATAGCATTAATTTATATATTTTTTTAAAGTTTCCTCGCTAAACCTCCATCAAGCTTAACAAAACTACTTCCTAGACCCCCTTCAAGACAAAATTGTACATTTTCGATAGAAAAATTTCCCGGCCAAAGGCCGGTTTCTCTTAAAATTACAGGCTCGCTATCGCTCGCCTGGAAAAAATCGACTGCTAAATGGCACGAAAGGTCTGGATATTGATATAGAAATGGGACGAACGGTTATAAAATCGCCTGGCAGTTGTCCTGGTATGGGTATGGGTGGTATGTATGGGGATGGTTGGTATGTATGACGCTGTGTATGGGGGGGGGGGGTTATGATAGGACTAATACCTGATGTAGTGTGTCGAAAATAATTAAGCTTTTTGCATTTCCGAGCATAAACTTTCCCTGCGTAACAACCGTAGCATAACAGATAACACAATAACACAATATATTTATATATATATATATTATGTAAGTGTGTGTGTGTGAGAGAGAGAGAGAGAGAGAGGGAGAGAGAGAGAGAGAGAGAGAGAGAGGGGAAGGGGAGAGAGACAAATTATATCAATAGTTTGATAATATAGCTAAACAAATAAAACAAAATATTATTGAGTTATTGAACTTAACATTCAATAATTTATTTGATCTCAAGCGCAACATTTAATAACATCTGGATAATAGACTAGTAACCTCTAATTGACAGTCATACAAATTACCCCTTAATAATTAATACTCTCTTGGTGCCGATTACCAAGCGCTAATTACTGCAATCAATGTGCAAGTTGGGAAGTACTAATTGCTGTCTAATTCTATGTTCCTTCATATACCGGTACTTAAGGGGAGGTCTCCACTTGAGGGATTGTTTTCTTGACCCCTTTCTCCCTCATGTTTAGCCCCATTGCTTTTGATATTTTAAAACGTTTGCCCCATTAGTTTAGCGATTTTAAGAACTTTCACCCCATATTAAGACCTTTCGTGCAATTCAGGTGTCTATTTTATCCTGGCGAGCGATAGCGAGCCTGTAATTTAAGAGGAATCGGCCTTTGGCCGGGACATTTTTCTACCGAAAAATGTACAAATGTATCTTGAAAGGGATTCGAGGGGGTGTAATTTTAAGGTTGATGGAGGTCTAGGGAACAAAGTAAATACCTCCCCTTAATACATGTTGTTCAATTCAATGTACAGTCGGCTACAATAATTTCTATAAACTCGGCGATTTGATGTACGGCAAGACAATTAATATTATTGAATTAGAAGTGTATTTTTTTCTACAGTAGTTAAATAATATGAATAATTTACGATTTTATAGCAAATTATTCCTTTAAGGGGGCCTACCTCGTTTTTTTTTCTCTCTCTCTCTCCCTCTCTCTCTCTTGGGTTGTATCCATTCGACCCCATTCAGCCTATTGTTTGAAGACGTTTATCCCCACTCAGGTGTCAATTTTTTTCCTGGCGAGCGGTAGCGAGCAGCATATTTTAAAAAATGTTTTTGACAGCAGGCTAAATTTGTACATTTTTCGATAGAAAAATGTCTCCGGCGAAGCCTGATTTCTTCATGCAATGCTGGCTCGCTATCGCTCGCCAGGAAGAAATCGACACCTGGATGGGGATAAACATCTTAAAACAGTAGACTGAATGGGGCGGAATGGATACAACCCAGAGAAAAGGAGAGAAAAAAATCAGGTCACCCCCTTTAAGACAATCGTACTCTGTTTCCGTCCATACATAAAACTACGGAGTGGATGCAGATACATGTGTGGCCAACTGTACGGTGGCTGACGCTAATAAGTCATGTCTCAGCTGTCATTATGTTTGGCTCGCTCTGTGCTGTATTAAGGGGAGGTATTTAGTTTGTTCCCTAGACCTCCATCAAGCTTAAAATTACACCCCCTTGAGTCCATTTCAAGATAAATTTGTACATTTTTCGGTAGAAAAATGTTCCGGCCAAAGGCCGGTTCCTCTTAAATTACAGGCTCGCTATCGCTCGCCAGGATAAAATCGACACCTGAATTGCACGAAAGGTCTTAATATGGGGTGAAAGTTCTTAAAATCGCTAAACTAATGGGGGCAAACGTTTTATAATATCAAAAGCAATGGGGCTAAACATGAGGGAGAAAGGGGTCAAGAAAAAAATCCCTCAAGTGGAGATCTGCCCTTAATGTCTGTCAGATGTTGAATAGGGTGGGTAAGTGTAGGAACATGGGTGTATATCTCACTCAAAATGACAAAAATCGTGTGTAACTATTTCTGATACCAATTATTCATCAAATCACATTTGGTGCCGAGACATCACTTCTTAGACCAACTGTACATAAAAAGCAGTTGACTTAAAATCGAGATTAGCAGGCGGTAACTTGGCTTAATAATATGGTTTATAAATACTACAAGAATAAAGGTGATTAAAGTTAAAGATATTAATGTAAACTATATTTATTAGTAGTTCTGTGATACCAACTCTATTCGCTCAGTCTCCGTATGTATAATCTAATCTAATGGGCCGTTCCTTGAGAGGCTTAAGGGGAGGTTTTTAGTTTGGTCCGTAGATATCCATCAAGCTTAAAATTACACCCCCTTGAGCCCCTTTCAAGATAAATTTGTACATTTTTCGGTAGAAAAATGTCCCGGCTGAAAGCCGGTTCCTCTTAAATTACAGGCTCGCTATCGCTCGCCAGGATAAAATCGACACCTAAATTGCACGAAAGGTCTTAAAATTGACAGAAATGGGTTGAAAGTTCTTAAAATCATCAAAATAATGGGGCGAACGTCTTAAAATTAGACAAGCAATGGGGCTAAACATGAGGGAGAAAGGAGTCAAGAAAAAACTCCCTCAAGTGGAAATCTCCCCTTAACCCTTTCAAGCTCCGATACGCGTTTCTGTTTTGTTTTCTGGTCATTATTAGACGATTGTATTCAGATTAGGAAGGGTATATGGAAGTCAGAGGGTTGATTGAGATAGCCTTGACCCTTTTAATACCCACAGATCCTTACTAAGCTGCATAAAATCGTCTAATGGTAGCCAAAATAAACTGCTAAAACGCGTCAGAGCTTCAAAGGGTTAATATATATTTCTGATCCTGTTTAAAGCTGAACAAATATTCTGATAGCTTGGAATATATATATATATATATATATATATATATATATATATATATATATATATATATATATTATATATATATAGGCCTATATATATTATGGCTTAAGGGGAGATTTCCACTTGAGGGATTTTTTTCTGGACTCTTCTCCCTCATGTTTAGTCCCATTGCTTTCGAGATTTTAAGACGTTCGCCCGATTAGTTTCGCTATTTTACCCTGGCGAGCGATAGCGAGACTGTAATTTAAGAGGAACCGGCCTTCGGCCGGGAAATTTATCTTGAAAGGGGGTCTAAGGGGTGTAATTTTTAGCTTGATGGAGGTCTAGGGAACAAACTGAATACCTCCCCTTAAGGGTTTTGCAACAATATGAAATAATAGGTTTGCTTGTAATTCGTATATTTCTGCCGGAAAGTCGGATCATACTATATATAATGAACAGTTCAGATGAGGACAAGCTATAGTTTGACCATTACTTGCAATAGTTTGACCATTACTTGCAATATTTTGACCATTACTTGCAATAGTTTGACCATTACTTGCAATATTTTGACCATTACTTGCAATATTTTGACCATTACTTGCAATATTTTGACCATTACTTGCAATATTTTGACCATTACTTGCAATAGTTTGACCATTACTTGCAATATTTTGACCATTACTTGCAATATTTTGACCATTACTTGCAATAGTTTGACCATTACTTGCAATATTTTGACCATTACTTGCAATATTTTGACCATTACTTGCAATATTTTGACCACTACTTGCAATAGTTTGACCATTACTTGCAATATTTTGACCATTACTTGCAATATTTTGACCATTACTTGCAATATTTTGACCATTACTTGCAATAGTTTGACCATTACTTGCAATATTTTGACCATTACTTGCAATATTTTGACCATTACTTGCAATAGTTTGACCATTACTTGCAATATTTTGACCATTACTTGCAATAGTTTGACCATTACTTGCAATATTTTGACCATTACTTGCAAATGTTGCGTGCGCCATGCAGAAATGTCAATGTGATTATTATGGTTCCATGTCATCTCAACCAGTAGACCATTGAAACCAGTAGCTCTCAACCAGTGCCAAATTAACCCAGACCAACCAAACCAGTGCCAAAATATAGTACTAACCCTAACCTAACCTAACCGTATTGGTTGATTTGGTACTGGTTGAGAGCTACTGGTTGAAATGGTCTATGGGTAATAAGTGTGAATTTTGTGGTTTTGTGTTTTTTTTAAGTTTTTCACCACGGATTGTATTGTGTCACTACACGATCATTAATGTAGTGTAAGGGGGTGACCTGTTTTTGTTCTGGCCTTTTCTATCTTTCTCTGGCTTGTATCCATTTGGCCCCATTCAGCCTACTGTTTTAAAACGTTTATCCCCATCCAGGTGTACATTTTTTACTGGTGAGCGGTAGCGAGCCAGCATATATTTTATTTATTTTTTTACAGCAGGCTAAATTTGTACATTTTTCGATAGAAAAATGTCTCCGGCGAAGCCGGATTTCTTCATATAATGCTGGCTCGCTATCGCTCGCCAGGAAGAAATCGACACCTAGATGGGGATAAACGTCTTAAAATAGTTGGCTGAATGGGGCCGGATGGATACAAGCCAGAGAAAGAGAGAAAAGGACAGAAATAACAAAAAGCAGGTCACCCCCATTAAATCACAGAGGAGTGTATGGGAAGAGGGTGGTCAATTCATATTCGCATTGATAACAATTATTTTCTCATTGACAAAAATCATATTCTCATTGACAAATTCTCTCTCTCTCTCTCTCTCTCTCTCTCTCTCTCTCTCTCTCTCTCTCTCTCAATGGATTAAACATGTCAGCACTGAGGACCTTGAATGAGACTGATTCTATTATTCAGAGCTAATATTAATGCTGACTTTGACAATGGCTGTTTGCACGCTCCAGAACACATGGTTATTGAAAAGTGTGTGTGTGTGTGTGTGTGTGTGTGTGTGTGTGTGTGTGTGTGTGTGTGTGTGTGTGTGTGTGTGTGTGTGTGTGTGTGTGTGTGTGTGTGTGTGTGTGTGTGTGTGTGTGTGTGTGTGTGTGTGTGTGTGTGTGTGTGTGTGTGTGTGTGTGTGTGTGTGTGTGTGTTGAAATATCTTATACACAATTGCTTGTGTGTGTGTTTCTTATTATAGTTAAGCCGGTATCACACGAGCGCTTTTTCACTCAACATTTATCCTCAACACTGGTCTGGCAGCTTATGAGGTCAACATTTAATATTTGGCGAATATCTAAATTCATCTATCGTCAGTCTAGTTTCCGATACCAGTGGAAAATAGTCCAGAAATGTTGCCAGAAATGTTTTGATCATCGAATGTTGACTATAAAAGCTCTCGTGTGATACCGGCTTAAGTCATTTTTAGTTTGCATGTTTGGTATGCCATTTATGTATGTCTGAAATGTGAGTGTGTGTGTGTGTGTGTGTCATATTCGTGTGTGTGTCTAGTTTGTGTTGAACATCTAGTCTTTACATGTGCATATGTACTGTATATATGGACATGTAACTGTATACATAGAACGATTTATATACAGCATGTGTGTTTGTGTTGGTGAATGACTATAATCTATTCACTTTAAGTAGGTGAGAAATCATGACTTCTAACCTGTGTAACTCAAAAAGGGCTAGAACAAATGAGCTTTCCACATCTATTCCTTGACTGACTCTTCCCAAATGGTAGAAATATTAGCTCGATTAATCTAGTCGTTTTTTAGTTACAGAGGATAGAGGTCATGATTTGTCGCCTACCTACAGCGAATACACTATAGTCTGCTGAGAATGTGTGTATGTATGTGTGAGAGAGAGAGAGAGAGAGAGAGAGAGAGAGAGAGAGAGAGAGAGAGAGAGAGAGAGAGAGAGAGAGAGAGATCCATCATATCTCATACCTCACTGTCTTCAAACATTCCTCACTTATTAGAGTGTTTTACTGTTGGCCACATCAGTTCTGTTCCTCTCTGTGATCTTATACAGGGACATATATTATTGCGCAGGATTGAATTACGAGGCTAGTTTCTTATGCAGTGGTTAAGGGGAGACTGGCCGTTTGTTTGGTATATTAATTCATATATTCATATTGTTTTTGTTTATCCTCCCTAGACCTCCATCAAGCTTAGAAAAACACCCCCTAGTCTATCCCTTCAAGATAAATTTTTACATTTTTCGGTAGAAAAATGTCTCCGCCGAAGGCCGCTTCCTCTTAAAATTGCAGGCTCGCTATCGCTCGCAAGGAAATAATCGACACCTAAATGGAACGAAAGGTCTTAAAAATTGACAACTAAATGGGGCGAAAGGTGTTAAAATCGCCAAACTAATGAGCCGAACGTCTTATAATCTCAAAACTATAGTGGGGCTAAACATTAGGGAGAAGGGGGTCCAGAAAAACGGTCTGCCTCCCCTTAACTCATCTGATTAGTCGATGGATAATTATAAAGACACCACACTCACAATTCATTCATACTTTGTGTACTTCCATATATTATAAGATCACGACGAGGAATAGGACTTATTCATGTAACTTATATTATATTTACGTTATATTAATTTGGGGATCACGACGTCAGGCAATAGATAGATAGACAGATAGATAGACATTATAGTGTTTGCTCCCAAGTTAACACCCCCGCCTCTGAGTTTCTTCAGAGGTGTTCGTGAGTTTCTTCAGAGGTGTTCGTGAGTTTCTTCAGAGGTGTTCGTGAGTTTCTTCAGAGGTGTTCGTGAGTTTCTTCAGAGGTGTTCGTGAGTTTCTTCAGAGGTGTTCGTGAGTTTCTTCAGAGGTGTTCGTGAGTTTCTTCAGAGGTGTTCGTGAGTTTCTTCAGAGGTGTTCGTGAGTTTCTTCAGAGGTGTTCGTGAGTTTCTTCAGAGGTGTTCGTGAGTTTCTTCAGAGGTGTTCGTGAGTTTCTTCAGAGGTGTTCGTGAGTTTCTTCAGAGGTGTTCGTGAGTTTCTTCAGAGGTGTTCGTGAGTTTCTTCAGAGGTGTTCGTGAGTTTCTTCAGAGGTGTTCGTGAGTTTCTTCAGAGGTGTTCGTGAGTTTCTTCAGAGGTGTTCGTGAGTTTCTTCAGAGGTGTTCGTGAGTTTCTTCAGAGGTGTTCGTGAGTTTCTTCAGAGGTGTTCGTGAGTTTCTTCAGAGGTGTTCGTGAGTTTCTTCAGAGGTGTTCGTGAGTTTCTTCAGAGGTGTTCGTGATAGGAGGACTTTAATATTATTATTGTAACATTCCTTCGTTTCCTTCGGCTTTCAATAATTCGGTTCCATGTCATCTCAACCAGTAGACTATTTCAACCAGTAGCTCTCAACCAGTGCCAAATTAACCCAGACCAACCAAACTAGTGCCAAAATATAGTACTAACCTAACCTAACCTAACCGTATTGGTTGATTTGGCACTGGTTGAGAGCTACTGGTTGAAATGGTCTACTGGTTGAGTTGACCGGCTTTCAATAATTCAAATGCATAATGTTCTGAGTAAATATATGTTAGTACGGCATGATATGTAGCCTAAATAGTTTTGTACCTAATAACATTTATGAAGGCAGAGTGAGAGAAAGTGTATGTGTGTGTGTGTGTGTGTGTGTGTGTGTGTGTGTGTGTGTGTGTGTGTGTGTGTGTGTGTGTGTGTGTGTGTGTGTGTGTGTGTGTGTGTGTGTGTGTGTGTGTGTGTGTGTGTGTGTAACATTGCAGATAAGAAAGTCGCTATGGCTTATATGCCAACATCATAACCATTTGACATGCTCTTACATCATAACCATTTGACATGCTCTTACATCATAATAGTTGTTCGATTAAGGGAGGGGTCACCGTTTTTGTTTATCTTTCTCTCCTTTTCTCTCTCTCTCCCTGGCTTGTATCCATTCGGCCCCATTCAGCCAACTGTTTTAAGACGTTTATCCCCATCCAGGTGTCGATTTCTTCCTGGCGAGCGATAGCGAGCCAGCATTGTATGGAGAAGTCCGGCTTCGCCGGAGAAATTTTTCTATCGAAAAATTTACAAATTTAGCTTGCTGTCAAACAAATATATATATATATATATGGTGGCTCGCTACCGCTCGCCAGGAAGATATTGACACCTGGATGGGGGTAAAAGTCTTAAAACAGGAGGCTGAATGGGGCCGAATGGATACAAGCCAAAGAAAGAGAGAAAAGGAGAGAAAGATACAAAAAGCCGGTGACCCCCCTTAACACTAGACATTCACATCACCCCTCAAATTCTTCGAACAAGAGTAACTCGTGCAACAGAGACATTCCACCGACCCCCCCCCCCCCCCCCCACCCCCCGAATGACATTGCAATCATCTCCAGAATGATCTGTTAAGTATTTCGATCAATATTATAGCCTCAAAGCGTGACGGTATAATCCAATAAATGAGGCAGCTTGTATCAATATAGAGCAATGCACTCGTTCCGCTGTTTGCGATGGAGACATGGATATATATACGGTATATATATGTATATACAGTATATATATATATATATATATATATATATGTATATATATATATATATATATGTTTTAATCTCTCATTGGGGTTCGAACCGCCGACCGTCAGGACGATAGCCGACGCTTTAACCAACTCCACCACGGCGGCAGTGGTCGGCGGCACGAACACCACTGAGAGATTAAAACATTTAGTGGCTCACGTGTATTTGTGATATATATATATATATATATATATACAGTATATATATATATATATATATATATATATATATACTGTATATAAACTACAGACTTTTTGTAATTTAGTCTCACGCTTAAATTTAATTTGGAACTTGAGAATACTTTTGTAAGTAACCGTGGTATTTTGTAAGTAACCGTGGTATTTTGTAAGTAACCGTGGTATTTTCACTGCTTCTATTCAATGCCGTAACAACATATTATGCTGTAATTAAACGAACAATGGTAGTGACGAATTCGTTCTGGAGTTTGGGTTATCGGTACGTGATACCAGAAAGTTATTGAAAGTCCCTCAGTTTAACCCTTTCAAGATTCGATTACGCATTTCTTCTCTGTGTTCTTGCTATTATTAGACGTGTTTTTTCAGATTTGGAAGAGTATTTTTTTTTCTATATTCCAATTACTCCCTCTCGGGCATAGGCTGAAAGCCTGTACATTCAACCGCTAATCATTGAACGGTGAATCCTGTGAGGTCTCGTTCCAGTCGTGGTGGTGAGACATGCGAAGCACTTTTAACTGCAACCAGCCCCTGCAATCTTGCCTTCACAAGATGCAGGGGGCTTAGTTGCCCACTCACGGCTCAAAGCAGCCCCATCTCTGAATCATCCTCGCTCCAGTGCTTCACTGTCTTATCTCCTAAACTCGGACCCTCACTCTCAGAACACCACCTATTGAGCAATGATTAATGAACTCACTAGGCATTGTCCCCCTGTAACATATTTTGAATATGGGAATATTCATACAGTGCCATTTAATCAGGGAACAATAAGGGTATTTATTTGGCGTTTCGGTAGGCTTTGTGGTAATGCACTGATACTAGGTACAGCACAAATCCCATCCCAATAATATCTTCCCATTGACATATCGGGATTCGAGCCCGGGTCCGCTCAACACACCTCTCCTATGGTAGCCAGAGGGTTAAGGGGAGGTTTTTAGTGTGTTTCCTAGACTTCCATCAAGCTTGAAATTACACCCCCATGGCCCCCTTTCAAGATAAATTTGTACATTTTTCGGTAGAAAAATTTCCCGGCCGAAGGCCGGTTCCTCTTAAAATACAGGCTCGCTATCGCTCGCTCGCAAGGAAAAAATTGACACCTAAATGGGACAAAAGGTCTTAAAAGTAACATTAATGCGGTGAAAGCTCTTAAAATCGCCAAACTGATGGGGCGAACGTCTTAAAATATCAAAAGCAATGGGGCTAAACATGAGAGAAAAAAGGGGTCAAGAAAAAAATCCCTCCAGTGGAAATCTCCCCTTAATTGAGTTTTTAGCCTTATAATTCCCACAAATGCTTCTTCCTCAAGTGTATACAGTTGTCTACGGAATAAACTGTACAAATGCTTCACAATATTCAAAGAGTAAATTTTGCTGGTTAAATTATTGAGCAATAGTTTGACGCTTTCTCGTGTCTTCTTAAGCCGGTATCACACGAGAGCTTTTATAGTCAACATTCGATGATCAACATTTTTCTGGCAACATGTCTGGAATTATTTTGCTCTGGTATCGGAAACTAGACTGGTGGTAGATCAATTTAGGTGACAGAAATATTTGAAATGTTGACATCATAAGCTGCCAGACCAGTGTTGAGTAAAAATATTGAGGGCAAATGTGCTCGTGTGGTACCGGCTTTAGTTCAGTTCCTTCCGTCTTCCTTTTCTATGGCGTGATCTGCTTGGGTTAAGATGGTATGTACAGGAGCCTCACACCTTTGACTTAAGGGGAGTGACCTGCTTTTTGTTATTTCTGTCCTTTTCTCTCTTTCTCTGGCTTGTATCCATTCGGCCCCATTCAGCCAACTATTTTAAGACGTTTATCCCCATCTAGGTGTCGATTTCTTCCTGGCGAGCGATAGCGAGCCAGCATTATATGAAGAAATCCGGCTTCGCCGGAGAAATTTTTCTATCGAAAAATGTACAAATTTAGCCTGCTGTCAAACAAAAATTTAAAATATGCTGGCTCGCTACCGCTCACCATTAAAAAATTGACACCTGGATGGGGATAAACGTCTTAAAACAGTAGGCTGAATGAGGCCGAATGGATACAAGCCAAAGAGGGAGGGAGAGAATGATAAACAAACGCGAGGTGGGGGTTTCAGCGATGTGTGGCGTGCGATTCACATTCCTCTACCACTTTTTGTTCCGGGGCTTCGGGCGTCTTACACACACGACTTTGAGGAGACTCAACCAGTAGACTATTTCAACCAGTAGCTCTCAACCAATGCCAAATTAACCCAGACCAACCAAACCCGTGCCAAAATATAGTACTAACCTAACCTAACCTAACCTAACCTAACCGTATTGGTAGATTTGGTACTGGTTGAGAGCTACTGGTTGAAATGGTCTACTGGTTGAGTTGACCGGTCTCCTGTGTTACTTTCATTGATTTCATTAGTTAGGTTTATTTGTAAATTAATTGGTGGGTTGGTGAAAACTAATATGAAATTATCTCCGAAATAAATTTGTCTTAGGATAAATTTTAGCGATGAATTTGAATTGCACTTATGCATCCGACTAGTTATATAATTACCTCCGCTAACGAAGTTGGGGAGGTTATGTTATTGCCTCCGTTTTCTTTGTCTGTTTCTTTGTCTGTAAACAAGATATCTCAAAAGGTTATAAGCTGATGTTCACGAAATTTAGTGGACAGATAGGATATGTGCCAAGGCAGAAGTGAGGCAATTGACCACTTGCAAGTATCAGGCTATAAGGAAGTTGGAGTTTTTTACATTGATATTTAGCAGAATTACCAGCTAAAATACGGTTGTAGTACATTTATAAATACATACAACTAAATTTAACATACGTTTGATCCATTAGACATCTACTGTATTATTGTATTTCTGTTTAATACCGATGTTTACGGCACCAACTTCCTTATAGCCTGAAACTCGCAAGTGGAGCGCCCAAGACCAACACTAACTAAATAATATTGGTCTTGTTAGCCCGGTCTCCCGAGTGCCTCTCTAGTTTTTAAGGGAGCCCACCTCGCTTTTGTTTTCTCTTTCTCTCCCTCTCTCTTTGGCTTGTATCCATTCGGCCCCATTCAGCCTACTGTTTTAAGACGTTTACCCCATCCAGGTGTCAATATTTTCCTGGCGAGCGGTAGCGAGCCGGCATATATATATATATTTTTGTTTTGACAGCAAGCTAAATTTGTACATTTTTCGATAGAAAAATGTATCCGGCGAAGCCGGATTTCTCCATACAATGCTGGCTCGCTATCGCTCGCCAGGAAGAAACCGACACCTGGATGGGGATAAACGTCTTTAAACAGTTGGCTGAATGGGGGCCGAATGGATACAAGCCAGAGAAAGAGAGAAAAGGAGAGAAAAAAATCCGGTAAACCCTCTTAATGTAATTGTGACATTTTGATGCTTTCTTACATCGCCTGTGGGACGGCTGAGGGGGGAGGGGGGGGGGGGGGGGCGTCTACCATGAGAGCGGCCATTTGGTTCACATGCTCCGCTATCATCATACAAGATACACTATTATTCACAAAACCAGGTGTTCAAAATGGTGGTTACTGTAATATAGTTGGCTATATATAAGCTCCCCACATACGGCTTAGTTTTTTTTTTTTTTTTTTTTTTTTTAAGAGACAATGAACGGAGGAAGGAAAAACACAGATACAACAAAAAGGTCCATGTGCCTAAAGGCATCCTCCATTCATAAAATGTTTGTAACAACTGGATTTAAACATTTGTAGATTGTAAGTTTGTGGAAAGCAATTCGAGGGAAGTGAATTCCAAAGAGTAGTAGCTCTGGGGATAAATGAATTCTGATAAGCAGAAGTTCTGCATTGTGGAGGAGAAAGTGTAAATTCATGGGCGCTCTCAGCTGCCCTAGTTCTACGTGGAAAGATGTGGAGAGGCGGCACAATTGAAGCAAGTTCCTCGGAACAATTGCTGTGAAAATATCTGTAGAATAATGCAAGGGATGCAACGTTTCTTCGTATGGATAATGTAGGAAGGTCCTGTGTGATTGCAGGGTTATTGATTAATCTAATAGCTTTATTTTGAATTTTGTCCAACTGCCTCAATGCAACCACTCCACTTCCACCCCACAGAGGTGAACAGTAATCCATCTGAGAACGCACATGACTTTTATATATCACGGCCAACTGCTCGTCAGTGAAGAATTCTCGAACTCTGTACAGGAGTCCCAGTTTTTTAGAGGCATTCTTAGCAATGCTTCTACCATAATGTGTCCAGCTCAAGTTAGTAGTTAATGTTACACCGATAATGTCAATACTAGGGGAAGTGGGGATATTTACATCATTAAAATATATATGGGAGTCAGTGAGATTCTGTCGGTTAGAAAATTGAATGTATTTGGTTTTCTGTGCATTAAAGGAAACTAGATTCTTTTGTCCCCATCCATTAATTCTAGAAAGGTCCTGGTTCAGAGAAATTGCAGTGTTTATGTTTGAATTTATAAGATCGGGTTGGGTGAAAGAATTGGTAAATGTGAAGGAACTGTGGAGTGTTGAGTCATCTGCGTAGGAATGTATTGGATTATGAGTGGTAGATATGAGATCATTGATATGAATGAGGAACACAATTGGGGCCAAAACTGATCCCTGGGGAACACCAGCATTTATTGAGTGAAATTGAGAATAAAGGCCATCTACCATTACACGTATTTTTCTGTTATGAAGATAAGAAGAAATTAGTGGAACTAATGATGCAACGCCGTAGTGTGACATCTTCGACAATAAGGATTGATGCCAGACTCTATCAAATGCCTTTGATATATCCAGTGCTATTGTATGTGTTTCACCATGTTGGTCTGTAGCTTGGTTAATTTGATGCGTAAGAAGGCAAAGCATGTCTGCAGTTGATCGACATCGTCTAAAACCATATTGCCTATCACTGATTAATTTATTATTCTCAAGATGCTTAATTATGTGATTATTTAATATAATTTCAAAGACTTTACCAAGAGTGGAAGTTATAGCTACTGGTCTGTAGTTTGATGGATCTGAAGAGGCACCTTTTTTAGGAACTGGATGGATGTTTGCTTCTTTCCAGGGTACTGGGAAGCATGAGGTATGAGTACACAGACGGAAAAATTTGCCAATACAGGAGCGAGCACCAAGGAGCAATTCTTAAGTACTATTGGAGGAATTTCATCTGGACCAGGAGCCTTATCTACTGAGAGATTCTGCCAAATAGTTTTGACATGTCTGGTGTGGATCTTAAGTGAGGGAATTTCAGGCGAATTAAAATTAAGTACAGGGACATCTTGATTTATTTCATCTAAGGTTGAGTTGGTGGAGAAAATATCCGCAAGAAGGTTAGCTTTACCTCGTGGGTCACTTACAAGATTGCCAGTCGGAGATTTTAATGGTGGAATGGATGAAGCAGTAGTGAAGTTGGATTTAAATGAGTTAAGAGTAGACCAAAATATTTTGTTATCATTTGGATTATTTAGAAGTTTAGTTTAGTTTAGTTTAGTGCTCTTAGTGTGTGCGACAGGGAGTTCCGAGGAGTGAATGGTCGTCAAACGTACAGTCATATCAGGCTATAAGGAAGTTGGAGCCGTAAGCATCAATATAAAACGGAAAGGCAATAATAATGTAGGTTTGTGATGGATAGAAAGTATAATTTTACTTGTATAATTTGGTAAAACAAAAACAGAACACGGTTTTATTTGGTATTTTGCTATTATGAGACACGAAAAGTTATTTTTAAAGCATTTATACATACAGACAGACAGACAGACAGACAGACAGACAGAGAGAGAGAGAGAGAGAGTGAGAGTGAGAGAGATAATAAGAGGGTACACTGAATTTAGTATTATTAATGGAACAATGAGTGATAATTAGCGACATAAAAACACTACTTAAACGCCACTTGCTACTTCTTAGCGTTTATTTCAATTTATGATGATGAATGATGAATCTGGGTCGGGCAGTTAAGGTTAATGTGTATCATAAAAAAGTACTTACTATGCTTTAATCAGGCTTTAATATTTTAAATTAATATATATCACAAAAATAGATTAATATGATTTAACCTTTTTACTACGAGAGATCTGACCTAAGCGAAACAAAATCATCGTTTGTCGGTAGGCTAGATGGAAATGTATGCGTGGTAATTTATTCGTAATAATAATAATAATAATAATAATAATAATAATAATAGTAATAATAGTAATAATAATATAAGTAATAACAACAATAATATTAATACGAAATAATAATAATAATAATAATAATAATAATAATAATAATAATATAAGTAATAACAACAATAATATTAATACGGAAATAATTATAATAATAATAATAATAATAATGATAATATTTCATTAATCGATTTTAGGAGTAGAGTTGGTTGTTGGATAGAACATAATAATTGATATTGGTTCAGGAGTAATTTATCGAGAGGCCTTCCCTAGTGGTTAAGGCCCCATTAATTGCTCTTTCCATTCACATATGCATAGCCTACGTGAGTTGCAGTTGGGCTGTGTGTACATGCTTAGATTGTTATGCAGGATTCGAAGTTTCATAATAAATCGTAGGCAGTGTCCACCATTCTTTAACTGCCTTCGTGGTGTAATGCATAAGGTGTTGATATTCGGTGTGAGCGTCCTGGGTTCGAATCCACGGACTGCCACATGTGTTTGTAATATTTCATTAATCGATTTTAGGAGTAGAGTTGGTTGTTGGATAGCACATAATAATATTCCCTTTACATGTTACCCAAAATGTAACATCCGAACACTACAATAATCACCACCTTACCACCATCATCACAATCATTAAAACAACACCACGACTACAATCACAACACCAAGAACATTATTAACACCACACCACAATCGCCATACCATACACCACCACACCCTACCACCACATTCCACTTCAACAACATCACCACCACCACACCAGATACCACCAACACCACAACCAAATATACAACCATCACCACAATACACCACCAACACCAACACCACTACACACACCATACAACACCATCGCCAGATCAACTACAAAATGCACACCACCACCACCACCACAACATCCACCTCCTCCACCACCACCACTACCACCACTACCACCACCACTACCACCTCCACCACCACCACCACCATCTCCACCACATCCACCACACCACCTCACCAAACCGCCAACAACACACCAACAAATCAGACCCTCATTCCACCACCACCCACCCTGCCTCAGGTCACCAAGACCGCTAGGAAGGGTTTTCCTCTCCAGTAATATTGGGTGATTCGAGGTATTATATAATTATGTAATATTCATACTAAGAAAGCAATCATTAATTTATATGCTTCACTTGACTTGATTATTTTCAACTGGATTTTTTTTTTTTTTTTTTTTTTTTTTTTTTTTTTTTCCTGTCACCGATAAGATTTGTTTTTTGAACGTATGAATGTTCCTTGCCCTTTTTTTTTTTTACCTATTTATATATATTTTTAATGAGGTTTCAGATACTTTAGTTATATATATATTCTCTGTTTATCATAGAATTGTCTCAAGTATGTCATATTATTTTAAAGAGCACTCGACGATAAACAAACAATTACGAATGGGAAACTACAATGGTCTTTTTTTTCTCTCTCTCTCTCTCTCTCTCTTTCTCTTTCTCTTTCTCTTTCTCTTTCTCTCTCTCTCTCTCTCTCTCTCTCTCTCTCTCTCTCTCTCTCTTTTCCTCTCTCTCTCTCCTCCTCTTCTCTCTCTCTCTCTCTCTCTCTCTCTCCTCTCTTCTCTCTCTCTCTCTCTCTCCCCTCTCTACCCCATCCTCTCATACTCACTCTCTCCTCTACTCAAGTCCGCCTATCTCTCCCCTCTCTCGACCCCTCTCTCTCTCTCTCACTTCGTCCCTCCCTGCCCTAGTCCTCTCATCTCTGTCCCCAACTCTCTCTCTCTCTCCCACCTCTCCATCTCACCTCTCTCTCTCTCTCTCACCTCTCTCTCTCTCTCTCCGCCCTCCTCTCCTCTCTCTCTGCCTCCTCTCCTCTCCTCCCCTCTCTCCTTCTCCACTCCTCCTCTCAATCATCGTCTCTCTCCTCTGGACTCCCTCCTCTCTCCCTCTCTCTCTCTCTCTCTCTCTCTCTCTCTCTCTCTCTCTCTCTCTCTCTCTCTCTCTCTCTCAACAAGCCCCTACCTATCCTACGTAAATTCATAGACCAATAAATCGAACAAAACTTAAGAACACCACAATCCAACCAAAGAAATAATCAAAGTAGCACGAGAAAAACCACTTTGAAACTTACCCAACCCGTTCCAGATTGAAAAAAATATATATATATACAGTATATACAGAAGGCAAAAACAAAAAATCATATACAGACCAAAAAAAAAACATTATACAAAAGGCAAAACAAATAAAAACATTATACAGAAGGCAAAACAAAAAACAACATACAGAAGACAAAAAAAAAAAAAAAAACATACAAAAGGCAAAACAAAAAAACACAGAAGACAACCAAAAAAAAATGCAGAAGGCAAAAAAAAACAAATATATAATACTATATACAGTAGAAGGCAAAAAGTAAAAGTTGTATTCAAGCGTGCCAAATTTGTGTATACTTAGAGCAGCTACCGCACTTACGTTTTTCAATGGTGGAAACTTATATATATTACGCTAAGGAAGACCGGCTGTGCGTACTGTATTTATATATATTTGATTGGTGTTCGATTATTATCAGAGGATGGGGACTTTAGAATTCGGGATGGTATTATTTAATATTATATATACTGTATGTATATATAATTAAATTTCTCCTTTTTGTAGACATATGCAGTACGCCATATATTTTGCAATATTTTTTCAATTATGTAAAACTACAAGTTCACATAAAATCATCGACATAGGAACCTAAAATATTGACATCACCTTATCCATTCATATATATATATATATTGACATCACCTTATCCATTCATATATATATATATATTGACATCACCTTATCCATTCATATATATATATATATTGACATCACCTTATCCATTCATATATATATATATATTTTTTTTTTATTGGCTAAGGGTATCCAGTAGACGCGTTAAGGGGAGGTAGTTGGTTTTTCGAGTCCTCCTCCTCCCTCATGTTTAGCCCTGTTAGTTATGAGATTTCAAGACATTCGCCTCATTAGTTTGGCGATTTTCAGACCTTTTGCCCCATTTCTTGGCCAATATTAAGACCTTTCGTGCCATTTAGGTATCGATTTCTTTCCTGGCGAGCGATAGCGAGCCTGTATTTGAAGAGGAATCGACCTTCGGCCGAGACATTTTTCTATCGAAAAATGTAAAACTTGATATCGAAGGGAGGCCATGTACTGTAGGTGTTTTTTTAAAGTTTGATGGAGGTTTAGAGAGCAAACTAAACCCCTTCCTTAAACCATTGAACCGAACCAGTAAATTATGCTGCACAATACCGTCTTGGCTCTCTTAAGGGGAGATTTCCACTTGAGGGACTTTTTTCTTGACCCCTTTCTCCCTTATGTCTAGCCCCATTGCTTTTGAGATTTTAAGACGTTTGCCCCATTAGTTTGGTGATTTTTAAGAATGCATGTCTAGCCCCATTGCTTTTGAGATTTTAAGACGTTTGCCCCATTAGTTTGGTGATTTTTAAGAATTTCCGCCCCATTCTGTCAATTTTAAGACCTTTCGTGCCATTTAGGTGTCGATTTTATCCAGGCGAGCGATAGCGAGCCTGTAATTTAAGAGTAATCGGCCTTCGGCCGGGACATTTTTCTACCGAAAAATGTACAAATTTGTGATAATGTTTTATATTTTTCGGTAGAGAAATGTTCCAGTCAAAGGCCGATTCCTCCAAAATTATAGACTTACTATTAAAAAAGCAACAGTTCATTTGAGATTGAACACGATGGAGGCCTGTCAAAAGAAAGTGCTTAATCATGATAGTAAAGTTAATTATGTTATGGTGTCCACGAACATTTGCTACCGACTGTACTACCCTGGGGCGGTGGTGGTGGTGGGTACTAGTGGGCTAATTTGTCAACCTCTTATTATCGGGGTATGTAAAATAGTCGGCAAGAATTAATTTAAGTGAAGATTTTTAATTACTTTCCTCCTTAATTGGACCTCCATCAAGCCCCCAAGACCCCCCTTCGAAGCAAATTTTTTTATTTTTCGGTATAAAGATGACCGGCCTAAATTACAGGCTTCCTTCGCTCGCCTGGAAAAAATTAACACATACATGGCACGAAAGGTCTTAAAATAGACTAATAAATGGGACGAAAGGTCATCAAATCGCCAAAGTAATGGGGGCGAACGTCTTAAAATCTCAAAACTAATGGGGCTAAACATGAGAGAGAAGGTGGTCCAGAAAACAAAATTAATCATGATATAAAAAATAAAGATTCTACTGTCCTCGAACAATTGCTACCGACTGTACTACCCTGGGGGCGGCGGTGGGGGATAGGGGGCTAATTTGTCAACCCTTTATTAATTATCGGAGTATGTAAAATAGTCGGTAGGAAATAAGTGTAAGTGGAGATAAGGCGCTTTTCTAGACCACCTTCTCCCTCATCTTTAGCCCCATTATTTTGACGATTTTTTTAACCTTCGTCCCATTTCTGCCAATTTTAAGACCTTTCCTGCTATTTAGGTGTCGATTTTTTCCTGGCGAGCGATAGCGAGCCTGTAATTTAAGAGGAACCGGCCTTCGGCCGGGAAATTTTTCTACCGAAAAATGTACAAATTTGTCTTGAAAGGAGGTCTAGGGAGCGTCTTTTTAAGCTTGATGGAGGTCTAGCGAGGAAACTAGAAAAATAATAAATAAATGAAAAACTCGATCAAAAAGTGAAGGATCTGCCCTTAAGTGGAGATTTGAATTACTTTCCTTCTTAATTCGACCTCCATCAAGCGTATACAAAATTACCCCAAGACCCCCTTCGAAGTAAATTTGTGTATTTGTCGGTAGAAAAATTACCGGCCAAAGACCAGTTCTTCCTAAATTGCAGGCTCACTTCGCTCGCCAGGAAAAAATTAACACATAAATGGCACGAAAGGTCTTAACATTTACAAAGAAATCGGACGAATGGTCTTAAAATCGCCAAACTAATGGGGGCGAACGTCTTAATATCTCAAAATAAATGGATCTAAACATGAAGGCGAATGGTGTCCAGAAAATAAAGCCCCTCCTTAATTAATCATGATATTAAAGTTTGTTATGTTATGGTGCCCACGAACATTTGGTACCGACTGTACTACCCTGGGTCGGTGGTGGGTGGGTAGGGGGCTAATTTGTCAACCTCTTATTATCGAGGCATGCAAAATAGTTGGTAGGGAATAAGTTTAAGTGGAGATGTTTAATTACTTTCCTCCTTAATTAGACCTCCAGCAAGCGTATACAAAATTACCCCTTCCAAGCAAATTTTTGCATTTTTCGGTCGAAAAATTACCGGCCTAAATTACAGGCTCCCTTCGCTCGCCTGGAAAACGTTAACACATAAATGGCACGAAAGGTTTTAAAATTTAAAAATTTATGGGACGAAAGGTCTTAAAATAAAAAAAGTAATGGGGGCGAACGTCTTATAATCTCAAAACTAATAGGGCTAAACATGAAGGAGAAGGGTGTTCAGAAAATAGCACCATAATCATTATTATGAACAATTACAGTATATGTTCTGGTGTCTGCGAACATTTGCTACCGACTGTACTACCCTGGGGCGGTGGTGGTGGGTATGGGGCCAATTTTTCAACCCTTTATTATCAGGGTATGTAAAGTAGTCGGTAGGAAATAAGTTTAATGGAGATAGGTTTACTGAAGGGATGTCTTCAACCATAGCATTGCATTAATAACCTGACTAAGGATTATACAAAATGGGTGTAGTACCATTTTGTATATTACGCTGTATATATATATATATATATATATATATACCGGTATATATATATATATATATATATAAGGTGTAGTCCGTATATTACGCTGTATATATATATATATATATATATATATACCGGTATATATATATATATATATAATGGGTGTAGTACCATTTTGTATATTACGCTGTATATATATATATATATATATATATACCGGTATATATATATATATATATATATATATATTATATATAATATATATATATATATATATATGCCCGGTATATATATATAGGGGTATGTATATATATATATATATATATATATATATATATATACGGTATATATATACTGTATATATATATATATTTTTTTTTGTTTTTTTTTTCCTCTTTAGACCTCCATCAAGCTTTAAAAATTCCCCCAAGACACCTGAAGAAGCTATCTGAGAAACGTCAATAAAGTGCTCCTCCTCATTTGGTGTTTATATTCAAATCGAAGATAGTTTAATATACTGTGTATGGATTATTTATACAACATTGGTCATAGAATATCAAAATTAATTAATTATTTTGATTGAAATTATGCCTTTCCAGCGTCACAAACTAGGAAAGCAATTGGGTTTAAGGGGGTAGTAGTCGATTTGTATGGCCCTCCTTCTCCCTCATGTTTAGCATATTAGTTTTGAGATTTTAAGACGTCCGTTCCGTTAGTTTGGCGATTTTAAGAATTTTCGCCTCATTTCTTTGTCAATATCAAGACCTTTCGGGCCATTTAGGTGTCGATATTTTCCTGGCGAGCGATAGCGAGCCTGTAATTTCAAAAGGAATCGGCCTGCGGCCGGGAAATTTTTCTACCGAAAAATTTAAAAATGTATCTTGAAATGGGGCTAGGTTTTGCTTTAAGCTTGATGGAGGTCTAACGAGGACACTAATATATATATATATATATATATACAAAAAAAAAAGCACTACCCCCTTAAGGGAAATTGTTTTATGCCGAGACAGTTTGTAGAGCACTGGATTTGAACAGTATTTTTGAGGAATGTTTATTAATATGGATATTGTGTAGGTTTGTCTAGATCAGTGAATATATATATTTAATACAATGCATTAGGAGACAAATTATGGAACACTAAATATTTCGGATATAGACTAACAATTAACAGATGAATTAGTTAGTATGCTATGGTGAAGGTGTCGTATTATATATATATATATATATATATATATATATATATATTGGTTCAATATATTATAATAAAGCATATACAGGATTATTATTCATTGTAAATAATATTGACACGGAAAATAATGTTTATACCGGTATATTATTAGGCAAAATACAATTTTGTATTTGTATTAACTAATGTGGCTATATTAATTGAAATGAAAAAGTCCTGATATTGGATTCAATAATATACAAATAAAATACTATTATTATTTTTATATCATTTTCTTTGTCACTGCTTTTTTTATCTTTTTCTACTATTCTCTCTTTCTCTGGCTTGTATCCATTCGGCCCCATTCAGCCAACTGTTTTAAGACGTTTGTCCCCATCCAGGTGTCGATTTATTCCTGGCGAGCGATAGCGAGCCAGCATTGTATGGAGAAATCCGTCTTCGCCAGAGACATTTTTCTATCGAAAAATGTACAAATTTAGCTTGCTTTAAACAAAATATATATATATACAGTATATATATGCTGGCTCGCTACCGCTCGCCAGGAAAATCTTGACCCCTGGATGGGGGTAAACGTCTTAAAACAGTAGGCTGAATGGGGCCGAATGAATACACACCAAAGAGAGAGGGAGAGAAAGAGAGAACAAAAAATCGAGGTGGGCCCCCTTAAGGCAGATCATTTATAATCCTGTGGTCATGTAATCAAATATTATCATTGTTGTAACTTTGACATTGCCTGTATTTTCTCATTATCTTCAAGAGTGGAACCGAAACATCTAATACCTCCATGATAAGTGTTGCTTCAATATATATTTGTCTTTATAATTAAATTATGAAGAAACTTGTTGTTAACCCCTTAAGACTCCTATGACGCAGAGGTTGCCAGACTAGCAATAATAAATAGAGTTCTCTCACTCTTATAATTACCTCTCCAAAATTAGTTTTCTGCCCACAGCTAACTCAAAGACAACTGCAGAGGTTGAAATAACTAAACTAAAGGTGTCTAACAAAGGCTTTAAAGTATCCCCAATCGGCTCAAAATACCGTCATATGTCGGAGAGGGTTAATTGATGAAAGAAGTTACAGTAGACATGAATAGTTTCTAGGAAAGACAATATATATTTATCCATCCATAAACGCAAAGGCTTTCATTATAAAAGAGCTTGGCGTTTTTCCAAGTTGTCCTTTCCTAGAAGAACAGTATAGTTTGTATTGTGTTACGTAGGAGTTGATTGGTATGGCCGAAAATATATGATTATTTTTAGTAGAGGAAATTTGTACAAGTTTCTATAACCATATTTTCACCTAATTGAGAGGTTCATTTTTATAATTAGTCTTTTTCATTTTTACATCGTGCATGATATCGCTTGGCTTCGCATTAGAGGAAATAAAAAAGCGACGGGCGTGTTCATCCTATTCCTTGGGATAAAATTAATAGTTATTTTATGGTCCGAGAGTCATTCTTAAGCCGAATTCAATCTTCTGATGATAGAATGTACAGGCCCTCAGCCTATGCCCGAGAGAGAGTAGTTGGAATATAGAAAAAAAAAAAAAAAAAAAAATATATATATATATATATATATATATATATATATATATATATACGGTATATATATATATATATATATATATATATAATATATATATATATATATATATATATATACCGGTATATATATGCTGTTATGTGGATAGAAATAGAATGAAACAAAAATCCCATCCAGCTTTTGCTTTATTAACGCCACTGATCGTTCTTAAGCTAATTAAAGTCTTCTATTGTTAGCCAGAATCAACTAAATAAACCATGAATGAGAACCATGAAAGCAAGCAAGAGTGTGAATATAACTACGGTCGTCATGTTTCGTGCTCACTTCCGTTCTTCCTACATCGCCGCTAAAACCGCCGCTTTCGCCGATAGTCGCAAAAAACCCTTCCACGATACTTGGCTTGGATTATATTTGTATTTAAATATGTTTTTTATTGACAGTATAGCTCTTTGAGACTTAGATATCGTTTCTTAATGCATAAAATTGTCGATGGTCGATCAAATATAGTTGGTATACAAATTAAATTATAGTCGCAAAACCCTTCCTCAATACCTTAAGGGGATATTTCCACTTGAGGGATTTTTGTCTTTACGCCTTTCTCCCTCATGTTTAGCCCCATTGCTTTTGAGATTTTAAGACGTTCGCCCCATTAGTTTGGCGATTTTAAGAACTTTCAACCCATTTAGGTGTCGATTTTTTCCTGGCGAGCGATAGCGAGCCTGTAATTTAAGAGGAACCGGCCTTCGGCCGGGACATTTTTCTACCGAAAAATGTACAAATTTATCTTGAAAGGGGGTCAAGGGGGTATAATTTCAAGCTTGATGGAGGTCTAGGAAACACTAAAAACCTCCCATTAATAGTATTATTTATGTATTTATTTAATATTTATTGACATTATAACCCTTTGAGTCATAAATGTAGTTTCTTAGAGGCATAAAGTTGTCGATGGTAGAGAAAATATAGTTTATATACAAATTAAGAAAATATATACAGTATATGGTATATCCTGTTCGAAAAAAGTACACCCAAACTCTATAACCTCTATAACCTATAAGCGATTAGAGTGATCGAGCTAACATTTCTACCATTTGGGAAGAGTTAGCCAGGGAATAGGTGTGGAAATTTACAGCCCATTTTCTCTAGCCCTTTTTGAGTTACAGAGGTTAGGGTTCACGATGGCTGGCCTACCTACTTGGAGCAAAGCATATTAACGCAAAGTATATGCATGATAAATTACACCATATATTGGGAAATAAGTTATGACGATTACCATCACTAAAATATTTGTCTTGGTATCATAACATTATCCTTGTCTCCTAGGTGCTTTATATAATGTTATTGAGGTAATTGAAATACTCGTAAGGGGAGGTTTTTAGTTTGGTCTCTAGATATCCATCAATCTTAAGATTACACACCCTTGAGCCCCTTTCAAGATAAATTTGTAAATTTTTCGGTAGAAAAATGACCCGGCTTAAAGCCGGTTCCTCTTAAATTACAGGCTCGCTGTCGCTCGCCAGGATAAAATCGACACCTAAATGGAACGAAAGGTCTTAAAATTGACAGAAATGGGTCGAAGGTTCTTAAAATCGTCAAAATAATGGGGCGAACGTCTTAAAATTAGAAAAGCAATGGGGCTCAACATGAGGGAGAAAGGAGTCAAGAAAAAAATCCCTCAAGTGGATATCTCCCCTTAATGATAGAAGATTGCTCACTCAATAAAATTAAATATATCTCAGGCAAGATACAGCATATCAAATTCCTAACCTTGATCTTGTAAGTAACACATATTCCTACCTGTGACTAAGCCGATACATTAAGACTTATCGAATATTATACCAAATCTAGAATAATTACCTATAAATAATCTAATATAACTAATTTAAAACCTTATAAATAACTAATATGAGACAGATTCACAATGCCGTGAATACTTGAATGGAGAATTAAGGGGAGGTATTTAGTTTGTTCCCTAGACCTCCATCAAGCTTAGAATTACACCCCCTTGACCTCCTTTCAAAATAAATTTGTACATTTTTCGGTAGAAAAATGTCCCGGCCGAAGGCCGATTCCTTTTAAATAACAGGTTCGCTATCGCTCGCCAGGGAAAAATCGACACCTACATGGCACGAAAGGTCTTAAAATTGACAGAAATGGGGCGAAATGTCTTAAAATAGCCAAACTAATCTGGCAAACGTCTTAAAATCTCAATAGCAATGGGGCTAAACATGATAGAGAAAGGGGTCAAGAAAAAAAATCCCTCAAGTGGAAATCTCCCCTTAAACCCACATGGTGGTATAATGTGTTTATTATGACACGAGTATGAAGTAATAAACCTTGCCTGATTGTATAACTAATCTAGAATAGTTCGTATGCAGCTTCTCAGGAAATTGAAAGTGAAGTATCTACACCGTCCAAAATCTAGGATATAATAGAATAGGTTTGACAATGGTATATTATATCATTGGGTATACTGATAATGATATTTGTTTTAACTGGTGTAAATTGAGTGGTCAATCCTGTAAGTCCTTCAGTAAACTGGCATGGGTTGTCCCTCTTACAGGGGATAGGTTTGCTTGGGGGCATTTTGTGTATGGCCACCCCCATTAAGGGGAGTAAGGCGTCTGGCAATAGATAGATAAATAGATATATAGATAGGTAGTAAAATGGGTTTATTTCCACCAACATACCTTTAAATTGGTAGGTTATTATGGACACTTTACACAAACATATTTTTTAGAGTGTAGACATAATTTCAAGACTCACATTATCAGAAAATTAAAATTGTTTACCTGTAGCAATATTAAATCTTGCTTTGATTATGTTTTGAATACCATATATTATTGAGTTGGGATAACTTGTGGATCTTGGTAACAGAAATGTGTCTTAACTTTTATAATCATACATTGCTCATTTTATCGGAAGGTTAGGCTAAGTTTTAATATATTACTTTTTAATATTAGTCAAGCTAGACAAAACAATCTCCTAGAATCATCATTAGATTGAGACCAACTTAGTCTGGCATTTTAGTACCCGTGATATAATTGACATGTGGATATATATATATATATATATATATATATACAGTATATATATATATATATTCTTTATTAATTGTTTTATTTATTTATTTTTCACTTGTGTTGTTATATTTTATTATTTTATTTTGTATAGTTTCTTATATTTGTATATACTTATATTTTATTATTTATTCTTTCATATTTTATTATTTTTAACTTGCGTCAACTAAAATACGGCAATTCAAAAAGTAGCGCTGTATTATTTCCCTAATATAATGTACCGACTCCCCTAACTTGTTGCCACCCCGTAAGACCTACTGTAGGGCAGCGACAACCAACCAACCTATTTGTTGAAGTGGTCACTATACACGGTCAACAGTGTGGTTACAATAGAACCTTCAAGTTATGTTAAGGGGGGTCACCTGCTTTGTTAAGGGGGGTCACCTGCTTTGTTAAGGGGGGTCACCTGCTTTGTTAAGGGGGGTCACCTGCTTTGTTTGCTCTACTTCTCTCTCTTTCTCTGGCTTGTATCTATTCGGTCTCATTCAGCCTACTGTTTTAAGACGTTTATCCCCATCCAGGTGACGATTTCTTCCTGGCGAGCGATAGCGAGTCAGCATTGTATGGAGAAATCCGGCTTCGCCGAACACATTTTTCTCTCAAAAAATGTACAAATTTAACCTAATGTCAATAAAATTTAAATAAATATGCTGGCTCGCTACCGACCACCAGGAAAAAAATCGACACCTGGATGGGAATAAACGTCTTAAAATAGTTGGCTGAATGGGGCCGAATGGATACAACCCAGAGAGAGGGGGAGAGAAAAAACGAGGTGGGCCCCCTTAACCAGCTTAGTACGAGGGCGCAATGTATCTTATTTATTGTAAAATAAAATTCAACAGACGATTTTATTCAGGAATGATCTGTGAAATTAAGGCGTTTAACCCTTTCAAGCTCCAATACGCGTTTCTGTTCTGTTTCTGGCTACTATTATACGATTTTATTCAGATTAGTAACGGTATATGGAAGTCAAAGGGTTGATTGAGATAGTTTTGACCCTGTTTAATACCCACAGCTCCTTCCTAAGCTGCATAAAATCGTCTAACGATAGCCAAAATAAACTGCTAAAAGGCGCCAGAGCTTCAGAGGGTTAATGGGTATACACTTTTGATTTTGGCAATTATACTAAACTTGCCATAATTTTTGGTTACCGCCAAACACAATTTAACAGGATTAAGGGGAGATTTCCACTTGAGGGATTTTTTTCTGGACCCCTATCTCCCTCATGTTTAGCCCCATTGCTTTTGAGATTTTAAGACCTTCGCCCTAGTAGTTTGGCTATTTTAAGACATTTTGCCCCATTTCTGTCAATTTTAAGACCTTTCGGGCCGGTAAGGTGTCGATTTTTTCCTGGCGAGCGATAGCGAGCCTGTAATTTAAGAGCAACCGGCCTGGACATTTTTCTACCGAAAAATGTAAAATTTATCTTAAAAGGGACTCAAGGGGGTGTAATTTTAAGCTTGAAGGAGGTCTAGGGAACAAACTAAATACCTCCCCTTAATATACAGTACTGTGATGTAATAGTGTATACAATTGCTAACATTACATTTTCTATATGGGTGATTTTTGTAATATGTGGAGTTTTTACCATTATCATTAGAGTTTTAAGGGAGGGGTCACCTGCTTTTTTTTTATCTTTCTCTCCTTTTCTTTCTTTCTCTGGCTTGTATCCATTCGGCCACATTCAGCCAACTGTTTTAAGACATTTATCTCCATCCAGGTGTCAATTTCTTCCTGGCGAGCGATAGCGAGCCAGCATTGTATGGAGAAATCCGGCTTCGCCGGAGATTTTTTTTTATCGAAAAATTTATAAATTTAGCTAGCTGTAAAAATATATATATATATACTGTATATAGATGCTGGCTCGCTACCGCTCGCCAGGAAAATATTGACACCTGGATGGGGGTAAACGTCTTAAAACAGTAGGCTGAATGGGGCCGAATAGATACAAGCCAAAGAGAGAGGGAGAGAAAGAGAAAAAAAGCGAGGTGGGCTCCCTTAATGTATATATATATTTACCTGAATGATAGATACGAAAATATGATTTATAATCTTTATATTATTGCTTAACCTTCGTGGCAATAAATGTCTATAAATGAGTGGCCGTGGAATGATTTATATTGCAATAACTGTTTTTAGGTCCAGAGTACAGCCGGTATCACACGAGAGCTTTTATAGTCAACATTCGATGATCAACATTTTTCTGGCAACATTTATGGGATATTTTGCACCAGTATCGAACACTAGACTGATGGTAGATGAATTTAGGTGACCTAGTTTAAATGTTGACCTCATAAGCTGCCAGACCAGTGTTAAGGATAAATGTTGAGGGAAAAAGCGCTCGTTTGAGACCGGCTTAAATTAAAGTTTAGATCATGTAGTACGGTCGCGCTAATAAGTCATGTCCCAGCTGTCATTACGTTTGGCTTGCTCTGCGCTGTATTAATGTCTGTCAGATGTTGAATAGGGTGGGTAAGTGTAGGAACATGTTTTGTATATTTCACTCGATATGAAGAAATTAAGCTTAGATATTGCTGATGCCAATTATTGATCAAAATACAATTGGTGCCGAGACATCACTTATTAGCGCGACTGTACCTCTCAAAACAAAATTGCAGCGTAGTAATCCACTCAACGACGGACAATGTATTTATATAATAGGCCTACGTATTGTTTTCATTAAATATTATTAATAGGGGAGATATCCACTTGAGGGATTTTTTTCTGGACCCCTTTCTCTCTCATGTTTAGCCCCATTGCTTTTTAGATTTTAAGACTCTCGCCCCCTTTAGTTTGGCGATTTTAAGAACTTTCGCCCCATTTCTGTCAATTTTAAGAACTTTCGTGCCATTTAGGTGTCGATTTTTTCCTGGCGAGCGATAGCGAGCCTGTAATTTGAGAGGAATCGGCCTTCGGCCGGGACATTTTTCTACCGAAAAATGTACAAATTTATCTTGAAAGGGGGTCTAGGGAGTGTAATTTTAAGCTTGATGGAGTTCTAGGGAAGAAACTAAACACCTCCCCTTAATGTATTTTATGATGCATTTTATGACTTTTTTTTAAAGGGGGTAATACTTGGTTTTTGGGCTATATATATATTTAATTAATTTTTAGTTTCTTCGCTAGGCCTCTATTAAGCTTAGAAAAACACCCCCTAGACCCCCTTTCAAGATAAATTTGTACATTTTTGTGCTATCTCTCACCAGGAAAAAGTCGACACCTAAAGGGCACGAAAGGTCTTAATATTGACAACAAAATGAGGCGAAAGGTCTCAAAATCGCCTAACAAACGGAACGAACGTCTTAAAACCTCAAAACTAATGTACTAAACATGAGGGAGAAGGGGGTCCAGAAAAAGCTAAAAGTGCTACCCCCTTAATAATATATATATATATATATATATATATATATATATATATATATATATATATATATATATATACACAGTATATATATATACGGACAAAGGTACACTCGGATACCAAAATATCTAGCCCACTCAGGATAATTCGTGGACCTTCTATGTTTCTATCCAATTATATCTATCCGGATTGATTTTTGGATAGAACTTGCTTTCAAACAAATAGTATATATATATAGTTTTGTTGTTGATTTATAGACAATTCTATATATATAAATTCGCTTCCAGAGATATGCTTCCATAACTAGAAATAGGTGAAGTCCAGTAATGTGTATGAGTGGGTTAGAGACTATGGTGTCCGAGTGTACAGTCGGGGGTATTAAGTGTTGTCATAGATTCCAGTGGTTTTCGCTCAACAAGTGTTATTGGTGTCTTTATAGTTACTGGGAAAAGTGCTTATCCCTCAGAGTATTAGCCAGTGTCCGATACGTTGTGAAATATCTGACAACACTTATTAACCTCGACTGTACATTGCAATATACAGACTATGTATATGAAGATCAATTATAAAGTACCGGTATTATATTATTACCTGTCGCGAAGATCAGACTAGCAGTGTCATAGTGGTGTCTATATGACGAAGATGGTGTTGCAAAGTTGATAGTAGTGCAGACGGTAGCAGCTCCACCTCCCAGATTCCATTCCATTAATTGCCCTCTTGCGAGTTTCAGGCTATAAGGAAGTTGGAGCCGTGAACATCTATATTAAACAGAAATGCAATAATAATGTAGGTTTCTGATGGGTAAATGGTATGTTGAATTGGGTTTTATGTATTTATATATTATGTACTACGACCGTATTATAGCTGTAAACTATGTTAAATATCGATATCTACAACTCCAACTTCCTTATAGAACGAAACTCGCAAGTGGTCAATTGAATGAAAGGTGTTGATGTCAAGTGGAGTTTCATAGATCATCACTGGGTTCCTCATACTTCGCTCGGTATGGGATAGACAGCACCCTACCGGCATATTTAAGAATACTGCTCCTGGTACCTCCCGCACCCGCCACCTCTCCCTCCCTCCCTCCCTCCCTCCCTCCCTCCCTCCGCAATTATGGTACCTAGCCGCGAACCCTGCACCACACCGCGTATACACCGACACCAAGATGTATACTGTATATACCTTGACGACACTACACTTTACGCCACCATACCTGGGTTTCCGTGCACTGTTTCTTAGTCACCGGAGTTGTATGCGGGCGCCGATTTATCCTCGAATAAGGAATTCAGACGGTGAATCACTCCCAGAATTCAATCCGCGACTTTCGGTTTACACTCGTATGTGACATGAATTCCAGGGTATTTATAGAACGACACTTTAATGAACTGTCCAAATGGAAACCCATGCTACTAGACTATGCCTTGAGACAGCGAATCTTACGAACAAGAGCTCCCATGTCGGTACCGGTACCGTAGATTCCGACAGTCGGGATTATGTATTAGCCACAATATCGGGGAAGGCACCACACGACTAACTTTCCCGAGTCTGACATGCCCCCCACACCCCCACGCCCCCCACACATCGTTCACACACACCCCAAACCCCCCACACATCCTTCGCACACCCTCCCAAGCCCCCATACATCCTGCACGCACCATACCGCCCGAGAACAGCCCTGTGCGTGTCTACCAATGGACTGGAGTGAGGTGTTTGGCTAACCTGAGAGAGGGAAGGATCGCGGGATGTTGCGGGTTGGGGCGAGAGGCGGTGAATGCACATCTCGCGTGTATGTGTGTGTGTGTGAGAGAGGATCCTGGACAGCTGTTGTTGCCTACCTACCTACCTACCCTATGGTCCCTCAGTCCAAGGCCTTGCTACTTACAAGACTACCTACCAACCTGTTTACCAGCCTGATTACTTAACAAATGTCCAACCCAACTACCTACCTACCTACCTACCTACCTACCTACCTACCTACCTACCTACCTACCTACCTACCGACCGACCGACCGACCGACCGACCGACCGACCGACCGACCGACCGACCGACCGACCGACCGACCGACCTACCTACCTACCTACCTACCTACCGACCTACCTACCTACCTACCTACCTACCTACCTACCTACCCACCCGCCCACCCACCCACCCACCTACCCACCCACCCACAAACCATCTACCTACCTACCTACCATCCAACCACCCAACCAACCCACCCACCAACCAACCATCCTTCCAACTCACCCACCCAACCAAGCAACCACCCACCCACCCTCCCTACCTACCTACCCACCCACCTACCTACCGACCAACCAACACACCCACCCACCAACCAACCCACCCTCCCTCCCTACCTCCAACCCAATCAACCAACCCACCACCCTTCCACCCTCCCAACCTACCAATCAACCAATCAAGTCACCTATCTACCTACCAACCCATCCAACCAACCAACCAACCTACCACCCAATCAACCTTCCCTCCCACCCAATCAACCTTCCCTCCCACCCACCCTCCCTCCCTCCCTCCCAACCAACCAACCAACCCTCCCTCCCTCCCAACCAACCAACCAATCTTCCAACCCACCCACCCACCAACAAACCTTCCTCCTCCTCCACCTCTCCTCACCATCTCTCTGGACTGTCTTCATCTCCACGCCAGCTCTAATAATTGATACCGTACTTTGTTACACACTTCACTTGACTACCTACCAACCAACCAACCAACCTAGCTACCCATCCTCCCTCCTTCCTTCCCTACCCTACCTACCTACCAACCAACCAACCAACCAAACACCCTACCTCCCTCCTTCCGTACCTAACAACCAACCAACCCACCAACCAACACACGCCCTCCTCCTCCACCTCACATCTCCTCTGGACTGTCTTCATCTCCACACGATCTCAAGGCCAGCTCTAATAATTGATACTCTCTAACGTACTTCACTCTCGCTCGTCTCAACGCCTTCAGTCTGCTTGATTCCTCGGGGTTTTCTGGACCCTCCTTCTCCCTCATGTATTGCCCCCTTCGTTTTGGGAAGAGAGAGAGAGAGAGAGTATGAAGCATGTACTGTTGTTGTTGTTCCCCAAGCTGCCTGGCCGAACAGCCCCAAGGCCCCGAGCAAGGCCGAGGCCATAACCGAGCGCCCCCACAGAACCCTCCCTGCCGACCACAATAAAGCCTGGGTAACCGAAGCCACTCCATGGCGGGGAGCTGAGGAGGGTGCGGAAACGCCCGGGAAACCAAAGACCCACCCAGGAGGGCCCTGTGCCCCTCATCAATTATGAAGAGAAAGTTGAGGGGCAAAGGAAAAATGTGACGCTTTGGCTTCCAATCTTGGTAGATTGGGAGGTCAATCCACGGAAGAGACGCCGTCACTTGAGATTTAGAAAATATGTAAGTAAAAGGAACAGTCAGATTAAGCTATGGGTATGGCAGAGATTGCTCAGTTCTCACTCAGATAGACCAGCCCATCACCACAGCATGTACTGTAGAGCTTGAACACTTGCTGAAGGTTTCAATCTTACCCAGACTCATTCTAAGTTTGCTAAAGTCCATCTTCTAATAATTTTGCAACCTTTTATTTGCTCTCTTTGTCATTGTTTTCTTTTGTTTATGTTAATATTTAGTGATGCAATCTAGAATAATCAGCCAATCAAGCATGCTAATCAGAGACTTCTTGTGTCCGTCTCCAACAAAACCAATTATTATGATGGCAGTGCGCAATCATGAGTCGATCACATTACTTCTTATGGTACGAGAACCGCCGCCGCAGGGGTTGCTTCCATTATACCACCTCTCTGCATCTTTCCACGCAGTACTAGGGCAGCTGGAAAAGACCATTAATTTACATTATCTCCTCCACAATGTAGGCTTCCACTTATCAAAATTCATTACCCCCAGAACTACTACTCTCTGGAATTCACTTCTTTGTGTTGCTTGACACAAACTTGCAATCTACAACAATTGGTTAAGGGCAGATTTTTAGTGTGTTTCCTAGATTTCCATCAAGCTTGAAATTACTCCCCCTTGACCCCCTTTCAAGATAAATTTGTACATTTTTCGGTAGAAAAATGTCCCGGCCGAAGGCCACTTCCTCTTAAATTACAGACTCGCTATCACTCGCCAGGAAAAAATCGACACCTAATTGGCACGAAAGGTCTTAAAATTGACAGAAATGGGCGAAAGTTCTTAAAATCGCCAAACTAGTGGGGCGAAACTCTTAAAATCTCATAAGCAATGGGGCTAAACATGAGGGAGAAAGGGATCCAGAAAACAATCCCTCAAGTGGAAATCTCCCCTAAAGTAAATCAATAACTGTTAGCAAAATATATATATATCTATCATATCCTCGACACACTTATTCGACGCCATGACTGATACTAGGTAGGCATGGTGTGTATTATCAACGTTTTAGATATGTGATCGAGTCCGCCAGTGAAGGAATACTGACACTTTGGTGTAGTGTAAAGGATTTGCTATAGCCGGCCAAAAGTGGTTGAGCTGGTTTCTCTCTCTCTCTCTCTCTTCTTCTTCTTCTTTTTTTTTTTCTTTTTTTTTATCTCTTCCACGAACTCCTTCATTCTCTCATTCTCCCTACTGCTCTCTCTCTCTCTCTCTCTCTCTCTCTCTCTCTCTCTCTCTCTCTCTCTCTCTCTCTCTCTCTCTCTCTCTCTCTCTCTCTCTCTTTCTCTCTCTCTCTCTCTCTCTCCTCATAGGCAAACATTCTCCAATACATATTGTTATTATATTGTAAATAATGTAACAAGAATAACCACTATTGGTGGAAATAAACTTATTATTATTATTATCTCTCTCTCTCTCTCTCTCTCTCTCTCTCTCTCTCTCTCTCTCTCTCTCTCCCTCAAGTTGATAATAAAGACATCACTCCTCACCTCCCTCGACCGACCAACAATCATCATTCCCGCGCCGCCGCCGCAGCTGCCGATACAGTGAAGGTGTAGTGAAGAGTTTTAGCACAGAGAGAGAGAGAGAGAGAGAGAGAGAGAGAGAGAGAGAGAGAGAGAGAAAGAGAGAGAGAGAGAGACAGAGAGAGAGAGAGAGAGAGAAAGGGACATGATAGGAGAGGGAGAGATAATATTGTATAAGAGAGAGAGAGAGAGAGAGTAGACACAAGGAAAAGAGTAGCCGGGTATGAAGTGGCTGGGAACGAACGGACCGAGACTGTGGATCCGGACGGGGTTTACGGTCTATTCGTCTTCAATTCATTTAGCTCGAAGTTACTTGAACGAAAGGATCTGTAGACGAAGGGACTTGTTGACGAAGCCACTAAGACCTGTCGACGGAAAGAACTGTCAACGAAGGGACGTGTTGAAGGAAAAGACCTCTTGATAATAATATGGCCTTCAGACGAAACACACCTGTGAAGTTATGGACGAAAAGAATTGCGATCGAAAAATAATAAATACAAAATAGATTTTTTTTTTTAAATGGAAAACAAATTACGAACGAATATACCAGTGGGCGAAAAGTCCTCAGATCCTCGTGGTGGTGATTGGATGGGCTAAAATACCAGTGGGCTAGATAACGATCATAATAACAATAATAATAATATAACTATAACCAAAAATACCAGTGAGCGAAAACAAAATATAGCCGAAAATACCAGTGAGCGAAAACAAAATATAGCCGAAAATACCAGTGAGCGAAAAAAATGAAAAAAACAAACTATAGACGAAAATATCAGTCAACGAAAAAACAACACGGTATTGGTGGTGACGGGTGAAGGAACATGATTGGCGCCCACCGGATGAAAAGCCTGTTTGTAATTGGACGATTCATAGACCAATTACAAAACCGCGAAACGCAACACGCCGAGCGTCGACAGCCAATGAGGGACGGCCTTCCCGTTGGTAATTAAGGGGGGTCACCTGCTTTTTTTGGCTTATACATTCATTCATTCATAAATTCTTAGTTTCCTCACTAGACATCCCTCAAACTTAGACAAAAATCCCCTCAAGATAAATGTGTACATTTTTCGGTAGAAAAAATTTCCGGCCGAAGGCCGATTCCTCTTACAATTACAGGCTCGCTATTGCTCGCCAGGAAAAAATCGACACCTAAATGGCACGATAAGTCTTAAAATGTATAACGAAATGGGACGGAAGGTCTTAAAATCGCCAAACAAATGGGCCGAACGTCTAAGAATCTCAAAAATATTGGGACTAAACACGAGGGAGAAAGGGGTCCAGAAAAACGACCGTCTCCCCTTAAAGGCCTTGCGATCCGATAACAAACCCTTTGATCGGGTCTTTGCCACGGCCAGACGATTTTATTACAATGATTACGAAATGATTAAAAGACTATAAGCGGCCACATACCGAGCCCCTTCTCCCTCATGTTTAGCCCCATTAGTGTTGACATTGTAAGACGTTCGCTCCATTAGTTTAGCGATGTTAAGACCTTTCACCCCGTTTATTTGTCAACTAGGAGGGGTACCCGGCGTTGCCCGGGTTTAAATTCTACTACCATAATCACCATCATCAATCACTACTACCACAATCATCACAATACTACTACTACCATAATCACGGCCTCGACCTCCCTGTGCCTCATTAAACGGCGACCTCGATTTCGGCCGCTAAATGACCTCCGATTTTGGATCTGACCTCATCCGTACCCCCATTTTGGGGAGCTGCGAACAACTTTCGTTCCATACACCTTTTCGATCGGAGGCCTTCTGCCCCAAACGGCCATTTTTTTCGCATTTTTTTCGCTCCCGTATACTACATAAGTTCTGCCGAAAATTGTATTAAACAAAAGTGTCTCTGATTTCCACTAAACTCGCCTAAAACCATCTCCAAAGCCTGGGCTTTCCAACGGTGCCCCACACTCCCACCTGGCACCAAAACTGTGGGAGGAGTTTAGTAACAAAGGTCGGGTAACTGACAAACAGACAGACAAACATTGACCTTTATTTATTAAGATATTAATACCTTTCGTGCCATTTAGGTGTCGTTTTTTTCCTGGCGAGCGATAGCCAGTCTGCAATTGAGAATGAACTTTTGTACCGAAAAATGTGCAAATTTATCTCGAAGAGGTGTCTTGGTGGTGTTTTATGTAGAGGTACTTCTGAGAATAGTAAATAAAAAGGCTATTATTCGAGAACAGACGCACTCAGTCTGGGATTTGAGTCGAGATATTTATCATTGTGGTATGTGAGCGTCAGAGTAAGTAGGCTATATTGAAGTATGCGTGTTTGTGTATGTTATGTGTAAGTGTGTGTGAGGGATAGGGAGAGAGAGAGAGAGTGTGTGTGTGTGTGTAAGTGAGAATGTATAAGTGTAAGTGTATGTTATGTGTAAGTGTGTGTGTGTGTGTGTGATAGTAGTAGGGTATAGTGAAGTCATACCGGTGGAGTGTAACAATATTTGCTGACCACCGACACCGTCTGTGTGTGTGTGTGTGTGTGTGTTAGTAGTAGGGTATAGTGAAGTCATACCGGTGGAGTGTAACAATATTTGCTGACCACGGACACCGTCTGTGTGTGTGTGTGTGTGCGTGTGTGAGTGTGTGTGTGTTAGTAGTAGGGTATAGTGAAGTCATACCGGTGGAGTGTAACAATATTTGCTGACCACGGACACCGTCTGTGTGTGTGTCTGTGTGTGTGTGTGTGTGTGTGTGTGTGTGTGTGTGTGTGTGTGTGAGAATGTATAAGTGTAAGTGTATGTTATGTGTAAGTGTGTGTGTGTGTGTGATAGTAGTAGGGTATAGTGAAGTCATACCGGTGGAGTGTAACAATATTTGCTGACCACCGACACCGTCTCGATGCTCTGATGGATCACTTCCGGACTGGGATAAAGGGGTAGGGTGTGTGTGTGTGTGTGAGAGAGAGTTACACAGTTACTCAGACCACACAGACCTAGCGGTCCCAATTAGGTGATCCGGCCTTAATACTACTAGACAGAGACAGTTTATAGTGGAAGAATAGGACAGTAACGTATAAGGCTCTCTCCCCACCCTTCGCTCCCTCTGGCTAAAAAGCCATACCGGATAATAGGATGAAGTGTAACGTTTTGGGTCAGGAAATGCCCACAAGGAAAGTGTTTATGTAGTATAGGAAGACATTGGTTTGAAAGGGAAATTACACATGCCTACTGATTAATTCATATTAATCCAATCTTCATCAGATGATCGTCCAGTCTTTTCTTAAATGTATCAATTGAATTACTGTCGACCACCTCCCTTGGTAAACTATTCCACTTGTTAACCACATGGTATGCGAAGACATTTTGTGTCACATATTATGATGCCCTTTTTCCAATTAATTTCATTCCATTACCTCGGGTTGCAGCATTATTATTTATCGTGAACAGTGCACGGATACCGTATCTACTCTGTCAAATCCTTTAAGTATCTTAAAACACCCGATAAGTTGGCCTCGCAACCTCCTTTTCTTTAGCGAGAACAAATTTTATCTTTCATAATATGGCTTGTTTTTCAGAGAGGGAATTAGTTTAGTTGCTCTACGCTGCACAGATTCGAGTTTTTTTAATGTCTGTCTTAAGATACATGGACCAGAACCGTACAAGAGAGACAGGAAGGAACACATAATTACCCTATAAGTACCACATTAACAGAGTAACCATACCCTTTGGGGAGAGAGAGAGAGAGAGAGAGAGAGAGAGAGAGAGAGAGAGAGAGAGAGAGAGAGAGAGAGAGAGAGAGAGAGAGAGAGAGAGAGAGAGAGAGAGAGAGAGAGAGAGAGAGAGAGAGAGAGAGAGAGAGATCAAGGCCTTCATGTAAAAAAAAAAAAAACAAAAAAAAACTTGCAGGTTAGTTGAGATTAAAATTCATTTGATGAAAGGTAAATACAAATCCTTAGTATATTTAGAAAGAGCCTTATATGTCCAAGATGTCATGTTATGCCTAGTATTATTAATTAACCCCTACTGTACCGGCGACGTATTTGTTTTTCATTTGATTTCAGCTACATTTAGACGATTTCATGAAGCTTCGGAAGGATATAATCTTCAACAATACACAAATCGACCCTTCATCTTCTCTCAATATGCTTGGTGTTGTTTTTCCTCTGACTTTTATTGGAAAGATCGTATTACCACTCTTGTTAAAACTGCTTCCCAGAAATGTTGTGTGCTCAACCGTTTCCGTGGGTTCCACACCCCGCCCAGCTTCTTGTTCTGTACAGGGACACAGTGCACCCATGTATCCAGTATTGTTCACATGTGAGGGGAGGCTCCACGCATACCGCACTTCTCGAAAGGGTAGTCAAAAGCATTTTGTCTTATAAAATCACCTCTTCTTACGAATTTCTTACAATCTCTCTCTACGCGCCGCAATGTTGCATCTCTTTCACTCTTCCCCCGCTATCACAATAATCAATGTTCTTCAGAGCTTTCTCAGTGTATACCTCCTCCATTCCGGGGAGTGTGGCCACCCATCTTTCAACACATTCCTACCCCTATTGTGTCCAACTCTCTAACCCAAGAGTGAACCGATTTTCCCAGTCTTTCCTTTAGTCAACAATAAAATTTTGAAAATATCTGCCTCAGTATGTCATTCCTTCATCCTATGACTTAAACTGCTTCAAGCTCCGTGTGTCCAGACATATAGACTCAAACGTACCTACCTATAAATTGGCTCTATCACACTTTCAACTTTTGAGGGGGACAGTTGTTACAGGCAGCTTTGCCTTTTGTCTCCTTCATACACAAGACAAAATATATAAAGAAAGAAAGGGAAAAAAAAAGAAAAAAAAAAAAAAAAAAAAAAAAAAAACACATGTTATCATTATATACCCCAGGAAATTAAGGCTATAATTCCTCGTTTCCGCCGATCGTTTGTGACCCTCAGAGAAACACTACACGGTTCTTAAAGAGGGTAGGGAAGGAACCAATTGATACCTCCGCCCCGCTTATTACGGTGGGTAGGCCTGGCTGGAGGTGCTAATTGGCTGTGGCAGGTGTGATTATTAGAGAGGGCCCCTAGGGGGTAGGGAGTGATGGAGGGGGGAGTACAAAGGGTACAAAGGAAATCAAGCAACAACAGATCTAGTGACCCTTCTAGGTTGCTTGTCCTCCAAAACACTGAGGATCAAGTGTCCAAACAGTGGTTTAGAGTGGGTAAGGGAACATTGGAAAGGGAATTACTGCCCTGGAACTAATGTCCGTGGCAGGATTAGGAAGTTAGTAGGGGACAGATGGGTTAGTAACTGAGGGGGGGATAAAATAAAGTTATTCATTTACAAACGCAGTCAGTCGCGGGTTTGATGCGAGATATTTGTCTAGGCGGAGTTTAAATGAATCAACGGTGATGCAGTCTATAACGTTTCGGGGAAGCCCATTCCACAAGTTGACAACTCGATTGAAGAAGAAATTCTTAGATTCGTGTGAGTTAAAAGATTTACCAATAATTTTGCAACCGTTTCCCCGCGTGTAATTAGATTGGTCGATAGTGAAGTACTTACTACAGTTCATATTGTCGATATGTCGGGGAGAGTGGGTGAGAGAGGGTATGTGTGTGGGTGTGGGAGAGAAAGAGGTATAATTAGGCCCATTTGAGTACCCTTTTAGTAGATTAACTGCGCACCTAGAGGATATTATCTGGGAGAGAGAGAGAGAGAGAGAGAGAGAGAGAGAGAGAGGGGGGGGGGGGGATGAAAGTGAGCGAGTTTGAAAGAGAAGTCTAGTGAATGTGTGAAAGAGGTATGATTAGCCCCCTATTAGTAGAGTAACCGCACACCTAGTGAGAGAGAGAGAGAGAGAGAGACGAGAGGAGAGATCGGGAGAGGAGAGAGGGCGGGGGGGAATTTGGGGGGGGATGAGGGGGGGGGGGGGGGGGGGGGGGGGGGGCAGACTGGGGGGGGATGAGGAGGGATAGGGATAAGGGCGGGGGCGGGGGGGATGGGGGAGGCTCTTCGTGCCGGGATGATGGGGGGGCAGATGGGATGAAGGGAATGATGAAAGTCAGAGGGATGATGAAATGAAAGTGAGAGCGAGTTTGAAAGAGAAGTCTAGTGAATGTGTGAAAGAGGTATGATTAGCCCCTATTAGTAGAGTAACCGCACACCTAGTGAGTGAGAGAGAGAGAGAGAGAGAGAGAGAGAGAGAGAGAGAGAGAGAGAGAGAGAGAGAGGGGGGGATGAAAGTGAGCGAGTTTGAAAGAGAAGTCTAGTGAATGTGTGAAAGAGGTATGATTAGCCCCTATTAGTAGAGTAACCGCACACCTAGTGAGAGAAAGAGAGAGAGAGAGAGAGAGAGAGGGGGGGGGGATGAAAGTGAACGAGTTTGAAAGAGAAGTCTAGTGAATGTGTGAAAGAGGTATGATTAGCCCCCTATTAGTAGAGTAACCGCACACCTAGAGAGAGAGAGAGAGAGAGAGGGAGGGGGGGAAGTGAGCGATACTTAATGAAAAATATGAAACTACTATGTGTCTGCATCATATTCAGATCACATTCATATAATCAGCACCATATTTCACTACAAAATCTTCACCATAACGGGGGAATCTTGATGGGAACTCTGCAATTTACCGTCAGTTGCAGAGAAACAGACTATAAGTTAAGCTAGGTTTGGTAGAGTTACGCTAGAACTTCCATTTAACACTTATTTAGTTGGCCCTGGTTGAATTCCCACTGGTTGAGCTCTACTGGTTGACTACAGTTCACCCATGCATCTTGACTATAGTATTTAGTATATAGTATATAGTAGTACATCAACTATAGTCTCTTCATTCTAGGTTGGGCAGAAATCGTAACCTATAACCTCTCATAACTCAAAAAGGGCTAGAGTAATCGAGCTAATATTTCTACCAAATAGAAAGACTAGGCTGGGGAATAGGTGTGGAAATTGACAGCTCATTTGCTCTAGCCCATTTTGAGTTACAGAGGTTACGATTTCTGCCCAACCTAGAATGAACGGACTTTAGACGCCAGAAACAGATTATAGACGCCAGAAACAGATTATAGACGCCAGAAACAGAAATTATAGACGCCAGAAACAGAGTACAGACGCCAGAAACAGAGTATAGACGCCAGAAACAGAGTATAGACGCCAGAAACAGATTATAGACGCCAGAAACAGATTATAGACGCCAGAAACAGAAATTATAGACGCCAGAAACAGAGTACAGACGCCAGAAACAGATTATAGACGCCAGAAACAGAATACAGACGCCAGAAACAGAGTATAGACGCCAGAAACAGAGTACAGACGCCAGAAACAGAGTATAGACGCCAGAAATAGAGTACAGACGCCAGAAACAGATTATAGACGCCAGAAACAGAATACAGACGCCAGAAACAGATTATAGACGCCAGAAACAGAGTATAGACGCCAGAAACAGAGTATAGACGCCAGAAACAAAGTATAGACGCCAGAAACAGCTCTATTGGATCCTAATTACGGGTTGGGCAGTTTATCCGTGTCATAGACAAATGGTTGTTGCACATTGACCGCCGTATCCTCAACTTCCATGTGTTACCTTTTTGTGGCTCGGTAATTAACGTGGGTGTGACAGAGACTAATCCTTGCACGTTTTTCTTTTAAATGATTAGTCTTGCAGGAAATTAGATTATAACGTTGATTGAAAAACGACGACGCCACTCATGTTATATTTTGTTCTAACATTGTACGATTTTGTTCGACTTTAGGAAGAGAATGGGGAAACAACTATTTGAATTACTCTTTTAACTCGAACTGATTATCCTTAAGGGGAGATTTCCACTTGAGGGATTTTTTTCTGGACCCCTTTCTCCCTCATGTTTAGCCCCATTCTTTTTGAGATTTTAAGACGTTCGCCCTAGTAGTTTGGAAATGTTAAGACACTGCCCCATTTCTGTCAATTTTAAGACCTTTCGTGTCATTAAGGTGTCGATTTTTTCCTGGTGAGCGATAGCGAGCCTGTAATTTAAGAGCAACCGGCCTCCGGCCGGGACATTTTTCGGTAGAAAAATGTATAAATTTATCTTGCAAGGGGGTCTAGGGGGTGTAATTTTAAGCTTGATGAAAACGTAGGTAACAAACTAAATACCTCCCCTTAACCCAGTAAAATCGTATACTGTTACCTAGAATAATATGGAAAACAAAAAATGCAAGCCCAAACTTTGCTATAATCAAGTAAATCAATTTTTTTTTTTTTTTTGTCTATATTCCAACTTACTCCCTCTCGGGCATAGGCTGAGAGCCTTAACATTCACCGCTTTACAATGAACAGTGAAGCCCGTGAGGTCTTGTTCCAGTCTAGGGAGTGAGACATGTGAAGCACGTAGAGTACAACGAGCACCTGCCATCTTGCCTTCACATGAGGCACGGTGCTCACTCATGGCCCGAAACGACCCCATCTCTGAAGCCACCTCGTTCCCGTGCTTCACTGTCTCACCCCCTACACTCGGACTCTCACACTAACACACACAACGCCACCTGTTGAGCAGATAACTCACCAGGCATTGCACCCCTATAGCATATTTTGAATATGGGAATATTCATACAGTGCTATTTAATCAGGGAACAATGAGGGTATTTTATTGACGTTTCGGTGGGCTTGTGGTAATGCACTGATACTAGGTACAGCACAAATTCCATCCCAATAATATCTTCCCATTGATACATCGGGATTTGAACCCGGGACCTTTGGATTACCAGGCCAGTGGCAAGACCACTCCACCACACCTCCCCTATTGACGAAATTCACCTCCATTGATGCAGATGCATTTTATTAAGGGGGCCCACCTCGCTTTTTTTTTTCTCTTTCTCTCCCTCTCTCTTTGGCTTGTATCCATTTGGCCCCATTCAGCCTACTGTTTTAAGACGTTTACCCCCATCCAGGTATCAATATTTTCCTGGCGAGCGGTAGCGAGCCAGCATATTTATATACTGTATATATATATATATCGGGTATATATATATTTTTTTTTTTTTTTTTTTTTTTTACAGCTAGCTAAATTTTACATTTTTCGATAGAAAAATGTCTCCGGCGAAGCCGGATTTCTCTATACAAAGCTGGCTCGTTATCGCTCGCCAGGAATAAATCGACACCTGGATGGGGATAAACGTCTTAAAACAGTTGGCTGAATGGGGTCGAATGGATACAAGCCAGAGAAAGAGAGAAAAGGAGAGAAAGATAATAAACAGGAGGTGACCCCCCTTAACGCCGTGCACTCCCTTCCTTGACAAGGGCTAGGGCGTGCCCTTGTTACAGGCACTTAAGGGGAGGCAGTTGGTTTTTCGAGTCCTCCTCCTCCCTTATGTTTAGCCCTATTAGTTATGAGATTTCAAGACATTCGCCCCATTAGTTTGGCGATTTTCAGACCTTTTGCCCCATTTCTTTGCCAATAATAAGACCTTTCGTCGCATTTAGGTGTCGATTTTTTTCCTGGCGAGCGAAAGCGAGCCTGTATTTGAAGAGGAATCGGCCTTCGGCCGGGATATTTTTCTACCGAAAAATTTAAAAATTTATATCGAAGGGTGGGTGTTTTTGAAGCTTGATAGAGGTTTAGAGAGCAAACTAAACCCCCTCCTTAAACCATTGAGCCGAACCAGTAAATTATGCTGCACAATACCGTCTGAGTTCCCTTAACTGGGCATTTGCCACAAATAGTTAGACCAAGCTGCCAAAACTCTTGCCGTCTACCAATAGCACGGTGTAGGATCGAACTGCCAACCCTCCGATCAGCAATCAGATGCGCTACCGACCATGCCACCGGACAGAATTTTGAAGACGATAAGGGGGTAGGGTTTACTCTTTGGTCTATGTATTCATTTATCTACTTATTTTTTAGTTTCCTCACCAGACCTCCCCCAAGCTTTAAAAAACACCCCATTGAACCCTCTTCGAGATTTATCTCGAAAGGTAGAAATGTATCCCAGCCGAAGGCCGATTCCTCCTATAGTAACAGGCTCGCTCTCGCTCGCCAGGAAAAAATTACACTTAAATGACAGAGGACCATTTTCATGCACTAAATATGGGGTTAGCTCTTACTAAAAATAATGATCTCCCCATGTGTAATAATGATCTCCCCATGTGTAATAATGATCTCCCCATGTGTAATAATGATCTCCCCATGTGTAATAATGATCTCCCCATGTGTAATAATGATCTCTCCATGTGTAATAATGATCTCCCCATGTGTAATAATGATCTCCCCATGTGGATCTCCCCATGTGTAATAATGATCTCCCCATGTGTAATAATGATCTCCCCATGTGTAATAATGATCTCCCCATGTGTAATAATGATCTCCCCATGTGTAATAATGATCTCCCCATGTGTAATAATTATCTCCCCATGTGTAATAATGATCTCCCCATGTGTAATAATGATCTCCCCATGTGTAATAATGTTGATAATGAACAAAGTATAACAGTTTCTTAGTCCGCAGTTAACCGTTTCAATATACGATGGCGTTTTGTGTTGTATTTTGGCTATCAGCAAACTATTTTATTCAGCTTAAGAAGAGCTTGAGGGAGCCAGAGGATTTGTGTATATAGTATTAACGCTTTTTTTTTTTTTTTTTTTTTTCTATATTCCAACTTACTTCCTCTCGGGCATAGGCTGAGAGCCTTAACATTCACCGCTTTACAATGAACAGTGAAGCCCGTGAGGTCTTGTTCCAGTCTAGGGGCTTATAGTTGCCAATGGTCATTACTAATATCGTTTAATGTTGTTGTTGAGTTGAAGTGTGGGGGAGAATACGCCATACACTCTACCACGGTGCGGGTCAAGCCACAGCGGCCTTCCTGAAAACATGAAACCCAAACATCGAGAACCCAGGAGCACAGGGGCAGGAACTCTCCTGGGACGTGAAGAATGGAACCGGAAGGTGATGCGATGAGCGATAAGACCCAAGAAGAAGATATTATTATGTGGTAATGAGAAAACGCAAGGATGGTAGAGCCAAAACACTCCCCAGAGGCTGAAGGAGGACCAGGGCACTGACGGGGAAATTGGAGCCTATGAAGGAACCCCGAAGAAACCCGAAAATTGTGCTGGGCCCAGAGCCTACCACCGTGGGGGCCACGTCCCTCCAGCGGGCAAGCCACAAGCAACATTCCAAGAAGATGCTGGACCCCACTACCCAGAAGATTCAACAGCAGTCAGATGGATGATTGGAAGACAATGAAGGTAAAACAGTTTAGCGGCAGGACCGCCGTTGCAGGACGCTACCACCGAAGCTGACCCAAAGAAACCCATGGATGTGTCAAACACCAGCAGGCAACGTCCGCGAAGGCGGCCAAACAGCAACTCCTCGTCTAATGTTAGCCATAATAAAATGTAAACATGCTTTATCATATCGAAAGGGTTGAGCGTGAGTGAATCAGATACTATATCATTAACACCCCGTTCTTAACATTAATCATCAAACCCCAATGTACATGAATAAACTAATGAGAGCATATGGTCCTCCCGGGATTCGAACTATATAGCAAATGAAATGTCTCACTTGGCGAAGAATATTAATGAGTCAACAGAGTATTAGACAAATCACTCCTGACCACTGCACCACCAGCCCTCATATTTCATCAACATTCTAGAGTATAGCCATTAAGGGGAGATGGGCGGCTTTTGTGGATCCCCTTTCTTCCTCATGTTTAGCCCCATTAGTTTTCAGATTTTAAGATGTTTGCCCCATTAGTTTGTCGATTTTAAGACCTTTCGCACCATTTCCTTGTCAATATTAAGACCATTCATGCCCTTTAGGTGAGGATTTTTGACCTGGCGAGCGATAGCGAGCCTGTAATTAGGGAGGAACCGGCCTTCGGCCGGGACGTACAATTTAATATCGTAAGGGGATCTAATGGATGTTTTTTTTAAAGTTTGATGGAGGTCTAGGGAGGAAAATAAAAAACAAAAAATATACATAAAAGCGCAAATTAATCAGCTCATTCCCCTTAAGGGGAGGTTTTTAGTTTGGTCTCTATATATCCATCAAGCTTAAGATTACACCCCCTTGAGCCCCTTTCAAGATAAATTTGTACATTTTTCGGTAGAAAAATGTCCCGGCTGAAAGCCGGTTCCTCTTAAATTACAGGCTCGCTATCGCTCGCCAGGATAAAATCGACACCTAAATTGCACGAAAGGTCTTAAAATTGACGGAAATGGGGCGAAAGTTCTTAAAATCGCCAAACTAATGGGGCGACTGTCTTAAAATCTCAAAAGCAATGGGGCTAAACATGAGGGAGAAAGGGGTCCAGAAAAAAAAATCCCTCAAGTCGATATCTCCCCTTATTAACCTTGTGCCCGACAGAGACAAACACCCGCACGTCTACCCTTTAAATAATTAGCCGTGCACAGGAAATTGGTCTCTTGAGGAAGTAATTATCAAAGCAATATTTTGTAGCCCGAGTTGCAGGAAACTCGTTGGTTCTTAACGAGTTGCGAATACATCACCTGACACTGGCTTGAGGGTTATTGGCAGCCGGTTTTTTTGTTTTATCTTTCTCTCCTTTTCTCTCTTTCCCTGGCTTGTATCCATTCGGCCCCATTCAGCCTACTTTTTAAGATGTTTATCCCCATTTAGGTGTCGATTTCTTCCTGGCGAGCGATAGCTAGCCAGCATTTTATGGAGAAATCCGGCTTCGCCGGAGACATTTTTCCATCGAATAATTTACAAATTTAGCTTGCTGTCAAAACAAAAACATATATGCTGGCTCGCTACCGCTCGCCAGGAAAATATTGACACCTGGATGGGGCTAAAAGTCTTAAAACAGTAGGCAGAATGGGGCCGAATGGATACAAGCCAAAGAGAGAGAGGGAGAGAAAGAGAAAAAATGGGAGGTGGGTTCCCTTAACGAGTTCCAAATACATCACTTGAGACTGGCTTGAGGGTTATTGGCAAGCTGTAAATAAAGATAATTGACTTGACTTGACTTGGTAATTGACTTGACTTGACTTGATAATTGACTTGGCTTGGCTTAGAGGCAGGCTGACACCGTCTAAATTAAAATTATAATATTGTTCGATGTAAACAGGTTTATATATATATTTATTGAGTCTCTCCTCACTCTCCCTTAGCTTACTCTCTCCAGTGTTAAGGGGAGGTTTTTAGTTTGGTCTCTGGATATCCATCAAGCTTAAGATTACACCCCCTTGAGCCCCTTTCAAGATAAATTTGTACATTTTTCGGTAGAAAAATGTCCCGGCTGAGAGCCGGTTCCTCTTAAATTACAGGCTCCCTGTCGCTCGCCAGGATAAAATCGACACCTAAATGGCCCGAAAGGTCTTAAAAATTGACAGAAATGGGTCGAAGGTTCTTAAAATCGTCAAAATAATGGGGCGAACGTCTTAAAATTAGAAAAACAATGGGGCTAAACATGAGGGAGAAAGGAGTCCAGAAAAAAATCCCTCCAGTGGAAATCTCCCCCTAAGCTTACATTTTATGCCTAAGCGTGAGGACGAAGGGGGGGTCCACAACACCCCCCCCCCCCCCTCCCCTCCCCAACACCCCTCCTCTCCCCTTTAACCATTCAAACTAAGGGAAGAATACATCAATGACGTCAACTATTCTATAACCCTTTCAGTATTCGATAACTATTATTCACTATATTCTAGTTTTAAGGGGAGATTTCCACTTGAGGGATTTTTTTCGTGACTCCTTTCTCCCTCATGTTTAGCCCCATTGTTTTTCTAATTTTAAGCCGTTCGCCCCATTATTTTGACGATTTTAAGAACCTTCGACCCATTTCTGTCAATTTTAAGACCTTTCGTTCCATTTAGGTGTCGATTTTATCCTGGCGAGCGACAGCGAGCCTGTAATTTAAGTGGAACCGGCCTCTGGCCGGGAAATTTTTCTACCGAAAAATGTACAAATTTATCTTGAAAGGGGGTCTAGAGGGTGTAATTTTAAGCTTGATGAAAACGTAGGGAACAAACTAAATACCTCCCCTTAAAGATTTATGTGTAGTGTATTTTATTTTATTTTATTTTATTTATTTATTTATTATAATGATCTAAAATGTATAGTTTATGTTATGATAATTATCAACTTATCTAAAATTTGATGTTGGTACAGTGTCTGTCTCAAGAATTAGGTGTACAGTCGGCCCCAAATAAGTAAGTGATGTCGCGGCACCAAGTATATTTCGATCAATAATAATTGGTATCAGCACTTTTCTAAGCTTTAAGGGGAGATTTCCACTCGAGATATTTTTTTCTGGACCCCTTTCTTCCTCAGGTTTAGTCCCATTGCTTTTTAGATTTTAAGACGTTCGCCCCATTAGTTTGGCGATTTTAAGAACTTTCACCCCACTTCTGTCAATTTTAAGAACTTTCGTGCCATTTAGGTGTCGATTTTTTTCTGGCGAGCGACAGTGAGCCTGTCATTTGAGAGGAACCGGCCTTCGGCCGGGAAATTTGTCTACCGAAATATGTACAAATTTATCTTGAAAGGGGGTCTAGGGGGTGTAATTTTAAGCTTAATGGAGTTCTAGGGAAGAAAACTAAATACCTCCCCTTAATTGATCCTTTCGAGCGTATGCCCATTCAAAGGCTACAGTACAAAGGAGTACAAAGGAAATCAAGCAACAAATGTTCTAGTGACCCTTCTAGGCTGCTTGTCCTCCAAAACACTGAGGATCAAGTGTCCAAACAGTGGTTTAGAGTGGGTAAGGGAACATTGGAAAGGGAACTACTGCCCTGGAACTAATGTCCGTGGCAGGATTAGGAAGTTAGTAGGGGACAGATGGGTTAGAGCAGTTGGCCGTAATATATAAAAGTCATGTGCGTTCTCAGATGGATTACTGTTCACCTCTGTGGGGTGGAAGAGGAGTGGTTGCATTGAGGCAGTTGGACAAAATTCAAAATAAAGCTATTAGATTAATCAATAACCCTGCAATCACACAGGACCTTCCTACATTATCCATACGAAGAAACGTTGCATCCCTTGCATTATTCTACAGATATTTTCACAGCAATTGTTCCGAGGAACTTGCTTCAATTGTGCCGCCTCTCAACATCTATCCCCGTAGAACTAGGGCAGCTGAGAGCGCCCATGAATTTACACTTTCTCCTCCACAATGCAGAACTTCTGCTTATCAAAATTCATTTATCCCCAGAGCTACTACTCTTTGGAATTTACTTCCCTCGAATTGCTTTCCACAAACTTACAATCTACAAATTTTTAAATCCAGTTGTTACAAACATTTTATGAATGGACGATGCCTTTAGGCACATGGACCTTTTTGTTTTATCTGTGTTTTTCCTTCCTCCGTTCATTGTCTCTTTAAAAAAAAAAAAAAAAAAAAAAAAATGAGGGGAGGATAAAATAAAGTTATTCATTTACAAACGCAGTCAGTCGCGGGTTTGATGCGAGATATTTGTCTAGGCGGAGTTTAAATGAATCAACAGTCAATATCAATGGATCCTTTCAGCTGCCATATACCCTTCCCAAGCTTCATACAATCGGCTAAATGTAGCTGAAATAAAAATACAAAAATGACTTCACCGGTACAGAAAGTGCTGGGAGTCAAAGGGGTCAAGTTATCTCAAACAACCCTCTGACTCCCACAGTTCCTTCCTAAGCTGAATAATATCGTCCACTATCAGCCAGAATCGGAAGAAACGCGTTGTATCGTATATTGAAAGGGTTAATTATCGCGATTTATTGCAAGGAAGCACTTTATCTTTTATGCAAATCGCATATATGAATATCTAATTTAGCCTCTCTCTTTCTCCCTCTCTCTCTCTCTCTCTCTCTCTCTCTCTCTCTCTCTCTCTCTCTCTCTCTCTCTCTCTCTCTCTCTCTCTCTCTCTCTCTCACCATTTTAGTAGAACCCAACAACATCAGTTTATTTATATATTTTTTCATATTTTTATCGTTTCTCCGATGCCAATATTTGTACAAGAGTACATTATACTTATGTGTCAAAGAATATTATCATAGTATTTACAATTAAATTTTGATATTTACAATCCTTTGAATCGTTTTTTGTTTCTACTATGAAGACGCATGCAGTATGGACAGCAAAATAATCACATCATAAACGTCTGTAAAAGGAGATTGATATATATTTATTCAGTTGTTGTTGTTGTTGTTGTTCCTCAAGCTGCCTGGCCGAACAGCCCCAAGGCCCCGAGCAATTCCAAGGCCATAACCGAGCGCCCCCACAGAACCCTCCCTGCCGACCACAATAAAGCCTGGGTGACCGAAGCCACTCCATGGCGGGGAGCTGAGGAGGGTGCAGAAACGCCCGGGAAACCAAAGCCCCACCCAGGGTCCTGTGCCCCTCAGCAATTATGAAGAGAAAGTTGAGGGGCAAAGGGAAAATGTGACCCTTTGGCTTCCAATCATGGTAGATTGGGAGGTCAATCCACGGAAAAGACGCCGTCACTTGAGATCTAGAAAATATATAAGTTAAAGGAACAGTCAGAGTAAGCTATGAGTATGGCAGAGATCGCTCAGTTCTCACTCTGATAGACCAGCCCATCACCATTATTTATTCAGTTATTGTATATGGTGTTTATTAGTTATGATATATTGTTTTGGTTATTTATGTATTTATTTATTTACTTCCTTATATAGTTATTTATCAGTTTCTTCCCTAGACCTCCATCAAGCTTAAACATAATACCCCCAAGACCTCCCTTCGAGATAAACTTGTGCATATTTTCGCTAGAAAAATACCCATTCCAAAGGTCATTTCCCCTTAAATTGCAGGCACGCTATCGCTCGCCAAGAAAAATCGACACCTAAATGGCACGCAAATCTTTAAATCGTTAAAGTAATGGGGTGTACGTCACGACATCTCAAAACTAATGGGGCTACACATGAGGGAGAAGGGGGTCCATGAAACCTCTGTATCTCTCTGGATTGTTGAAAATGGCTGTGAAAAGGTAATTTGGGATTAACAAAAGGTATATGGCTATTCCGTGTATTCAGTGCATTCATTTAAGTAACACCCGGTTCTTAACATCAATCATCAATTACAAACCTCAATGCACTTGAATAAATTAATGAAAGCATTTGGTCCTCCCGGGATTCGAACTAGGAACACCACACCCAGAACATAAGCATCTAAACCATTACACCACCAACACAATTAAAGGTTGAGTACACGATCACGATTAATATCCATTTGCGAGTTTTGGATATCAATCTAACTATGTACTCAGACCTAACTGCATTATGGAAAGCCTAATATTTTAGTGAGTGGAAAGAACAATGAATGGGGCCAAGATCACTAGAACAATGAATGGGGCCAAGATCACTAGAACAATGAATGGGGCCAAGATCACTAGAACAATGAATGGGCCCAAGATCACTAGAACAATGAATGGGGCCAAGATCACTAGAACAATGAATGGGCCCAAGATCACTAGAACAATGAATGGGGCCAAGATCACTAGAACAATGAATGGGGCCAAGATCACTAGAACAATGAATGGGGCCAAGATCACTAGAACAATGAATGGGCCCAAGATCACTAGAACAATGAATGGGGCCAAGATCACTAGAACAATGAATGGGGCCAAGATCACTAGAACAATGAATGGGGCCAAGATCACTAGAACAATGAATGGGGCCAAGATCACTAGAACAATGAATGGGCCCAAGATCACTAGAATAGAAAAACACATAATCTCAATAATTGGCATATACGTTTCCCAATTACAACCTCCATCGAGGTTAAATTTTATTATGATACTACCCAACGAAAAAGTGCTACACAGAGCGGAAACTGCTAGGTCCCGTCATAAAGGTGCTACACAGAGCGGAAACTGCTAGGTCCCGTCATAAAGGTGCTACACAGAACGGAAACTGCTAGGTCCCGTCATAATGGTGCTACACAGAGCGGAAACTGCTAGGTCCCGTCATAAAGGTGCTACACGGAGCGGAAACTGCTAGGTCCCGTCATAAAGGTGCTACACAGAGCGGAAACTGCTAGGTCCCGTCATAAAGGTGCTACACAGAGCGGAAACTGCTAGGTCCCGTCATAAAGGTGCTACACAGAGCGGAAACTGCTAGGTCCCGTCATAAAGGTGCTACACAGAACGGAAACTGCTAGGTCCCGTCATAAAGGTGCTACACAGAACGGAAACTGCTAGATCCCGTCATAATGGTGCTACACAGAGCGGAAACTGTTAGGTCCCGTCATAAAGGTGCTACACAGAGCGGAAACTGCTAGGTCCCGTCATAATGGTGCTACACAGAGCGGAAACTGCTAGGTCCCGTCATAAAGGTGCTACACAGAGCGGAAACTGCTAGGTCCCGACATGCCAGAACAACAAAATGGCGCGTGTTCAGTGCTGGGGTAAACGAGCTACATCCGGAATATATAACGAGGGGTCTTGGCTGGTACATCTTAATATTCAGGTGTAAAGTTTCTCATTTGGTTTTAGTTTCGTTTAGTTCGTAGGGACATAGGCAGAATGTTGCTCTTGGGCAGCATGATGATGGGGTTACATTGTTGTTCGAGCCAAATATATACTCATACATTTACAATACACGTAAAAGAGTACACAATATTTGTAATGGCGAGGTTTGTTGAACAAAAGCTCTTTTACAAACCTATATATTAAGGGGAGGTTTTTAGTTTGTTTCTTGGACTTCCATCAAGCTTGAAATTACACCCCCTTGACCCCCTTTCAAGATAAATTTGTAAATTTTTCGGTAGAAAAATGTCCCGGCCGAAGGCCGATTCCTCTTAAATTGCAGGCTCGCTATCGCTCGCCAGGAAAAAGTCGACACCTAAATGGGACGAAAGGTCTTAAAAGTTACATAAATTGGGTGAAAGTTCTTAAAATCACCAAACTAATGGGGCGAACGTCTTAAAATCTCAAAAGCAATGGGGCTAAACATGAGGGAGAAGGGGGTAAAGAAAAAGATTTCTTAAGTGGAAATCTCCCCTTAATGAAATACCAATGTGTTTTTGTTTGTCCCCTAGGCATTCCTTTGGTAACAGTTGTCGAGTCAAGAGGAAGCAATGATGATAAACACATGGCTTTGATTCATCATTGGTGCACGATAAATAACAGGATTGCATGTAATTTATGATAGAATACAATTCGTGTGTATTTTAAAGCATTCTTGTTGCAAATGTAAAGTAATGGGCATACGATTAATTATATTCAAATTATACATTTCTTCAACTTGTTTTAACTGCATATTTTCCGAATGTGTTTGTAGTATTAACGGCACGCAGTCAATAGATCATATCAATATCAATATCTTCCTCATGATTAGCCCAGTTAGTTCTGAGATTATAAGACATTCGCCCCTTTAGTTGGCGATTTTAAGACCTTTAGTGCCATTTAGGAGTCGTTTATTTACCTGACGAGTGATAGCGAGCCTGCAATTTAGGGTGAATCGGCCTTCGGCTCGGGTATTTTTCTACCGAAAAATACATAAATTTATCTCGAAGGAGGGTCTGGGGATTTTTTTTTTTAAACTTGATTGTGGTCTAGGGAGCAAACAAACAACAAATAAATAGATAAATAAACAAATAAATAATAATCTCTTAAATGTATGTTATAAATTGACCCTACAGTAAAACCTATTATCATAAAATTAATGTACATATATTTTGGTACCCTAATGTTGACAGTCTTCTCATATTTTCAGAACATATGGGGCTTCTGTCCGCCAACGACCCTCACACAGAACATCATGGCATTACAGGTATTTCCGCTCTTTTGGTCTTTCATCTTATATTATATTAATTTATATTAGGCTATATTTGTTTGTATTTATTATTGTATTATATGTTTTCAAATTTGCTCCCTAGACTTCAATCAAGCTTAAATAAAAAAAAAAAACCCCAAGACCCCCCATCGAGATAAATTTGTTCATTTTTCGGCAGAAAAATTTCCCGGCCGAAAGCCGGTTCCTATTAAATTACAGGCTCGCTATCGCTCGCCAGGAATAGATCGACACCTAAATGGCACGAAAGGTCTTAATATTGACAAAGAAATGACAGGAAAAGTCTTAAAATCGCCAAAATAATGGGGCGAAAGTCTCAAAATCGCATAACTAATAGGGCTAAACATGAGGGAGAAGGGGGTCTTCTCATATTTATTTTCCGAACATTTGGGTGTTATGTCTGGCGGCGACTCGTAGACACACACACGCAGCATCATGGCATTACAGGTATTTCCGCTCTCTGGTTCTTTCATCTTATATTGTATTAATTTATATTAGGCTATATTTGTTTTTATTTATTATTGTATTATATGTTTTTTATTTATTATTGTATTATATGTTTTTTATTTATTATTGTATTATATGTTTTTTATTTATTATTGTATTATGTTTTTTTATTTATTATTGTATTATGTTTTTTATTTATTGTATTATGTTTTTTATTTATTATTGTATGTTTTTTATTTATTATTGTATTATATGTTTTTTATTTATTGTATTATATGTTTTTTATTTATTATTGTATATGTTTTTTATTTATTATTGTATTATATGTTTTTTATTTATTGTATTATGTTTTTTATTTATTATTGTATGTTTTTTATTTATTATTGTATTATATGTTTTTTTATTTATTATTGTATTGTTTTTTATTTATTATTGTATTGTTTTTTATTTATTATTGTATTATGTTTTTTATTTATTGTATTATATGTTTTTTATTTATTATTGTATTGTTTTTATTTATTATTGTATACGTTTTTTATTTATTATTGTATTGTTTTTTATTTATTGTATTATATGTTTTGTATTTATTATTGTATTATGTTTTTTATTTATTATTTTATTATGTTTTTTATTTATTATTGTATTATGTTTATTATTTATTATTGTATTATATGTTTTTTATTTATTATTGTATTATATGTTTTTGTCCTCAGTATTTATGGCTATTTTATTATTTTGTATTATATTTTGATATTGTTATTATATATATTTTTCAAGTTTGCTCCCCAGACCTCTATCAATCTTAAAAAATCACCCCCACGACCCTCCATCAAGATAAATTTGTAAATTTTTCGGTAAAAAAATTCCCGGCCGAAAGCCGGTTCTTACTAAATTACAGGCTCGCTATCGCTTGCCAGGAATAGAGCGGCACCTACATGACAGGAAAGCTCTTAATATTGACAAAGAAATGGGAGGAAAGGTCTTAAGATCGCCAAATTAATCGGGCGAACGTCTTTAAAGTAATAGGGCTAAACATGAGGGAGAAGGGTGTTTTCTCGTATTTTCCGAACATATGGGTCTTGTATCTGGCAGCGACCCGTACACACACAGTATCATGGCATTACAGGTATTTTCGCCTTATTGTTCTTTCGTACATTAGTATTATTGGCTTTATCACTGGAGTTGCTTTATTCACACCTGACCGTCATAATCACTGGAGAATTTTGGGATATTTGGAGGGCTGAGTAGAGAGCTAGTCCTATCTAGACTGAGGTTTGGCATCCTCTACTCAACCCTAGCCATTGTTGTGTCTTTTAGTGTCTTATTTGTTTTTGTTGGGGGGGGGGTTATGTATTTATATATATTTGTCTTGTTTTCTATGTGAATGAGGGAGATAAAAGGCATACCTGCCTGCAGCGAGTGCCTCCCCCAGATTTCAAAGAGTGACAGGGCCGAAATCAAGGGACGTTCGAGCTAAAATGCCTGGACACACGGAGTTTGAAGCTATTTAAGTCATAGGAAGAGGGAAAGACTGATTCTGTGAGAGAGTTCCAGAGCTCAGCAGTTGAATAGAAGAAAGTCTGAGAATAGCGTTTCACTCTTGGGTTGGAGAGTTGCACAGAGTAGGGGTGGGACTGTGTTGTAAGGCGGGTACTACGCACCCTACGTAGAGGAGGTAGTATACACTGGGAAAGCTCCAAGGAACACTGATTATTGTATATATATATATATATATATATATATATATATATATATATATATATTTATATATATTTATACTGTATATATATATATATATATATATATATATATATATATATATATATATATATATATATATATATAGCTAGAATAAAGTTAAAAACACATCGCCGGTACAGAAGAGGTTAAATTAGGATAGCGTAGGGTTAAATAAGTTAGATCAAGTTAGACGAGAACAAGTCGACAATAAATGCAAGGGAAACGACCAGCGACTAAAATTACTGTTAGTACAAAACCACGGCGTCATTCCGACACCCGAAATGAACATGTCAAGTAATTGGTCCAAATGGTCACCCATCTCATACTGCCAGTTGTAATTTGCCTTCGGGGAGGGTAGGTGTGTGTGTGTGTGTGTGTGTGTGTGTGTGTGTGTGTGTGTGTGTGTGTGTGTGTGTGTGTGTGTGTGTGTGTGATGTTTTTCTCCTTTCTCTCTCCTCTCTCTCACTTTCTCTCTTCTCGTCTTCTCTCTCTCTCTCTCTCTCTCTCTCTCTCTCTGTATATATATATATATATATATATATATATATATATATATATATATATACAGTATATATATATATATATATATACAGGTATATATACAGTATATATCTTTTGTTCTGGCAATGGACTGAGGAACTGGACAACTTTTGCTACTGGATTGCCATTTTGGAGACTTGAGTATACTCTTGGATACATTATGCTATTCAGAAGTTAATGAAATTTCGGTATTGATTTATGTGTAATGTGTAATTATGTGTTATGGGCAATGTTCCGTTTATGCGGTTGAAGGTTTAAATAGCCCCCCGTCCCCCCTTTCAAGATAAGTTTGCGCATTTTCGGTTGGCCGGGTCCTCCTAATTTGCACCCATGATTTTTTTTAGAGTGTAGGATGCGACTTTTGAGAAGGACTGTACGTAACTTTTGACTGCGGCTGCATTTACAAGAGGGACAAAAAGCGGCGGTGGTAGTTTCACGGTTGTCAGCGCCGATACAACGGCCGGGCCCGCAAATGATCACCTGGGCCATATCTTGGGAGGTGTGAAAATAATATATGTGTTAGGGGTGTGGGTGGGGAGAGAGAGAGATAGGGGTGGGGGGGGGGGGGGGAGTGAGAGAGAGTTACATAGATACACACACACACACACACACACACACACACACACACACCTTGTTTTGTTCTCTACCGAGGATTAACCTCCCATTGTAGTAGGCTTTACCTGACCCTACCTGTACCGACCTGTAGGCCGCTCCCTCTTTACCCTTTTCAACTCCTCACCTGACCCTACCAAAACAGTTTTTGTATGTATGTATGTTTGTGTGCATACGTGAGCGTTTGTGTATATGGGCATGTGCACACTTACTGCATGTTCTTATGTTCTTATATATGTATGTATATATATGTATGTTTATGTATGTCTATGTATGTGTGTACGTACGTGTATATATGTATGTTCTGTATATGAGTAAGTAAAATAAATGTGTATATGTACTGTATATCACTTACTCTCATGGTTAATTTATGATAATTTGTATTCTGCACCTGCATCATTATTGTATTTATTTATTTTTTTGTAAACTGAGCTTACCATCTTCATATCTGTACATCTCATGTTCATCCACTAAATTGTAAAATGTGTATTTTCAGCTCATGAGGCTGCCATTCTTTAATAAACCGTTTATTATTATTATTATACACACACACACACACACACACACACACACACACACACACATACATACATACATACATACTACACAGACTTTGCAATCCCTACGGCCGGGTCCTCAACTTATCACCTGGGCTCTATCTTGGGAGGTGTGAAAATAATATATGTGATGGGGGAGGGGGGGGGGGGAGTGAGAGAGAGAGAGGGGGGGTGGAGTGAGAGAGAGTTACATAGTTATACACACACACACACACACACATACACACACACACACACACACACACAATACAATACACTGACTTTGCAATCCCTCGGCCATTCCCTCAAATGATCACCTGAACCCTATCTTGTGAGGTGTGAAAATAATATGTGGAGAGAGAGAGAGAGAGAGAGAGAGAGAGAGAAAGGTACATAGATACACACACACTACACAAACCTTTTAGTCTCTACTAGGCAGTCTGGCCTTAAATCCAAGAGTAAACGCTATTTTAGACGGGCAGTAAAGCAGGCGAGAGAGAGAGAATGTGTGTGTGTGTGTGTGTGTGTGTGTGTGTGTTTGTGTTGTTCTAAGGAGGGGTGACAGATGGTAGACGGTGAGAGTACAGGGAATGCCAGTATTAGTAACTACAAATATGAAAACACAGAAAGGTCACACACACACACACACACACACACACACACACACACTTTATCTAGACTCAAACATGGACTTATAGACAATTAAGTTATGATCTCCTCATTCATTATTGGTAGTCCAGTAAGCGAGAACCCTTTAGCTAAAAAAAAATGGGCTGGAGCAAATGGGCTATAAAGACTCTTCCCAAAAGAGTAGAAATTTTTAGCTTGATTACACTAGTCGTGTTGTGAGTCATGGAGGTTATTGGTAAAGATATAAAGCCTAATACTAATGAGTAGACTGTAGTTAAGCATGATTTGATGCAGTGTGAGAGAGAACAAGCAAATACACCTCCAGATCCCAACCCCTTAAGGGGGGTGACCTGCTTTTTGTTATTTCTGTCCTTTTCTCTCTTTCTCTGGCTTGTATCCATTCGGCCCCATTCAGCCAACTATTTTAAGACGTTTATCCCTATCTAGGTGTCTATTTTTTTCCTGGCGAGCGATAGCGAGCCAGCATTATATGAAGAAATCCGGCTTCGCCGGAGAAATTTTTCTATCGAAAAATGCTGTCAAACAAAAATAGAAAATATGCTGGCTCGCTACCGCTCACCAGTAAAAAATTGACACCTGGATGGGGATACACGTCTTAAAACAGTAGGCTGAATGGGGCCAAATGGATACAAGCCAGAGAAAGATAGAAAAGGACAGAACCAAAACAGTTCACCCCCCTTAAGCCACTTTGGAGTATCCGCATACCTTCCCACCAGGTTGGAATTCCTGAGTTGAAGGTTAGATCTGGTTACCACTTTAGGGGAGATTTCCACTTGAGGGTTTTTTTTTCTTGAATCCTTTCTCCCAAATGTTTAGCCCCATTGGTTTTCTAATTTTAAGACGTTCACCCCATTATTTTGACGATTTTAAGAACTTTCGACCCATTTCTGTCAATTTTAAAACCTGTCGTGCTATTTAGGTGTCGCTTTTATCCTGGCGAGCGATAGCGAGCCTGTAATTTAAGAGGAACCGGCTTTCAGCCGGGACATTTTTTTATCGAAAAATGTACAAATTTATCTTGAAAGGGGCTCAAGGGGGTGTAATCTTAAGCTTGATGGATATCTAGAGACCAAACTAAAAACCTCCCCTTAACCCTTTCTGTACCGGCGACATCTTCATCATTATATTCTAGCTATATATTTAGACGATTTTGAGCAGCTTAGGAAGGTTCTGTGGTAGTCAAAAGAGTGAAGTAGTTAATAGTTCGCAGCCTGTTATTGGATGGAGCCCCTTGATAAACTGCATATAATCGTCTAATAGTTGCTAGAATATAATGAAAAGATTTCACCGGTAATGAAGGGGTTAAGGGGAGGTTTTTAGTGTGTTTCCTAGACTTCCATCAAGCTTGAAATTACACCCCCATGACCCCCTTTCAAGATAAATTTGTACATTTTTCGGTAGAAACAATTCCCGGCCGAAGGCCGGTTCCTCTTAAATTACAGGCTCGCTATCGCTCGCCAGGAAAAAATCGACACCTAAATGGAACGAAAGGTCTTAAAAGTGACATAAATGGGGTGAAAGTTCTTAAAATCGCCACGCTAATGGGGCGAACGTCTTAAAATCTCAAAAGCAATGGGAGTAAACATGAGGTAGAAAGGGGTAAAGAAAAAAATCCCTCAAGTGGAAATCTCCCCTTAATCAGATCAGATACAAAGGCTCGTGAGTGAAAATTAAATGTGTATGCAAAGACTTGTTAAGGGGCGGGTACTACTCGCTTTTGATGGACCCCCTTCTCCCTCATGTTTTGCATATTAGTTTGGAGGTTTTAAAACGTTCGTTCCGTTAGTTTGGCGATTTTGAGACCTTTCGCTTCATTTTGTTGTCAATATTAAAACTTTTCGTGTCCTTTAGCTGTCGAATTTTTCCTGGTGAGCGACAGCGAGCCTCTAATATTAGAAGGAATCGGCCTGCGGCCGAGACATTTTTCTACCGAAAAATGTACAAATTTATCTTGAAAGGAGGTCTAGGGGGTGTTATTCTAAGCTTGATGGAGGTCTAGCGAGGAAACTAAAAAATAAATATATAAATAAATACATAGACAAAAAACTAAGCTCTACCCCTTTAACAAAAGGGGTAGTGTGGGAGTGGGTGGGTGGGTATGTGTATAAGATAGAGAGAGAGAGAGAGAGAGAGCTACCGAGAAAGAGAGTTACTAGTAGATATGACATGCAGTATATATATATATATATATATATATATATATATATATATATGAGAGAGAGAAATCATCATCATCATCACCAATGTGAGTAGCGGGGTACCCCAGGGATCGGTACTAGGACCAATTATCTTTCTAATTTACATCAACGACATAGATGAGGGTTTCACCTGTACAATCTCAAAGTTTGTTGATGATACAACAATTGCAAATAGCGTACTCTCAAAAGAACAAGTTGACGATATGCAACACAATCTAGATAAGTTGTCATGTTGGGCCCAAATTTGGCAAATGAGATTCAATGCGGATTAATGTAAAGTACTACATATCGGATACCTAAATGAGAAAGCAAACTATTCGATGAATGGCACTCCGCTTAAGAATGTAAACAAAGAAACCCATCTGGGAGTAACAATATCGAGTAACCTAAAACCGAGTCAACAATGTTCAGAAGTTGTTAACTCTTTCACGCTTTTATGACGCAGAGGTTGCCAGATTAGCAATAAGAAATAGAGTTCTCTCACTCTTATAATTACCTCTCCAAAATTAGTTTTCTGCCCACAGCTAACTCAAAGACAACTGTAGAGGTTGAAGTAACTAAACTAAAGGTTTCTAAATACCCCTGATGGTAACAAAGGCTTTAAAATATCCCTAATAGGCTCAAAATTGCGTCATAAGCGTGAAAGGGTTAAGAAGGCAAACAAATTAATTGGCTTTATAGGCAGGTCATTTGAGCATAAATCCAAAGAAGTTATCCTAACCCTTTACAATTCCTTAGTCCGCCCTCTCCTGGAATACTGCGTTCAATCCTGGTGCCCTTATTACCAAAAAGATATAGACAAGCTAGAACGAGTTCAACGTAGAGTTACCAAAATTATACCTAGCCTAAAGAACAAACCATACGAAGAGCGTCTTAGAGAATTAAATATATTTCCTTTAACCCAGCGCAGATTAAGAGGCGACTTAAGGTAAGTGTTCAAAATCATCAAAGGCATCGGCAATATGAACTGTAGTAAGTACTTCACTATCGATCGATCTAATTACACGCGGGGAAACGGATGCAAAATTATTGGTAAATCTTTTAACTCGCACGAATCTAAAAATTTCTTCTTCAATCGAGTTGTCAACTTGTAGAATGGGCTTCCCCGAGACGTTATAGACTGCAGCACCGTTGATTCATTTAAACTTCGCCTAGACAAATATCTTGCCTCAAACCCGCGACTGACTGTGTTTGTAAATGAATAACATTATTATATTCCCCCCCTCAAATTCATGAAGGATTATTGGGTATGTACTGTATATATTACTAAGACGTTACTCTCTTTTTTCCCAGATACACGAAAGATCACTTATAACTGTGTTAGTGTGTTATGTTACTAACCCATCTGTCCCCTACTAACATCCTAATCCTGCCACGGACATTAGTTCCAGGACAGTACTTCCCATTCCAATTTTCCCTTACCCACTCTAAACCACTGTTTGGACACTTGATCCTCAGTGTTTTGGAGGACAAGCAGCCTAGAAGGGTCACTAGACCTGTTGTTGCTCGATTTCCTTTGTACTTTGTACTCCTTTGTACTCATCATCATTATTAACTGAACAGAACATTGCTCCAAAGTAAATCTACCGTGTGACCCTGCCTCTTAACCCCTTCTGTACCGCGACGTCTTTTTGCCTTTATTCTGGCTACTATTAGACGATTGTATTCAGTTTAATAAGGGCCTCCAGCAGTTAACAGGCATCGAACTCTCCCACTTAACCCTTTTTACCACCACAGATCCTTCTTAAACTGCACACAATCGTCTGAATATAGCTAAAGAAATATTCAAACAGACGTCACCGGTACAGAAAGGGTTAATATCACATCCGTCCCCACCTTATCGCGGGCCAAAATTATGTGACGGGCAAATGGGGAGGTGCAAACGGGTTGTTGGTTTGCCGCGGCGGCTGACGGCTGGCTCGCTATACCCGATATGTAAATTAAGGGTTCGAGTCCCTCCCGCTGCCGCTGCGATAGACCAGGTGGCGCCGTTGTGGGAGAACCAAAATAATAATGATAATCAGTTGTGGTGGGAGGTTGGCGATTGAGATGTTCCCCCGCTTGGGTTTTCGTGAGGGCCATTTTGTAGCCCTTGCGTTTGACTCGGTTTGCTTTCTTTGCTTTCATGGGCATGGTCACAAAATACGACCAATTATATGAAGAAAAAAAATATATATAAATAAGAATGGCAGATGAACATAATTGGATGTACAGTACTGGTAATAAACGTCATTTGAGAACTTTATTTTGCTTATTGCATTTTCAGAGTACCTGATCTGATTTACTTGACGAAACTGTATAAAATCGTTGTAAATTAAGTGTTCCTGCTGTTTTGTTTTCACTACTACTACTACTACTAATAATAATAATAATAATAATAATAATAATAATAATAATAAAAAACTTCGTGGCTATTGTGTTCAGGAATATTTAGGAGATTGTATCACATTATATCCACGAGAGTCTTAACCAATAATTAGTATATCCTGGTGCCTACTGTAATAAATAGGGAGCCAGTATTAGTGTCCCGATAGAAGGTGGTGGTGCCCCGGGTGTAAGTACTATATATATAATTGGAAGTCGTTCATCAATGGAGAGAGAACCCGGGGGCGGTGGGGGGTGGGGAGGGAGCCAGAGAGAGAGAGAGAGGGGGGTTGGGGAGGTGAGAGAATGAGAGGGAGGGAGTGAGTGAGTGAGGGAAGAAGGTATAGGAGAGAGTGAAGTATTAAATGAGAGAGAGAGAGAGAAGG
>CM064544.1:5429376-5454376 GCA_032716605.1 Paralithodes platypus | reverse complement strand
TCCTTTGTACTGTATATTTCCTCTCTGGTAAATTTGCTTGTAGTCCATTCTTAGTCATCTTCTAGTTTATGCCCTCGTATTTCACCCGGGATCCTCTTCTATCCTCCCCGATCCCTTTTATACCGAGCTCGTTTATGTGTGATGCCTTTGTTCCTTACATTATAGTTTCATCTTTCTTTACTTATACAACTGCCCTTATATATCAACTTATACAACTGCCCTTATATATCAACTTATACAACTGCCCTTATATCAACTTATACAACTGCCCTTATATATCAACTTATACAACTGCCCTTATATATCAACTTATACAACTGCCCTTATATATCAACTTATACAACTGCCCTTATATATCAACTTATACAACTGCCCTTATATATCAACTTATACAACTACCCTTATATATCAACTTATACAACTACCCTTATATATCAACTTATACAACTGCCCTTATATATCAACTTATACAACTGCCCTTATATATCAACTTATACAACTGCCCTTATATATCAACTTATACAACTGCCCTTATATATCAACTTATACAACTACCCTTATATATCAACTTATACAACTACCCTTATATCTATCAGAGTGAGAACTGAGCAATCTCTGCCATACCCATAGCTTACTCTGACTGTTCCTTTTACTTATATATTTTCTAGATCTCAAGTGACGGCGTCTCTAACGTGGATTGACCTCCCAATCTACCAAGATTGGAAGCCAAAGCGTCACATTTTTCCCTTGCCCCTCAACTTTCTCTTCATAACTGCTGAGGGACACAGGGCCCTGGGTGGGGCTTTGGTTTCCCGGGCATTTCCGCACCCTCCTCAGCTCCCCGCCATGGAGTGGCTTCGGTCACCCAGGCTTTATTGTGGTCGGCGGGGAGGGTTCTGTGGGGGCGCTCGGTTATGGCCTTGGCCTTGCTCAGGGCCTTGGGGCTGTTCGGCCAGGCAGCTTGGGGAACAACAACAACAACAACAACTACCCTTATATATCAACTTATACAACTGCCCTTATATATCAACTTATACAACTGCCCTTATATATCAACTTATACAACTGCCCTTATATGTCAACTTATACAACTGCCCTTATATATCAACTTATACAACTGCCCTTATATATCAACTTATACAACTACCCTTATATATCAACTTATACAACTACCCTTATATATCAACTTATACAACTACCCTTATATATCAACTTATACAACTACCCTTATATATCAACTTATACAACTACCCTTATATATCAACTTATACAACTACCCTTATATATCAACTTATACAACTACCCTTATATATCAACTTATACAACTGCCCTTATATATCAACTTATACAACTACCCTTATATATCAACTTATACAACTGCCCTTATATATCAACTTATACAACTGCCCTTATATATCAACTTATACAACTACCCTTATATATCAACTTATACAACTGCCCTTATATATCAACTTATACAACTGCCCTTATATATCAACTTATACAACTACCCTTATATATCAACTTATACAACTGCCCTTATATATCAACTTATACAACTGCCCTATATATCAACTTATACAACTACCCTTATATATCAACTTATACAACTGCCCTTATATATCAACTTATACAACTGCCCTTATATATCAACTTATACAACTGCCCTTATATATCAACTTATACAACTACCCTTATATATCAACTTATACAACTGCCCTTATATATCAACTTATACAACTGCCCTTATATATCAACTTATACAACTACCCTTATATATCAACTTATACAACTGCCCTTATATATCAACTTATACAACTACCCTTATATATCAACTTATACAACTACCCTTATATATCAACTTATACAACTGCCCTTATATATCAACTTATACAACTACCCTTATATATCAACTTATACAACTGCCCTTATATATCAACTTATACAACTACCCTTATATATCAACTTATACAACTGCCCTTATATATCAACTTATACAACTACCCTTATATATCAACTTATACAACTGCCCTTATATATCAACTTATACAACTGCCCTTATATATCAACTTATACAACTGCCCTTATATATCAACTTATACAACTACCCTTATATATCAACTTATACAACTGCCCTTATATATCAACTTATACAACTACCCTTATATATCAACTTATACAACTACCCTTATATATCAACTTATACAACTACCCTTATATATCAACTTATACAACTACCCTTATATATCAACTTATACAACTACCTTTATATATCAACTTCTGCTTGTGCTTAAGGGGGTTGACCTGTTTTTGTTCTGTCCTTTTCTATCTTTCTCTGGCTTGTATCCATTTGGCCCCATTCAGCCTACTGTTTTAAGACGTTTATCCCCATCCAGGTGTCAATAGTTTACTGGTGAGCGGTAGCGAGCCAGCATATTTTTTATTTTTGTTAGACAGCAGGCTAAATTTGTACATTTTTCGATAGAAAAATGTCTCCGGCGAAGCCGGATTTCTTCATATAATGCTGGCTCGCTATCGCTCGCCAGGAAGAAATCGACACCTAGATGGGGATAAACGTCTTAAAATAGTTGGCTGAATGGGGCCGAATGGATACAAGCCAGAGAAAGAGAGAAAAGGACAGAAATAACAGCCAGCAGGTCACCTCCCTTAATTAACGTTGTTGCGGTTTATGAGCGTCTATTTATTATATATTTCATTCTTTGCTACGTTGGCTTGCAGGCGAGTCTGTATCATCTTCGCTTTGCTTTAAGGGGAGGTTTCTAGTTTGTTTCCTACTTAAGGGGAGGTTTCTAGTTTGTTTCCTACTCCTCCAGCAATCTTAAAATGTCACCCCCTTGACCCCCTTTCAAGATAAATTTGTAAATTTTTCGGTAGAAAAATGTCCCGGCCGAAGGCCGATTACTCTTAAATAACAGGCTCGCTATCGCTCGCCAGGATAAAATCGACACCTAAATAGCACGAAAGGTCTTAAAATTGACTGAATGGGTCGGAAATTCTTAAAAATCACCAAACTAATGGGGCAAACGTCTTAAAATCTTAAAAGCAATGGGGCTAGACATGAGGGAGAAAAGGGTCAAGAAAAAAAGTCCCTCAAGTGGAAAACTCCCCTTAAAGCCTGGTAATGCAGCCGATCTCCTCATATATCCTCGTGTGTGTGTGTGTGTGTGTGTGTGTGTGTGTGTGTGTGTGTGTGTGTGTTCCCTTACATGCTATACAGCCATCCATATTATAGCATCTGCTCCTTGTGCTTAAGGGGGGAGGAGGGTCACCGGGTTTTTTTTCATCTTTCTCTCCTTTTCTCTGACTTGTATCCATTTGGTCCCATTCAGCCAACTGTTTTAAGACGTTTATCCCCATCCAGGTGTCTACTTTTTCCTGGCGAGCGGTAGCGAGCCAGCATATATATATATTTGTTTTGACAGCAAGCTAAATTTGTAAATTTTTCGATAGAAAAATTTCTCCGGCGAAGCCGGATTTCTCCATACAATGCTGGCTCGCTATCGCTCGCCAGGAAGAAATCGACACCTGGGTGGGGATAAACGTCTTAAAACAGTTGGCTGAATGGGGCCGAATGGATACAAGCCAGGGAAAGAGAGAAAAGGAGAGAAAGATAAAAACAATTTTTTTTTGACCCCCCTTAAACCTTCGTAATTCAGCCGATCTCCTCATATATCCTTCCCGATCCCCCTTCTATTGAGCTCGTTTGTGTGTGATGCCCTTGTTCCGGCCACTCGGGGTGAGAGTGGGGCGACAATAGCCACACCACCACCACCACTGGGGCGGCAGGAAGGAAGGACTACATCATATAAGATTACACCGCTTGGGGCTTGACATACGGGCTCCTCCTCCTCCTCCTCCTCCTCCTCCTTATTCCTTACACACGAGTTCTCTTTCAAGGCTTGTTTTGGGGTCCTCCTTCTCCTTCTCCTCCTCCTCCTCCTTCTCCTCCTCCTCCTCCTCCTCCACCTCCTTATTCCTTACACACGAGTTCTTTTTCAAGGCTTGTTTTGGGGTCCTCCTTCTCCTTCTCCTCCTTCTCCACCTCCTCCTCCTCCTACCTCCTCCTCCTCCTCCTTCTCCACCTCCTCCTCCTCCTCCTCCACCTCCACCTCCTTATTCCTTACACACGAGTTCTTTTTCAAGGCTTGTTTTGGGGCCCTCCTTCTCCACCTCCTCCTCCTCCACCTCCTCCTACCTCCTCCTCCTCCTCCTTCTCCTCCTTCTCCACCTCCTCCTCTTCCTTCTCCACCTCCTCCTCCTTATTCCTTACCCACGAGTTCTTTTTCAAGGCTTGTTTTGGGGCCCTCCTTCTCCACCTCCTCCTACCTCCTCCTCCTCCTCCTCCTTCTCCACCTCCTCCTCCTTCTCCTTATTCCTTACTCACGAGTTCTTTTTGAAGGCTTGTTTTGGGGCCCTCCTTCTCCACCTCCTCCTCCTACCTCCTCCTCCTCCTCCTCCTCATCCTGCTTCATCCTTATTCCTTACCCACGAGTCTGTTTGAAGGCTCGTTTTCCCGGCAACTATGATCTGAGAGCCTCGAAATTGAAGTTTTGTCTGATTTTAACCAAGTATGGTGATCTGTCTGCAGTCTAGTTGCCGACATTTATGCCAAAAGACCCGCTAGATGTCGCCAGGCTGATGTTACCGCTCGGAAGTCGCCGGGAAAAGCGCTCGTGTGATTCCTCCTTAACCCTTTCCTTCCCTTCCCCCCCCCCCCCGCCCCCCTCCCTAACCAATCTCCTGTGTCAATATTTATCCTCGGCTCACCAGTCAAATTCGACGTAAATGAAGGGGCTACGGGCGGGAGGTAATGATGTGATCCTCCACAGGGTGTATGAGGGGTTCGCAGATCCATCAAGGCACCGTTGTCTAATCCACTGTGTCCTGGATCATTTATTAGTTCAAACTCACATGCCAAAATCGATACAAATTTATGGGATATCTTCATGCCTATATAACCAGGGGAGATTTCCACTTGAGGGATATTTTTCTTGACCCCTTTCTCCCTCATGGTTAGCTCCATTGCTTTTGATATTATAAGACGTTCGCCCCATTAGTTTGGCGATTTTAAGAACTTTCGCCCCATTTATGTCAATTATTAAGACTTTTCGTGCCATTTAGGTGTCGATTTTTTCCTGGCGAGTGATAGCGAGCCTGTAATTTAAGAGGAACCGGCCTTTGGCCGGGACATTTTTCTACCGAAAAATGTACAAATTTATCTTGAAAGGGGGTCTAGGGGCTGTAATGTTAAGCTTGATGGAAGTCTAGCGAACTAACTAAAAACCTCCCCTTAACCCCTTCTGTACCAGGGACGTCTTTTTTTTATGTTCTGGCTACTATTAGACTCTCTTATTCAGTTTAACCCACAGAGCCCAGCTGATATATAATAAATGTATATACTGTATATGGGATGGGTTAGTTATGAAGGAAAACCCACACAAAAAACCGCTCAACTAGGTCATTTAGGGGTCTTGCAGGGCTGTGGAAAGTTGCAATTAACATGGAGAGATGGGTAGGCAAAATACTGGAAAATCACTCGCGCACACCCACATGCACGCGGCTAGACTTCGAGGGTTTCCAACCATCGGTATTGTTGCGGGGGATACTAAAGCAGTTCCCAAACAAATCTGAACCCTCTAGGTGCCATAGGACAAGAGTAATTAAGGCAGACCAACCGTTGCGTCGCTGGGACTGGGCGTTGCATACAAAGGCGACGCGTAACGTGCGTCGCTGGGGTCCAGTGGGTTAAATAAGTCCTCCAGCAATAAACAGGCTTCCAACTATCTAACTTAACTCTTTTTACTACCACAGATTCTTCATAAACTGCACAAAAGTGTCTAAATTATAACAAGAATACAATTAATAAGACGTCGTGGGTACAGAAAGGGTTAAGGATTCGTAGATCGATACAGGAACTGTTTGCGAATTGACCACTTTCGGCTGTAAACATCGATACTAAACACAAATATATAAATTATGTAGGTTTCTGATGGACACACACACACACACCTGAATGGGGTGTTAAGTTTAATTATCGCCAATCTGATGAAGTGAACCATCTCTTTTTTTTTTTCCAGACACCGTAATTCCCGAGGAGGGGTGGCCATGAATATCAGGCGTTTGTCATGAATCGAATCGCAAGGTCAAGTTGCCCGGGCTTTACATCTACCAATAACATTTTAACAGTGCAGGCTTGAACCACCGACCCTTTGATCAGCAGCTGACCCTCTACTAACTATGCCACGGCTAACGATGAGGTGAACCATCTTGAAATCTCTAAACTACTGGAGCCGAAATAGGGGAGATCCAAGAAAACCCCCCCTCTCGAAGCAAATAAGGTTAACGAAGTAAGTTAAGAGCTCCTCCTTCGTAGATAAACCACCAAGGTGTTCATAGGTCGATCCAGTAGCTCTCCATCACTCTACTGGGTTAATATTTATCTTTGCTGCTCATCAGTCAAGCTCGATATAAAGTACAGGGCATATTAGGGACCTTAACGGACGTCACGATGAAACCCTCCCTTGGCGATAAACCGCAAGAGGTTCACAGATTAATCAAATTTGTTTATTTACTTATTGATATACTTACCTATTCGTATATATATATATATATATATACTGTATGCAGTATATATATATATACTGTATGCAGTATATATATATACACGAATAGGTAAGTATATCAATAAGTAAATAAACAAATTTGTTTGATATGTGAACCCCAAATCACTATTGGATATCAGCTATACCCTGTTCCAATTAAGTAAGTCAAAACTCTTGAACATTAACCTCTATAACTCACCAACGACTAGAGTTATGGAGCTACTATTACTACCATTTGGGCGGGGTCAGCCAGGGAATAGGTGTGGAAATTTACAGCCCATTTGCTCTAGCCCTTTTTGAGTTACAGAGGTTATTAGGGTTCACAATTTCCAGCCTACCTATTTGAAACAGGGTGTAGTAAAGACACCGGGAAAATGATCGTGTGCCGCCTCCATCAATTGACCACTTGCGAGTGTCAAGCTATAAGGAAGTTGGAGCCGTAGACATCAATATAAAGGTCAATATTAGACCATTTCAACCAGTAGCTCTCAACCAGTGCCAAATCAACCAATACCAACCAAACCAGTGTCAAAATATAGTACTAACCTAACCTAACCTAACCGTATTGGTTGATTTGGTACTGGTTGAGAGCTACTGGTTGAAATGGTCTACTGGTTGAGTTGTCCGGTCACCCTTCCCCACCACCCTCTCGATTTCAGAGTGTCAACACAGCCGCCTTCGGAGACCTGTAGTAAAATTACCCCCGCATTGGTGTACAGTGCTACATTACGATGTCCTTTATTTAACAAACCTGTGTAATATACTAGTAAAACTGTCCCAGTGTATTTAAGAACCCGCCATCAGAGCTTATTTCAATAGTGTACAATGCGACAGCTGTAGGATTGCTAAACTTTAAACTGGGGAATTTTACTCTAGATAAGCTTGTCAAACACTAACTAGGGGCTGATTTACGAAGCCACCTGTATATATGCTAGGTTCCTGTGGCACTGTGTCCTCCGAAGCTTGTATTTAGGGCAAAGTAATGGGCATAGTTGAAAGATTATAGCCTGCCCCGTGAAATCATAGCTGGCATAACTTTCACAGTGCGCAAAGCCACACCGCAAACGCAAAATTATCGTCCAAAATGTCGTTTGCTGCAATAGACATTGCGAAGTGTACGATCGTAGTTATTCCGCATTACAAATATATATATATATATATATATATATATATATATATATATATATATATATATAAATATATATATATATATATACCGGTATATATATATATATATATATATATATATATATACAGTATATATATTTATGTGTGTATATATTATGTATGTGTAATTACTTGTGCGTGTGTGTTTATGTTTGTGTATATAGTCAAAGCATTTCGCCTAATCAACTCGCTTCCTCTTGCTAGTTCCCTACAATCTCTTTCTACACGCCGCAATGTTGCATCTCTTTCACTCTTCTATCGCTATTACAATAATCAGTGTTCTTTAGAGCTCTCTTAGCATACCCCGCCCTTGCGTCGAGTGCGAGGCACTCGCCTTTCAGCACAGTCCCACTCCTATTCTGTCCAGCTCTCCAACCCAAGAATTAGCAAATTTTATAATTCTTTCTTCTACCCAACAAGTGAACTCTGGAACTCTCTCCCTCAATCAATCTTGCCTTCATCTTATAACTTAGACTGCTTTAAAATTCGTGTGTCCAGGCATTTTGACTCCAAGCCCCTTGAATTTGGTTGTCACGTTTAATTTTTGGGGGGAGACACTCGTTACAGGCAATCTGCCTTTTGTCTCTTCCATGCACATAGAACAAAAGAAGTGTGTGTCTGTGTGTATATACAGTATATCGATTTATATATGCCAAGGCTTTACCTATCAATACAATATGTGGTTTCCCCACCAGACAAGTTAATATAATATACGATCTCTCCTCCGAACCCCGCCACCACCACTGCTGTTATGACTTGATACATCAAGCGCCGGTTCAAAGGCATGGTGGCAGGCAAGAACGGGGGATTTGTGATGGTTGATGGTGTTATCTCAATTATCAGGGAGATATATTATGGCCCGGTGCAGCAGCGGGTGTCCCGAAATTTGGTGGGGGTTGGTAACTTCATATTCTCATGCTAATCATTCTCTCATACTTTCATACTCTTCATTATCTTATGCTCTCGTACAGTCATACGCTTAATTATCTCATTCCACTCTCATTCTATCATAATCTTCGCCATCTCATGCATACTCTCATACTCTTCATAATCTCATTCACGGTAGCTTAAGGGGAGGTTTTTAGTTTGGTCCCTAGATATCCATCAAGCTTAAGATTACACCCCCTTGAGCCCCTTTCAAGATAAATTTGTACATTTTTCGGTAGAAAAATGTCCCGGCTGAAAGCCGGTTCCTCTTAAATTACAGGCTCGCTTTCGCTCGCCAGGATAAAATCGACACCTAAATGGCACAAAAGGTCTTAAATTTGACAGAAATGGGTCGAAAGTTCTTAAAATCGTCAAAATAATGGGCAAACGTCTTAAAATCTGAAAAACAATGTGGCTAAACATGAGGGAGAAAGGGGTCAAGAAAAAAATCCCTCAAGTGGAAATCTCCCCTTAACCTAGTATAAGCTGAACTAAGCTTATTTACGCTCACCTCACCTAATGTAACATAATCAAACGGTTAAATATGACAAGCTACTGTAGGTTAGGTCAAATCTGGTTAATCTAAGACAAGTGACTGCCTCGTAAGTATCAATATATCTGTTGTTGTTGTTTTTTCTATGTGAATATGGGAGACAAAAGGCAGAACAGCTTGTGACGAGTGCCTCCCCCAGAGTTGAAAGAGTGACAGGGCCAAACCAAGGAATGTTCGAGCCAAAATGCCTGTACACACGGAGTTAGAAGCAATTTAAGTCATAGGATGAGGAGAAGATGGATTCAGGGAGAGAGTTCCAAAGTTCAGCTGTTGAATAGAAGAAAGATTGGGAATATCGTTTCACTCTTGGGTTGGAAAGTTGCAGAGAGTAGAAGTGGGATTGTGTTTCAAGACGGGTGCTACATACTCTACGTTAGTGGCGGCTCGTGATGAATAAACTGGGGGGACTGTATATTTATAATAACAATACAATGATGTTAAAGAAGTGAAAAAAGTACTTACTTTTTATACATTTAATTATCCACAAATGTCATAGGTACAGCAGTCGAGTCAGTGATTTCAGGGCCTCGCAGTCGAGTCAGTGATTTCAGGGCCTCGCAGTCGAGTCAGTGATTTCAGGGCCTCACAGTGGGGTCAGTGATTTCAGGGCCTCGCAGTGGAGTCAGTGATTTCAGGGCCTCGCAGAGGAGTCAGTAATTTTAGGGCCTCAGACAGGTGGCTTGGGCAGATAGGGGAGAAGGGTAGACTAGTGGTGGCGGGGTAGGAGGGAGGGGGGGGGGGGGTACATACGGAAGTAGGCTATTACTTGAAAATAAAATCCATGCGTCGGCTTCCATGTAACAAAGTGGTTTATTACTGCTTCATTATAGTCTTTTGTTTCAGTTATCATTTCACTTTCAGTGGATGACATAAGTCTACGTAGAGGAGGTGGTATATACACTGAGAGAGCTCTGAGGAACATTGATTATTGTGATAGTGTTTCCTTTGCACTCCTTTGTAATCGTCCCGGTAAACGTAGAGTAGGGCAGGAGTATAATAAACCCTGCCAGACTTGGGGTATTCGAGACCGTAGAGTACCTGAGAACCAATTGTAAACAGAGATATTGCCACCAGACTCGTGTGAATCAATACAGCTGTTTGGTTAATATTTCTTAAATAACCACACACACGCACACACACACACACACACACACACACACACACACACACACACACACACACACACCTCCCCTTGGCGTAACTGATAGCGCGTCTGGCTCACAACCTGAAGCTCCCGGGTTCGAGACCGGGGCGGGGAAGAGACATTTGGGAAAGTCTCCTAACGGTGTAGCCTCTGTTCACCTAGCAGTATAAATGGGAACCTGGTATAAGTGGACGAAGTTGTAACGTCTCATCTGGGGTTGGTGATCGGTTACAAGGTGCGATGGGTATCGTACTGGTCAACCTAAGCTACTGGTCAACCTAAGCCTTCGGGTGAGACTGGTACCGTAGTGAGAATGGTACCGTACAAATTAACCCTAAGTCTTCGTTTCCAGATGTCGCCAATTGGCTAAAATACAGACTACACACACATCCACAGCCATTCCAACGATACATAAACACTTAACATGCATTTCACGCAATACATTCCCAGTTAAGGAGGCGCGATAATAATGAGCTTAGCTCGCATTGCGTGGATTCCCCTTGACAAACAAGTAAGTGAGTGAGTGAGTAACACACACACACACACACACACACACACACACACACACACACACACACAGCCAGTCCTTGAGTGTGGCGACAGCATGTTCCACCCTCATATGTCACACCAACGACACATATCATATCACTCTCCTCCGTTCTGTCCTTGCTGTAAGGGGAGATGGGTTGTTTTTCTAGACCCCCTTCTCTCTCATGTTTAGTCCCATTAGGTTTCAGATTTTAAAATGTCTGCCCCATTAGTTTGTCGATTTTAAGACCTTCCGCTCCATTTATTTGTCAATTTTAAGACCTTTCGTGCTATTTAGGTGTCGACTTGTTTTCTGGCAAACGATAGTGAGCCAGAAATTTGGGAAGAATCGGCCTTCGGCCGGGACATTTTTCTACCGAAAAATGTACAAATTAATCTAGAAGGGGGATCTGATGTATGTTTGTTTTAAGTTTGATGGAGGTCTAGGGAGGAAACTAGAAAATAATAAATAAATGAAAAAATCGACCAAAAAGTGAACTATCCCCCTTAACCCCTTCTGTACCGTCGACACCCTTTTTACTGTATTCTGGCTACTACTAATTGGTTTTATTCAGCTTAGGAAGGACGTCTAACCAAAACTAAAGGGCCACAGACTATCTCAATCAATCCTTTTATAGCTTCCATATATCCTTCCTAAGCTGCATAAAGTTATCTAAATATAGCTCGGATTCAATGTAACAGACGTCGCCCATGGTACCGAAAGGGTTTTACCGGACCGGACTGAACACCCCCCCCCCCCCCCCCCTCCGCATTCCGGCCTTCTTATCAGCCCCGTGTTTACATTAGCGCCGGAATGAGAGGGGGTGGGCCGGTTCGCTGGTTTCTTTAATTCGGTTTGATTTACGGATTTCCAGGCTGTGTCACGATATTGGTGTGTGTGTGTGTGAGTGTGTGTGTGTGTGTGTGTGTGTGTGTGTGTGTGTGTGTGTGTGTGTGTGTGTGTGTGTGTGTGTGTGTAGTAGGATTTGTTTATGTGTGTGTAAGTATGTTTGGTAGGGGTTTGTGTGTGTGTGTGTGTGTGTGTGTGTGTGTGTGTGTGTGTGCATGTGTGTAATTGTGTCTGGATGGGGTTTGTGTATGTATGTGTGTGTGTGTGTGTGTGTGGAATACATTTTTCTACCGAAAAATGTACAAATTTATCTTGAAAGGGGGTCAAGGGAGTGTGATTATAAACTTGATGGAGGTCTAGAGAACAAACTAAAAACCTCTCCTTAAGGGTCTATTAAGTGACCAGACCAAGAAATTACCTACAGTGTTTAACCCCTTCAGCACCATGACGTAGTTGTCTTCTTGTTCTGGTTACCATTAGACGCTTTTCTTCAGCTTATTATCTACCTCTAAGGCTCAAAGGGTTAAACACGATCTAAATAAACCCTCTGAATAACATAGGTCCTTCTTAAGGGGTTAAGGGGAGGTATTTAGTTTGTTCCCTACGTTTTCATCAAGCTTAAAATTACACCCCCTAGACCCCCTTTCAAGATAAATTTGTACATTTTTCGGTAGAAAAATTTCCCGGCCAGAGGCCGGTTGCTCTTAAATTACAGGATCGCTATCGCTCGCCAGGAAAAAATCGACAACTTAATGGCACGAAAGGTCTTAAAATTGACAGAAATGGGGCAAAATGTCTTAAAATGTCAAAACTACTAGGGCGAACGTCTTAAAATCTCAAAAGCAATGGGGCTAAACATGAGGGAGAAAGGGGTCCAGAAAAAAATCCCTCAAGTGGAAATCTCCCCTTAAGCTGCATACCACCGTCTAACTGTGTGTAACCAGCATGAAAGTTAAAAAGACGTTATCGTGCTGAAGGGTGTTAAATATATCCGTAAATATATAGATAGCTTTATGTAAATATAGAGATAGCTTTATGTAAATATAGAGATAGCTTTATGTAAATATAGAGATAGCTTTATGTAAATATAGAGATAGCTTGATGTAAATAGAGAGATAGCTTGATGTAAATATAGAGATAGCTTTATGTAAATATAGAGATAGCTTGATGTAAATATAGAGATAGCTTGATGTAAATATAGAGATAGCTTGATGTAAATATAGAGATAGCTTGATGTAAATATAGAGATAGCTTGATGTAAATATAGAGATAGCTTGATGTAAATATAGAGATAGCTTTATGTAAATATAGAGATAGCTTTATGTAAATATAGAGATAGCTTTATGTAAATATAGAGATAGCTTTATGTAAATATAGAGATAGCTTGATGTAAATATAGAGATAGCTTGATGTAAATATAGAGATAGCTTGATGTAAATATAGAGATAGCTTGATGTAAATATAGAGATAGCTTTATGTAAATATAGAGATAGCTTGATGTAAATATAGAGATAGCTTTATGTAAATATAGAGATAGCTTTATGTAAATATAGAGATAGCTTTATGTAAATATAGAAATAGCTTGATGTAAATATAGAGATAGCTTGATGTAAATATAGAGATAGCTTGATGTAAATATAGAGATAGCTTGATGTAAATATAGAGATAGCTTGATGTAAATATAGAGATAGCTTGATGTAAATATAGAGATAGCTTGATGTAAATATAGAGATAGCTTTATGTAAATAGAGAGATAGCTTGATGTAAATAGAGAGATAGCTTGATGTAAATATAGCGATAGCTTTATGTAAATAGAGAGATAGCTTTATGTAAATATAGAGATAGCTTTATGTAAATAGAGAGATAGCTTTATGTAAATATAGAGATAGCTTTATGTAAATAGAGAGATAGCTTTATGTAAATAGAGAGATAGCTTTATGTAAATATAGAGATAGCTTTATGTAAATATAGAGATAGCTTTATGTAAATATAGAGATAGCTTGATGTAAATATAGAGATAGCTTTATGTAAATATAGAGATAGCTTTATGTAAATATAGAGATAGCTTTATGTAAATATAGAGATAGCTTTATGTAAATATAGAGATAGCTTTATGTAAATAGAGATAGCTTTATGTAAATATAGAGATAGCTTTATGTAAATATAGAGATAGCTTTATGTAAATAGAGAGATAGCTTTATGTAAATATAGAGATAGCTTTATGTAAATAGAGAGATAGCTTGATGTAAATATAGAGATAGCTTTATGTAAATATAGAGATAGCTTGATGTAAATATAGAGATAGCTTGATGTAAATATAGAGATAGCTTGATGTAAATATAGAGATAGCTTGATGTAAATATAGAGATAGCTTGATGTAAATATAGAGATAGCTTGATGTAAATATAGAGATAGCTTTATGTAAATATAGAGATAGCTTTATGTAAATATAGAGATAGCTTTATGTAAATATAGAGATAGCTTTATGTAAATATAGAGATAGCTTGATGTAAATATAGAGATAGCTTGATGTAAATATAGAGATAGCTTGATGTAAATATAGAGATAGCTTGATGTAAATATAGAGATAGCTTTATGTAAATATAGAGATAGCTTGATGTAAATATAGAGATAGCTTTATGTAAATATAGAGATAGCTTTATGTAAATATAGAGATAGCTTTATGTAAATATAGAAATAGCTTGATGTAAATATAGAGATAGCTTGATGTAAATATAGAGATAGCTTGATGTAAATATAGAGATAGCTTGATGTAAATATAGAGATAGCTTGATGTAAATATAGAGATAGCTTGATGTAAATATAGAGATAGCTTGATGTAAATATAGAGATAGCTTTATGTAAATAGAGAGATAGCTTGATGTAAATAGAGAGATAGCTTGATGTAAATATAGCGATAGCTTTATGTAAATAGAGAGATAGCTTTATGTAAATATAGAGATAGCTTTATGTAAATAGAGAGATAGCTTTATGTAAATATAGAGATAGCTTTATGTAAATAGAGAGATAGCTTTATGTAAATAGAGAGATAGCTTTATGTAAATATAGAGATAGCTTTATGTAAATATAGAGATAGCTTTATGTAAATATAGAGATAGCTTGATGTAAATATAGAGATAGCTTTATGTAAATATAGAGATAGCTTTATGTAAATATAGAGATAGCTTTATGTAAATATAGAGATAGCTTTATGTAAATATAGAGATAGCTTTATGTAAATATAGAGATAGCTTTATGTAAATATAGAGATAGCTTTATGTAAATATAGAGATAGCTTTATGTAAATAGAGAGATAGCTTTATGTAAATATAGAGATAGCTTTATGTAAATAGAGAGATAGCTTGATGTAAATATAGAGATAGCTTTATGTAAATATAGAGATAGCTTGATGTAAATATAGAGATAGCTTTATGTAAATATAGAGATAGCTTTATGTAAATATAGAGATAGCTTTATGTAAATATAGAGATAGCCTTATGTAAATATAGAGATAGCTTTATGTAAATATAGAGATAGCTTTATGTAAATATAGAGATAGCTTTATGTAAATATAGAGATAGCTTGATGTAAATATAGAGATAGCTTGATGTAAATATAGAGATAGCTTGATGTAAATATAGAGATAGCTTGATGTAAATATAGAGATAGCTTGATGTAAATATAGAGATAGCTTTATGTAAATATAGAGATAGCTTGATGTAAATATAGAGATAGCTTGATGTAAATCAGTACTTTCGATAAACTAACCCGGTACTATAGTTTATCATATTTATCTTAAGGGGAGATTTCCACTTGAGGGATTTTTTTTCTTGACTCCTTTCTCCCTCATGTTTAGCCCCATTGTTTTCCTAATGTTAAGACGTTCGCCCCATTATTTTGACGATTTTAAGAACTTTCAACCCATTTCTGTCAAGAAGACCTTTCGTGCCATTTAGGTGTCGATTTTATCCTGGCGAGCGATAGCGAGCCTGTAATTTAAGAGGAACCGGCTTTCAGCCGGGACATTTTTCTACCGAAAAATTTACAAATTTATCTTGAAAGGGGCTCAAGGGGGTTTAATCTTAAGCTTGAAGGATATCTACGGACCAAACTAAAAACCTCCCCTTAATCTTAGATCAAGATAATTAGACTGTAAACTTAGTAATACTGGCGATAAACTACTTTTTAATCGTGTAATTTGCATTTATAAGTTATTTATTTTTAAAGTGTGGTTTGATGTTATTTGTTATACACACTAATACGAAATATACCTTAAATTTGTGCTCTTTATTTCAAATTCTTCCAGCCCATTTTCTTAATTCATCTTATGTATTTAGAACTATTTATAAATATTCATGAACTAATTTTGTTCATTAGGTAAGATTAATTATGCACACTCGGAACAGTTCAGGCATCTGTTAGGCCCATATCAAGTATCCTGAGTAAAATCGTTTAATGTTAGCCAGAGTGTATACTGTTTCATTTCATCTGACGGTCAATTGAATCCCTTAGCAGCTAATATCTCGAAACTTAATGGAAAAATATGAAACCACTATGTCTCTGCACCATATTAAGACCAAGTTTATATAATTAGCACCATATTTCACTACACAATCGTCAAAATAACCGAGACATTTTTATGGGACCTTTGTAATTGTCCGTCAGTTGAAAAGAAACAGGGTATAGTGATAAAAGAAACAGGGTATAGTGATAAAAGAAACCGGGTATAGTGATAAAAGAAACCGGGTATAGTGATAAAAGAAACCGGGTATAGTGATAAAAGAAACCGGGTATAGTGATAAAAGAAACCGGGTATAGTAATAAAAGAAACAGGGTATAGTGATAAAAGAAACAGGGTATAGTGATTAAAGAAACAGGGTATAGTGATAAAAGAAACAGGGTATAGTGATTAAAGAAACAGGGTATAGTGATAAAAGAAACAGGGTATAGTGATAAAAGAAACAGGGTATAGTGATAAAAGAATAATACTAAAAGGGCAAAAAATAATGTCTACATATCTCACTTATGCATATCTATCTCAAAGTCGTTCATTTATAGTATCAAGCATGTTTACATACTCTTATCTCACCTTCAATAATTTATAGTATCAAGCATGTTTACATACTCTTATCTCACCTTCAATAATTTATAGTATCAAGCATGTTTACATACTCTTATCTCACCTTCAATAATTTCATCGAACGGAAGGGAGTATCGCTTAAGGGAGTAGTACTCGTGTGTGTTCTGGACCCCCTTCTCCCTCATGTTTAGCATATTAGTTGTTAGGTTTTAAGACGTTCGTTCCGTTAGTTTGGCGATTTTGAGACCTTTGGCCTCATTTTGTGTTGTCAATATTAAAAACTTTCGTGCCCTTTAGGTGTCGATTCTTTCTTGGCGAGCGATAGCGAACCTCTAATTTCAGAAGGAACCGGCCTGCGGCCATGACATTTTTCTACCGAAAAATGTACACATTTATCTTGAAAGGGGGTCTAGGGGGTGTTTTTCTAAGCTTGATGGTGGTATAGCGAGGAAACTCAAACATATATTAATAAATATAAATATATAGACCAAAAACCAAGCTCTACCCCCTTAAAATAATGTTTGTTTAGTCTCTTACTTCAGGCAATCCAGCAAATTCCTGTAAATACGTTAGTGTATCATTCGGAACCCATGTATTTCCTTCCAGAGAAAAATGGGCCAGCGGAGTGGAGTAATTTTACTTTCCCCATCCCAGGAATAAAGTTAATCGTTTGCAGAAGCGCTATTTCGCAATTTAGATTTACCGAACCGAAAAGGATTTCAATGCAAAACACAAATCTGCTCGAATTTCAAATATATAGCTCGCATATATCCGGTGCGTTTAAACCCGGAGCTTCAACATCAAGACTTTTCCGAATATTTGTACTGCCGCCGCTTCGGAAAGAAATATGCAATTTCAAGGGGCCGAATTTGGAGGCGGGCCGAAAGTGCAGGAAACTGGTCGGCGCGAGGGAGAGAAAACGGACAACTCTTTACAGTACTGTGACGCCATTATAGAGGCTTAAATTAAGCACATATCGACAAGCAACATAGCATATCATAGTAATACATACCACAACGTTACATATCATATATATATATAGGACCTATTGAAGTCAGTCAACTCTGCCATATTGGGACCACAGGAAACTTGTTTTGCGGCAGGCTAGAGGTCTTAGTCAATATTATTCTACTTTTTTCAGAATGAGGGTTGTCAGCCATTCGGGTGTCATTCTTCTTTCTTGGGAAATATCTTAGGTCGCTAGTGTCGTCCATCATGGGGTAGCTGATGCTGGGGGAGGAAGGGTTGGTTTGGACTCGAGCGACTCCCAGGTCTGAACTGTTTAAGAGACAGAACTTTTGCTTTTCTGGGAGCAATTCTGGGATTTATATGGCTGAGTCCTGGATTGAGAGACCTTCCTTGGTGTACCAGGCTGAACAAATCATGATTTTCGACTTCATCCACCTTACGTTCCTGTAATGTGGAATCCAGTTTTTCCCCGGGATGATACTGGATAAGGTCTGGAGAGGTTTGGGCTTCCCATGATCTGGAATCCAGGCTTTCCCCAGATTAATGCTGGGGAAGGTTTGGAGAAGTGTGTCAACAAGTCAGGGGCCGGGGATCTTCCAGTTTGAGTTCCATGAGAGGTACGGGTGGTGGGGAGCTTCTGGGGCGATCTTTTTCCTTGAATAATACTACCAATGCTTCTTGGGGGACATGGATCGTCGTCGTTATCTGTCGTTATTCTGCTGTGCTGGGGAGGGTCTGGGGCGGATCTGGGGAGGGTCTTGGGCGGGTCTGGGGCGATTGTTCTCTTATAAATCCCAATACTTCTTTCACTGTCGACTATGAGGAGACATAGATCGTCAACCTTTTTCGTCGGATCTGTGGTTTCTCGGTATGTGTTTTCTTGATGTCCTGCTCATCAAAAGTTATAGTGGTAAAAATAAACCCATCCAATAGGCCTATATAGATAGAAAGGCAAATCAGAATGAATTAACCCAATGATCTTATATACCATTTGCTCAAAAATGTGGATGTTTACCGTATTGTGAGGTAGTATATTCTATTTAAAGATGTTCATTCTATTGAGCTCTCATCACAAAGAAGTGTTAATTGTATATATATGCAATTTGATAATATAGTTTATATTATAGTATACCATATACCTTTAATACCCTTGTTTTCGTTGTGTGTGTGTGTTTTTTTTTTTTTTTTTTTTTAGTGCTCTGATTTCATTCTCGCCTCCACTCCTGATCTTTTTATGCCTCGGCCTCTGCACCCCATTCTCCCGCGTGTATAGCATGCTTCAGTTTATCAAGCCGCCTGCCTCTCTCGCTGCAGACTGCCTAGACGGGTCCAATTATTTTTGTAATGGGTGGAGATGAGCGGGCCGAGGGAGGAAAGAGAATTTGTGTGTGTGTGTGTGTGTGTGTGTGTGTGTGTGTGTGTGTGTGTGTGTGTGTGTGTGTGTGTGTGTGTGTGTGTGTGTGTGTGTGTGTGTGTGTGTGTGTGTGTGTGTGTGTCTGATAGTGTGTGTGTGTGTGTGAGTTAGAGAGAATGAGTGTATGTGTGAGTGTGTGTGTGAGTTAGAGAGAATGAGTGTATGTGTGAGTGTGAGTGAGTGAGAACATGGAAAGATTGGTTAGAACGAGCATAAAAATATCTATACCCTGTTCCAAATTGGTTGGCCAGAAATCGTGAACCTTGACCTTTGTAACTAAACACAAAGGGCTAGAGCAAATAAGCTGTACATTGCCACACCTATTCCCTTGCTGACCGTTCCCAAATGGTAGAAGTATTAGCTCGATTACTCGAATTATTTGTGAGTTATAGAGGTTAATGTTCAGGAGTTTTGGCCTACTTATTTGGAACAGGGTACAGTGTATACTAACCAAGAGCTAGAACTCCCATGAAACCAAGAATTAGAGAGATGGTGAAAGCTTAAATTATGAGAAGTACTAAGAAAAGAGTTAGCATACACAGCAAAACTATTTTAGAACCAATAATAAAGCAATGGGTAAAGATAACTTAGAACAATAAATACAACAAGAATTATGAAATACATTAGAGCCAACACTAGCGCACAAATTCCAGTGACAAATTAGCAGGATTATAGCAAGAATAAAAGTAGTAATTAGACCATAGATAAAAGCGAGAGAATCGGGGCAAGAATTAAACAAGGAATTAGATCAAGAAATACATTATTAATCAAAGCAAGAATTAGACCATGCAAATAAAGCATAACTAACATAATTAGACCATGATTAAAGCAAGAATTAGAACATTAATTAAAGCAAGATTTTATCACTAGATCATTAAGGGGAGGTTTTTAGTTTGTTTCCTACTCCTCCAGCAATCTTAAAATGTCACCCCTTGACCCCCTTTCAAGATAAATTTGTACATTTTTCGGTAGAAAAATTTCCCGGCCAAAGGCCGGTTACTCTTAAATTACAGGCTCGCTATCGCTCGCCAGGATAAAATCGACACCTAAATGGCACAACAAATCTTAAAATTTACAGAATGGGGCGGAAATTCTTAAAATCACCATACTAATGGGGCAAACGTCTTAAAATCTCAAAATCAATGGGGCTAGACATGAGGGAGAAAGGGGTTAAGAAAAAAATCCCTCAAGTGGAAATCTCCCCTTAATATAACAATAAGTAAGCAGTTGAATAAAGCAAGAATAAAACCAAGAATTAAAGCAAGACATAGACCGATAATTGGATTTAAAGCAAGAAGTATTGCAAAACTTAGAACAATAATTAAATCAAAAATTAGAAGACGAATAAGACATTGAATTAAAGCAAGACGTAAACCAAGAATAAGACATTGAATTAAAGCAAGACGTAAACCAAGAATAAGACATTGAATTAAAGCAAGACGTAAACCAAGAATAAGACATTGAATTAAAGCAAGACGTAAACCAAGAATAAGACATTGAATTAAAGCAAGACGTAAACCAAGAATAAGACATTGAATTAAAGCAAGACGTAAACCAAGAATAAGACATTGAATTAAAGCAAGACGTAAACCAAGAATAAGACATTGAATTAAAGCAAGACGTAAACCAAGAATAAGACATTGAATTAAAGCAAGACGTAAACCAAGAATAAGACATTGAATTAAAGCACGAAGTAAACTAAGCATTGAGGCATGACATAAAATTAGAATTATACAAAGATTACAACTAAGAAATAGACCAAACAATGAGTAAAAATTATACCAAAAATTAAAGTAAGAATTAGAACAAGAATTAAGGGGAGGTTTTTAGTTTGTTTTCTACTCCTCCAGCAATCTTAAAATTTCACCCCCTTGACCCTCTTTTAAGATAAATTTGTACATTTTTCGGTAGAAAAATGTCCCGGCCGAAAGCCGGTTCCTCTTATATTACAGGCTCGCTATCGCTCGCCAGGATAACATCGACACCTAAATTGCACGAAAGGTCTTAAAATTGACAGAATGGGGCGGAAATTCTTAAAATCACCAAACTAATGGGGCAAACGTCTTAAAATCTCAAAAGCAATGGGGCTAAACATGAAGGAGAAAGGGGTCCAGAAAAAATATCCCTCAAGTGGAAACCTCCCCATAAAGCCTGTAATAAACCAACATTTAGACCCAGAATTAGATCAAGAATTAGAACAAGTATAAAAGTAAGAATTAGACCAACATTTAGACCCAGAATTAGATCAAGAATTAGAACAAGTATAAAAGTAAGAATTAGACCCAGAATTAGATCAAGAATTAGAACAAGTATAAAAATAAGAATTAGACCAACATTTAGACCCAGAATTAGATCAAGAATTAGAACAAGTATAAAAGTAAGAATTAGACCAACATTTAGACCCAGAATTAGATCAAGAATTAGAACAAGTATAAAAGTAAGAATTAGACCAACATTTAGATCAAGAATTTACCCCTTTTGTACCGGCTACACCTTTTGTATTTTATGCTGGCTATATTTAGAGGAGTTTATGCAGTTTAAGAAGGATCTGTGGTGGTAAAATGAGTCAAGTGAGATAGTTCGAAGCCTGTTAATTGCTGGAGGCCCTTTTGAAACAGAATACAATCGTCTAATAGTAGCCACAATACAGTATAATGGACGGTTACGGTACAGAAGGGGTTAAAACCAGAAACAGGAATTGCAGAGAGCAGCGTAGAACCAGTGTGATGTTTTATTTCTACTGACTTTAAGGAGAGGTATTTAGTTTGTTCCCTAGACCTCCATCAACCTTAAAATTACACCCCCTCGAGTCCGTTTCAAGATAAATATATACATTTTTCGGTAGAAAAATGTCCCGGCCGAAGGCCGATGCCTCTTAAATTACAGGCTCGCTATCGCTCGCCAGGATAAAATAGACACCTGAATTGCACGAAAGGTCTTAATATGGGGTGAAAGTTCTTAAAATCGCTAAACTAATGGGGCAAACGTTTTATAATATCAAAAGCAATGGGGCTAAACATGAGGGAGAAAGGGGTCAAGAAAACAATCCCTCAAGTGGAGATCTCCCCTTAATTCATTGTTCTCTAGTTCGTTGTGCTAGTCGTAAATTTACAGTAAAATACGCAAAGTAATTAAATAGACGGATTGAATAAAATTGCTCGTGAATTACTTGTAACGCGGGATTCATACATTTGCTTCTGAATCTGAAATGTAGATATTTATCAGCAATAATTGATCACTTGCGAGTTTCAGGCTATAAGGAAGTTGGAGCCGTAAACTTCGATATAAAACAGAAATGCAATAATAACGTAGATATGGATGGAAAGCATGATTAATATGGCTTTATACAGAGCGGTCGCGAAACATTTCCCCATAGGGAATTCCTGTGTATTGTCCATAGGGTATTCCTATATATTTGATCTGCATCTGTATGTGGTAATCCAGGTTCGAATCCCGGTGGATCACATGCTTGCTTTCATTAATTTCTTAGGGAGGTGTTTGGTGTTGGAATGAAGTCAATTCTGCTAAATAGCGATGTTGACGGCTTTAACTTCCTTATAGCCTCATTTTTGCTTCCAAGATGTAGTATTTGACATTTGTCAATATTGACAAAGAGACTAGTTTACCAGTTAACTACCTCTAGTTTCTTTAAGGGGAGATTTCCACTTGAGGGATTTTTTTCTGGACCCGTTTCTCCCTCATGTTTAGCCCCATTGCTTTTGAGATTTTAAGACGTTCGCCCTAGTAGTTTTGACATTTTAAGACATTTTGCCCCATTTCTGTCAATTTTAAGACCTTTCGTGCCATTAAGGTGTCGATTTTTTCCTGGCGAGCGATAGCGAGCTTGTAATTAAAAATGTATTTTTCTACCGAAAAATTTACAAAATTTATCTTGAAAGGGAGTCTAGGGGGTGTAATTTTAAGCTTGATGAAAACGTAGGGAACAAACTAAATACCTCCCCTTAAGGCCTGATGAATTTTTTGTATTTCTAAAGTTGTATTTACCTTTCTCGTTATTTTCGTATCAGCCGCAAATTTATATATATTTTACAAATAAGATTGTCATCAAAATACATAAATAACAAACAATCCGTTGATCCTTTTAAGAACCAGTTCTCCTAAGAAGGTGTTCTATATTATCTCAAGTCTAAATTGTTCATGATATAATTTAAGGGGCGATAGGTCTTTTTCTGGTCCCCCTTCTTCCTCATGTTTAGCCCCATTTGTTCTCCAATTTTATGACGTTTGGCCCATTACTTTGGCGATTTTAAGACTTTTCGACCCATTTATTTGTCAAAATTAAGACTTTGTGTCAGTTAGGTGTCGATTTTTTCCTGGCGAGCGATAGCGAGCCTGTAATTTAAGAAGAACCGGCCTTCGGCCGGGAAATTTTTCTATCAAAAAATTTACAAATTTACCTTGAAGGAGGGACTGGCGAGGGGAAGGGGGGGGGGGGGGGGGTTAAGCTTGATGGAGGTCTAGGGAGTAAACTTTTAAACACTGATAAATACGCCTTCCCCCTTACAAATATGTGCAGGTGCTGAAGAATAATAGTCAGTTGGCTGAGAAACGTGTCTGTGATAGGATATAGATAAGTGTGTGTGAAGAGGAAGATAGATAGATAAGTGAATGATAGGCTATGTAAGGATGGTAGTGAATTATAGTGAATTATAGTGAATTATAGGGAATTATAGGCTATGTAAGGATGGTAGTGAATTATAGTGAATTATAGTGAATGATAGGCTATGTAAGGATGGTAGTTAATTATAGTGAATTATAGGCTATGTAAGGATGGTAGTGAATTATAGTCTGTGTCCAAATGGGATGTAAGAGTAGAAAGATGAGTGAAGTATAGACTAGATGATGATAATATGTATACTTAAATGTGTTATAGCATATCTGGTTTGCATGTGATGAACCAAGGGGAATTATAGGAGTGGGTTATGATGATAGGATGGCCATGGTACCCAAAGAAGGCATGGTATGAATATTTATACTCTAGTGATTAAGGGGGAGATTTCCACTTGAGGGATTTATTTCTGGACCCCTTTCTCCCTCATGTTTAGCCTTGTTGATTTTGAGATTTTAAGATGTTCACCCCTATTGTTTTGGCGATTTTAAGAACTTTCGCCCTATTTATGTTAATTTTAAGACCTTTCGTGCCTTATAGCTGTCGATTTTTGCCTGACGAGCGATAGCGAGTCTGTAATTTAAGAGGAACCGGCCTTCGGCCTGGACATTTTTCTACCGAAAAATTTACACATTTATCTTGAAAAGGGGTCTAGGGACTGTAATTATAAGCCTGATGGAGGTCTAAGGATACAAACTAAAGACCTCCCCTTAAGGGGAGGTTTTTAGTATGTTTCCTAGACTTCCATCAAGCTTGAAATTACACCCCCTTGACCCCCTTTCAAGATAAATGTGTACATTTTTCGGTAGAAAAATGTCCCGGCCGAAGGCCGGTTCCTCTTAAATTACAGGCTCGCTATCGCTCGCCAGGAAAAAATCGACACCTAAATGGGACGAAAGCTCTTAAAAGTGACATAAGCGGGGTAAAAGTTCTTAAAATCGCCAAACTAATGGGGCGAACGTCTTAAAATCTCAAAAGCAATGGGGCTAAACATGAGGGAGAAAGGGGTCAAGAAAAAAAATCCCCCAAGTGGATATCTCCCCTTAAAGTAATAGGAAAATGCATGGTGGCCAAAAGAGTGGTTAGAGATATATGGATACGAACGAAAGGGGTAT
>CM064544.1:5334376-5424376 GCA_032716605.1 Paralithodes platypus | reverse complement strand
TAATTTCTTTGGGAGGTGTTTGGTGTTGGAGTGAAATTGATACAAATAGATTATATTTGTGTTTTATATTATCCTTGTTATTATTACTACTTCTCGGTGCGTTGGAAATTTGACTGATTATTTATATATCTCTTTTTTATACAATTATTTAATTAACAAAGTACCCATTGCGAAGTTTCGTGCTTTATCTTGCCGACAAGTTGTACAGTACAGATTTTATTCCTGCTCTGGTGTTCTTTTTTCCCTTGATAACCAACCCGACAGAAGTCATTTGTGTGTTGTTGTTTTTTTTTACCCTTGATAACCAACTCGACAGAAGTCATTTATGGGTATTTACTCCATTGCTCTGTTTAGCCCACAAAATGATAATGGCAAGTATTTAGAGAACATATATACCTTTCAGTATCAGTCCTCATTGTCATGGACTTTGTAGTATACTGTATAGACATTTGTGTAACCATTGTATATATTTGTAAATGTGTTCATGACAATAAATGTTATTAACCCCTTCTGTACCGGAGACGTCTTTTAACTTTATTCTGGCTACTATTAGACGATTTTATTTAGTTTCAAAAGGGCCTTCAGCAATTAACAGGCTTCGAACTTTCTTAATTAACCCTTTATACTACCACAGATCCTTCTTCAGCTGCACAAAATCGTCTAAATATAGCTAGAATATAAGGGAAAAGACGTCGCCGGTACGGAAGGGTTAATTTAATTGAAATTGAAAGGGGGGGATAAGCTGGGAGGAAGGGCGAGTGTTGTCGGGGCACAGGGCGGCCTGAAAGGGGTTTGTTCATGGCATTAGGACGTCTAGCCATAGATAGATAGATAGATATGTTGCCGGATGCCTTACTTCCCTTTATGAGGGTGGCCATACACAAAATGCCCCCAAGCGGACCTATCCCCCATGAGCAGGATAACCTATGCCAGTTTATTCAAGGACTTACAGGATTGACCACTCGACATTGGGTCCATCCAACTCTGAGGCCCTCAATGTATCTTTATAGCACTATTTTCAACAGTGGTGGGTGGCTATAGACTGTTCATTATAATTAGGCCAGAAATCTTGACCACTAACCTCTATTACTCACAAAGGACTGGAGTAATCGAGCTAATATGTCTACCATTTGGGAATAGTCAGTCAAGGAGTATATGTGGAAATGCCAATTTGCTCTAGCCCTTCTTGAGTTACAGAGGATAGAGGTCATGATTTCTCGCCTACTTACAGCGAATAGACTATAGTCCATCCACCAACCTGCTTCACCCTTAGGTGAGTAGTAAGGACTTATATAAGGTCGACTCCCCTAGATGGGTTAACGACCAATGATGACGAGTCCCATCAAACCAATGTTCAATAAGGTTGTCCCCCCTAGATGGGTTGCTGACTAAGGTTGACGAGTCCCATCCACCCATATTATATATATATATATTTTTTTTTTTTTTTTTGCCACAGTTGAAATAAAGAATGGTTCACAAATATGCAAATATTTCAAAAGTATATCATACACGAAATGCGTAAATTAAGTGGTGCTTTGCTAAGACTCCACCACACTGCCTCATTTCCATAGAGAGCTAATAGTGTGAGTGTGTGGCTGGGTCCCTCGTCTTATCACCCCATGACGACATATCCGGAGTTTAAGGGGAGATGGCCGTATTTATTTGGTTGATTTACTTATATATATATTTATTTTTCGTATTTTCCTCCCTAAAACTCCATCAAATTGCAAGAAACGTTAATTAGATCCCCCTTCTAGATTAATTTGTAAATGTTTCGATAGAAAAATGTTCCCGGCCAAAGGCCGATTCTTCCAAAACTCACTATCGTTCGCCAGGAAAAAATCGACATCTAAATAGCACGAAGGGTCTTATTGACAAAGAAATGGGGCGAAAGGTATTAAAATCGACAAACTAATGGGCTAAACGTCGTAAAACCTGAAAACTAATGGGGATAAACATGATGGAGAAGGGGGACCAGAAAAACGACCCATCTCCCCTTACTACAGGACGCTGCTCTCCCATACACACACACACACACACACACACACACACACACATACACACATAAATCAACACATTCTAAGCAGTGTAGAGTGACAAGTGAACAGAGGTGCTTCCATTATTAACACTCCCAGGTACAGTTGATTAGCTTTTGTTTATAGGGTATTCTGTATTTAGTAGTGGTGATGATGGTGATAGTAGTAGTGGTGATGATGGTGACAGTAGTAGTGATGATGGTGATAGTAGTATAGGTAGCGCCAACGAACTTGACAATAATCTTGACCCCTTAACTTCATATCACTCGAAATTAATGCAAGCAATCGGGCTTACGTTTCTATCATTAGGGAAGAGTCCACCAGAAAATAGGTGTGGATATTTACAACCAGTTTGCTCTACGCCCTTTTTGAGTTATAGAAAGGTCAGGGATCAAGATTATTGTCAAGTTCGTTGTCGCTAGTTATAGTGAATATAGTGGGGGTAATAGTGATGATGGCAATAGTTGTAGTAATGATGATGGTAGGGATAATGGTGATAGTAGTAGTGATGGTGGTGGTAGTCGTAGTGATGATGATAACGAATCGCAGAGTTGGGTATGCCGTTGTTATTTCAGGCCAAGCGTCACTCCTACTGCATTCGTTATTCCTCCTTCACACCAACACATACAGTATACAGTATACAGTATACCGTATACAGTATACCGTATACAGTATACCGTATACAGTATACAGTATACCGTATACAGTATACCGTATCATAGTTAAGGGGAGGTTTTTAGGTTGGTCCCTAGATATCCTTCAAGCTTAAGATTACACTTCCATTAGACCTTTTCAAGATAAATGTGTACATTTTTCGGTAGAAAAATATCCCGGCTGAAAGCCGGTTCCTCTTAAATTACAGGCTCGCTATCGCTTGCCAGGATAAAACCGACACCTAAATGGCACGAAAGGTCTTAAAATTGACAGACATGGGTTGAAAGTTCTTAAAATCGTCAAAATAATGGGGCAAACGTCTTAAAATTGGAAAAACAATGAGGCTAAACGTGAGGGAGAAAGGAGTCAAGAAAAAATCCCTCAAGTGGAAATCTCCCCTTAACACCCATATAACAACTCAATAAACATAGCTTCTTATACACAAATACTCACAGGTGCAGTTGGCTATTATATGTTCTTATACACAAATACTCACAGGTGCAGTTGGCTATTATATGTTCTTATACACAAATACTCACAGGTGCAGTTGGCTATTATATGTTCTTATACACAAATACTCACAGGTGCAGTTGGCTATTATATGTTCTTATACACAAATACTCACAGGTGCAGTTGGCTATTATATGTTCTTATACACAAATACTCACAGGTGCAGTTGGCTATTATATGTTCTTATACACAAATACTCACAGGTGCAGTTGGCTATTATATGTTCTTATACACAAATACTCACAGGTGCAGTTGGCTATTATATGTTCTTATACACAAATACTCACAGGTGCAGTTGGCTATTATATGTTCTTATACACAAATACTCACAGGTGCAGTTGGCTATTATATGTTCTTATACACAAATACTCACAGGTGCAGTTGGCTATTATATGTTCTTATACACAAATACTCACAGGTGCAGTTGGCTATTATATGTTCTTATACACAAATACTCACAGGTGCAGTTGGCTATTATATGTTCTTATACACAAATACTCACAGGTGTAGTTGGCTATTATATGTTCTTATACACAAATACTCACAGGTGCAGTTGGCTATTATATGTTCTTATACACAAATACTCACAGGTGTAGTTGGCTATTATATGTTCTTCATTTTGTATTCACACTTCAGTACTACCCTAGTATAGACTATTGTAAAGTGAGGTTTATATATATATATATATATATATATATATATATATATATATATATATATATATATATATATATATATATATATATATATTATTTTTATTTTTTTTCATTTTGTTTTACCCCCTTCTTCCTCATGATTAGTCACATTAGTTTTGAGAATTACGAGACGTTCACCCCATTAGTTTGGCGATTTTAACACCTTTTGCCCCCATTCTTTTGTCGATATTAAGATATATCGTACCATTTAGATTTGTTTATGTATATGAAGGAGACAAAAGGCCTGTATCAAGGGCCTCTCCCAAAGTTGAAAGAGTTACTGAGAGCCAAATTCAAGGTACAGATGTACATTTGTTTTTTTCTGGCGAACGATAGCGAATCTGCAATTTAGGAGGTTTCTACCGACAAATGCACATATTCATCTCGAAAGGGGTCTTGAGGGTGATTTTTAAGTTTGATGAAGGTCTAGGGAACAAACTAAGCAATCTATGTATTTATGTATTTATTAGAAAACGAAACATATCATATAAAATAAAAACCTCCCCTTAATAACTTAATACAGGATACGACTCTCCCCAACACACACACACACACACACACACACACACACACACACACACACACACACACACACACACACATGTACGTATACAGTTGACGCCCATAGTGACGAGGTGAAGAGCTGCTTACATTATAACTCGCAGGTTCACTTGGTGATAATATATTCTGTATATTTCTAGCTTGATACAGGACGCCTCACACACACACACACACACACACACACACACACACACACACACACACACACACACACACATACTTACACACTTGACGCCTATAGTGACAAAGTTAACATCGTTGCTTATATTTACATTTACAGGTACTAAAAACTTGTACAGTGCGTATAAGAGAGAGAGAGAGAGAGAGAGAGAGAGGTTGCATAGGGTGACTACCACTACGTATGATTCATATTTTTGTCAGAAAATCTGGTTAGTAAGCTATCAAACCAGGACAATTTAGTTTTAAGAGTAGACTTATGCGGCAGAGGGAGAGCGAGAGTGAAAGAGAGACAGAGAACGAGAGAGAGAGTGGAATTGAAAGAAAGACAGTAAACAAGAGAGAGAGAGAGAGAGAGATATGAAAGAAAGAAATAGTGAGAGAGAGACTGACTTAACCCATACTGTACCAGAGGATATTACCATAAATGTACAAGAGAGAACATCCTCCCACCTCAAAAGTTGAGAAGCACTGACCCAGCCAGCCTGTGGAAGCTTGCAACCAAGCTGAGAAGCGTTGCCAATGCCTCAGTGCAGTGCCTACAAGTCATGGTAGCAGCTACCCTCAATACTGGCAGTTACAAGAACCGCATATTATGGACGGACGTCGTCCGTCGCTGGTACTGGCGAGTGACTTATTTACTGACGGCCAACGCACGTCGCTTGTACAGTATGGTTAAAGAGAGAGAGAGAGACCTAAGCTAACCTAACCTCTTCTTTCCTAACCCCCAAACACTTCCTCCCCCTACAGACCTCCTCTTCCTCCCCCTGCTGTTGGTCACCTCTCCGCCCCCCTACACCAAGATGGCCGGGCTAGGAACTTCACCCCAACACACCCGTACACCCTCCCCAGCTCGCTCACTCTCGCCCGACGTACCCCAGAATCGTGAGTAATGTTTAACCCTTTCGTTAAATTTCATTCAATTAATTTCTAAAATATCCAATACGCTAATTGTGTATCCGTGCATTTAGGGATAACTTTTCTGAAAACGCAATTTGAGTATTCAAGCATGAGAGGGATAAGGCCACGATTTATGTCATAATCACCACGGATGGGCTAATAAACCTTGGCAATACTGCAAACTCGCCCAACAGCGAAGCCTGGATGGAGGCAGCTGGAATGCTAATATTTTCTTTCATTTACATTATAAATATGCACTATACATATATCCTGTGAGTATCTACATCAGCTATAAGGTGTGTTCTATTTATTTGTGACAACAGGAGGTAATGCATAATTTCATCAGCACCATAAATACATTCCGTCTTCCGTCCAAAGTTAAATCCAATTCAACTTTTGAGGAGGCAGCTCCGAGGTCGGAAGCGAGCCTGACGGAACCCAAGAATCCTCGGTTCACACCTAACGGACCCGAGGTGGGATAGGAGTGACGTCGTCGGTCACGTGACATTGGCGTGGACGGACGTTCAGACGGAGAAATGGGAACCGCACTTTAGAGTGTACTTATTATTTATTATTATTTGTATAGAGTATCATCATTTATTATTGACCCAAGCGGCTCGCTTGGTGTAGTGACTAGCATCTCGGACTTCCACCCAGAAGGCCCGGGTTCGCGCCCACGCTCGGCGCATTAAAGATTTTTCACAAGCACTGAGTCGTTACCATCCCTCATGAGCAAAGGGATGGGGTAGTAGTACAGGACCCCAATGGAAATACGCCTAATCGGCCTTATTGAGCTATCCTTAGCTAGCTTAGCATGCGCTAGCTTTAAGAACTATTATTATTATTATTATTATTATAATATATATATTTACTATTTATTATTCTACCCCACAGAGGCTCACATACTACGCCACTCGGACACCTCAGATGACGAGGTTGAGCTACGAACCCTGTCTGACTCCTCGGTGGAAGGTCAGAGCAGTATGTGGGGGCTGAGGAGAGGGCCTTGGTTGTTGTTTAGGCCTGGTGGGTGGTGTGTGTGAGAGAGAGAGAGAGAGAGAGGGGGAGAGAGAGAGAGAGAGAGAGAGAGAGAGAGAGAGAGAGAGAGAGAGAGAGAGAGAGAGAGAGAGAGAGAGAGAGAGAGAGATCAAGGGGGGGGGGGTGAGTAAGAGAGAGAGAGAGAGAGAGTGGGTGAGGAAGAGAGAGAGAGTTACGCTTAGTCTGTGAGAGTGTATGTATGAGGTAATATGTGTGTGGGTAGGAGCGTGTGTGAGTGCTTGAGCAAGAACTGAGGATTGAGTGTGTGTGGGTGCGTGTGTGTGTGGGGGGGCTTGGTGTGTGTTTATGTATGTGTGTGCGCGCGCGCATTGGTATATGTAGTCTACCATAAATTTAATTCATGGAAGAGAAAAAAAGAACAGCACAACTTTGACCCAGAAAGGACGTTCTCCATTATATTAACCCTTTCAAGATCATGCCACATTTTGACAGTTCATTCTGGGTATCAGTAAATTATTTTATACAGCATAGGAACGATCTGTTGGAATTAAAAGGGTAAAGACTATCTCAAGCAACCCTCTGACTTCCATATAATTTTCGTAATCTGAATGAAATAGTCTAATAATATCCAGAAAGCAGACAAGAAATGCGTCATTGTATCTTCTATGGGTTAATACTGTAAATAATATCAATATTAACATGTTATAACTAATGATGAAATATATTGCCTCTGTATGTCTAAGATAATATATAAAATCTAATGTTACTAATTGGCCTACCTATAATGAAGAGGATATAGGATAAATTATAATATCTAAAATGTTATCTATTGTCCTTCCCACAGCCTCCCCCCGAAGTTCCCCCGCCCCTCCTCGGATCGTGGACTATGTGCCCAAGAAGGTTGTGTTCGTGCAGGCGGGAGAATCAGGGGGTGAGTTACGATATCACAGTCCATTTTCGTTTATAAGGTAATGTTAATCGTGATAGTTTATGGATCACTCTCATTATCAATTATGCAGGTATATACTGTATATGCAAACTTATTTATAGATGCAATATGTATCTATATAGTTATTCTTATAAATCCACTTATATAATTTTATATGTAACAAATTGTGTGCATGGATCATAACCGTTGACTGGATATTTATTTTATAAAGGCCCCATCCCACCTATAAGATCTCCTGTAATCCTTGAATTTTCATGGTTCTTAGCCTGATCAAATGCTTGGTAACCAACATGAACAAGACTTTCACAACGATCATGTGAGACGTGCAGGAGGTCATGGCTGGTCGTTCCAGGCTGCAATTATTTAGAGCATGCACAAAACAAGTGTAGTGGTTCCCATCCATCTACGACATCATGTTGATATCACAACGAACGCCCCGATTGACGCAACTCATGCCCAGATGGTCACAACAATCGCCCCAAGCATCACAACACGTGCGGAACAAAGAGCAATGGATGCACCGTTATTTTGAAGGCAACGACCCACGGGGAATATGTTGTGATTTGCCCCATGGTCATTGCAACCAACAGGTGGTTACAGTGCTGGTCACCCATGTTGCCATAGATTGCGAGTCCCTGCAACCATCGCAAAGACTGCGGGGATCGGGTTGCAGCCACATTACGACGTACCCCAACACGTTGCTACAATAGTTGCAAGGTGGTACTTCAGTAGACACGTGGCAGGTTATATATTGGGGACGTAGTTTCAATGCGCCCTACGTTCACTGCGTAATGCTGCTTCGTAAGGTTTCATGATGGTGGCAGCGTAGGTGCGAGCAGAACGGTGGTTAAGTGGGAACTGCAGCAGAACACCTGCCAGATGTTCCATATACTGTATATCCCATCTGAGAAACGTCACAACGAGTGCATACCCGAGTCGCAACAGCCTCAGAGCATAGCGCAAATATGTCGCACCTTTGCCGCTGGGGCATCAATGTATGTCGCTAGGGGCGCGGACTATGTCGCAGAGCAAAAACAAGTTAATGTTTTTGAAAGTTGTGATAGTTGCAACTGGGTCCCCTCATGTCGCAACAATATCACTGACCATGCTACAAGCCCCGCCCAACCTGCAACACAAATTGGTCGCCACACATTACGTCCCTGACCAAGCATCATTTTTAGTTCAGGGAATCCCATTGGTGTGACGGGGGCTTAAAAGATCCATACACTTTTTTAAGTGACTATGCACAGTAATTTTTCCTTTTAGTTATTGTTTTAATTGGGATATATAGACCGTCAATATTTAGTTGATAAGTCACAATACTTCAAGTTTAGGTATTCTGACTCTGTAATAAACAATGGAATTACAGGTGGCGGTGGTGGTGGTGCAACTCAACGAGGACCATCCATCGTCGTCTCAGACCCCGATACCACCGAGGCTTTGCTGGGATCGCGTCCTGGTCAGTTGATTATATATATTTTTCTTTTAGTTTGTTTCATTTTAGTTTTTTTTTTTGTTTTTTAGCCGAGTGTATTTATTTATGTATTATTTTTATTTATTTATTTATTTATTTATTTTTGTTTATATTATTATTTTTTTGTTTGTTGCTCCCTAGACCCCATCACATTTAAAATATCCCTCCCCCTAAACCCCCCTTCAAGATAAATGTTTACTTTTGTTTTCGTTATTCTTTTTCATTTATTTTTATTTTTTTGAGGGTGGGGATAATCAAAATGAAATCATGGCAAATAACCATCAGCTGAAAAAATACTATAGATTAGCGATATTAGCAGGATAAAACAAAATACCTATTTCATGGTAGGTAGAATTCTGTAAATATATTAGCAGACAACCCCCTCTCCCCTCCACACATGCAAATATAAGTTAAATATTTGTTTTTCTTGTGTACATTGATTTAGTTTGAACCACTGGAATCTTCAGTTTTATTACAAAGCAAACTCCCCCCCCCCCCCTTAATATAGATACTAGCCCCTGAAAGTGAATTTCGAAACAAATCAAGGTAAACATAATTATTTCCAAAACACACGAAAGATTTTTTTTTTTTTTTATCTAATATACTGTAACTATACTGCAAACCGACCTAACATAACGACTCTAACACTATCTCTCTATTTGCAATTTGCAAGAGAAATACCTCAGATGACCATTATTTTCGCAGATTCGGCTCTTATATATCAAGCAGAGCATATAGCAACTCTTGATAGACATACTGCATAGGCAATATTCTAGGTTATCGCTTTCAGTATCCGAGACACGTTTCTTCCTTTTATTTTGGCTATCATTAGACGATTTTATTCAGCTTAGGAAGGATTTTTGAAAGCTAGAGGCTTAATTAATATAGTTTTACCTCTTAGACCCCTAGAGATCCTTCATAAACTGTTTAAAATCGTCTGTATAATAACCAGAATATAATGAAGCCGTTATCTGAAGGGATTAACTTATAGGATCAGGTATAGGGAATAACAAATTGTTCCTGGTAACTAATATTCTAAGTTAGCGAAGCTGTCTCAAGTCGGCCACCCCCAATAAAAGGGAAAAAAATGGGGGGGGGGAATGGAAAAAAAAAATGGGGTATGTGCCAGAGTAGATAAATAGATAGATAGATAGATAGCTATAAGAACTTATTATGTAAAATGTCTCTCATAAATAATTTTTATATTTGTCTTACCCTTCAATATAATTACAATTCCCAACAATGGGGTAAGATAGCTGAAGGCCCGGGTGTGTATTTGCGAGTGTTAATGTGAGTATAAGTGTAAGTTTATGTGTGAGCGTATAATTGTACGCGTATGTGTACTCCTATGCAGTTACGATGGCATATTCTTCGGTTGTTATTTTGACTAATAACTAATAGACGATTTTATTTCTGTTTGGGAAGGATAGGCCTATATTCAGCAACCATGGGGGTACAGACTCTTAGTTATCCCTTTGATTTACGACAGATTCTTCATAAACTGCATAAAATCGTCTAATGGTAGCCAGAGTATTGAACATTGTGTAATCATACTGAATTGGGCAAGTCCCACTCTATAGCCTAGAATTGATACTTGTATAGCTAGGATCATCCAATAGCCTATGTTTATCCTAATCTAGTCTTAACCCTTCTCATTTACCCTAAATTTCCCTGCTCATCATGCTGCCCGTGCGTAGTACTATAGTATATTCGCTGTAAGTAGGCGATAAATCATAAACTATATCCTCTGTAACTCAAAAATGACTAGAGTGATCGAGCTATTATTTCTACCATTTGGGAAAAGCCAGTCTAGGAATAGATGTGGAAATTTACAGCTAATTTGCTCCAGCCCTATTTGAGTTACAGAGGATAGAGGTCATGATTTATCGCCTACTTGCAGCGAATAGACTATAGGCCTATGTGGGTCCCAAAACTATAGCCAAAGCTAAAACTTCATAAAGTATTATCAAAGGCGAGATTTTTATTAGATATACTGTAGTTACCCATATATTTTTAGTTTTCTTTAAATGTGGATAGATAATAGAAAACGTTGTTAAATATTTGGGTAACTATTAAACATTGCGGTAACTATTTTTACATACGGTATCCAACATATATAATTTAGTTTTTATTATCAATATTTAACTATTTTACATTTATTTACATTAAATTATTTATATTTCATATAATTTACATTAATCTAGTGTACTTTACTTCAAACGAGATTGTTAAATAGAATTGATATCTTCCAAAATATCGAGATGCCCGTTATAAGAATTTGTGACTCGAGCGTGGGAAGTCATTCATCTGCAAGCTCCGTTGTAATAGGCATTAATCCTCGACAGTCACCTTCCCCGAGTTCCGTTATAAAGATTGTATCGAAATTAACTAACGATATACGCCTATAAGATAAATATATAAAAGTTCATTTATATATTCCAACCAGTTGGTTCAAAAAATACAATGGGACGCGTGTCTATCATAATCTTTGCCATTATCGCCCGGATTCATTCTGGAATCCGACCCACAGCACTAAAAGTGAAAGTCGAAAAAGGGCGAAAGATAAAATTAAGGTTTGGAAAACTACCCCTGTGCACTAGATACCAACATCGACGGACACTCTTCGTGAATAAAAGTAGTGATTGGGTTTACAAATTGACGGGAGATGATAAGCCATTTGCGGAATACAATTGCCATGGCGGAATGTTGGTAACACTCCCCGACTTCGCTGCCAATAAACCCACAAAAATTCAATTCAAGTTGAAAGTTGGGGGTAAAACGTGTCAAAAGGCTGTGGCACTCATAGGTGGTTGTGCCCCAACGGAATCGGCACCAGATTTTTTTGTGAAATATAAGGTTATTACCGACCGCTCTGACGAGGTCAGTCCGTTAACTGATTGGGAACAGACGGCACGAAAATATAATAATACAAACCCGTTCCCAAAGCAGTTGCAGGGACGGTCGCTAGACTACAATGAGGCCCCCAGTGAGCCGGATTTGCGTGATTTAATGTCAACGATTATGCAATCACTTCGCGAATTGAAAAATGATAAGCCTGACTTCAAAGGTAATGAAAAAATTATTTCATATATAGTTGACAGCCTCAAAGGGGGTAAAAAATGTCAAGCTAACGGTTATAACTCTCAGGACCCCCAAAACACTCTCAACGAAAATTATGCAGGTGTATTCGACTTCATATCTAACTTAGTGAACTTTTTCGATTCCTCAGACGATGTAGCAGATTCTTACATCATGGATAATTTTAAGTTGACTGATGCACCACAGCCAAATAGTTCGCTATTGGGTGATCACTATGCATCCCCGGGTGATGATTATATTAGAGATTATTTTAAGCTTGTCTCACGCCCTGGAGCATGTTGACATACTGTATGATTATTTTGGTATCACGTTGGAAAAAGGTTGGGGTAAAAGGAGAAAAACTTATTTACGAGTCCCTTTGCCTGACTGGCTTTTTAACTCATATTTCATATCTCATCATTATTTTAAAGGTTAATTATGTTTTATTTTATGTAATAGATAATATATTTTCATTTATTTTAATGAATATGTCCTTATTTCTTTAAATGGATATGATTTTCTTATTTCTGTCAATGGATAACTTTTGTTTAATTTATTTTAATGGATAGGTGATTTTATATTTCTTTAAATGGATAAAATGTTCTCATTTATTTAATGGATACTTCCTTATTTTATAAAGGATAATATTTTGTTTTCATTTTAATGGATAAAATGTTGTTTTATATAATAGATATTATTTTCGTATTGCTTTTAATGGATATTATTTTCCTCTTCTTTGTAAAGGATTATAAGGATAATATTACTTGTATTTCTATTACTCGATAATATTTTAGATTATATGTCTCAAACGGTAAACCTATGCTATGTGTCATCTATGTTATATAACATTAATTGGCTGCGAGTGGCTTAAGTAGTTCACTTATCCCAATTATAGTCAATAGATGTTATATAAAATTGATGAACAAGACCTCAAGAAACCACAGACCAAGGAAACACAGACTCAACGGATAAGGCTATGATCCACATCCCTCAATCCTCGACGGTGAAAGAAGTACTGATCGATCGAAGAAGTATTCCAAGAGACCGATTTCATCAGACCCTCCCCAGCAAAACAGAAGACACGACGTATTGCCGCTCATGGAACTCAGATTGGAAGATCATACTTCTTCAAACCTTTCCCAGCATTGATCCGGTGAAGACCCGGATTCCTGATCATGGAGGGGCAAGTGGGCGGAGCTGCTACCTCTGATTGACTAACCCTGGTAACCTCAAAGCTCTTCAGATTATTTCCAGCATCAGCCCGGAGAAAACCCGGATTCAAGATCACAGAGAGGTGAGCAGGCAGAGCAGTCTCTGATTTGACAGCCCAGTCATCCTCACACCTTGCTAGACCTTCACCATCATCAGCTTGGGGAAAATCCGGATTCTGGATCATGAGCAGCTACAAACCTTCTCCAGCATCAACTTGGGGGAAAACCCAGGTTCTGGATCACAGGAGAGACAGCGGATTAGGTCCTGCCTCATGTTTGATGCAGCCCGGTACACCAGAAAGGCCCTAAAATCCAGGACTGGGCCATATGAGGTCTGGAAATGGCCCTAGAAAAGCTCAAGTTCTGAGATTTGTCACGAGGTCAGACCTTGGATTTGCATCTGCCTTTCCTCCTTCCCTGAGCAACAGCAATCAAGTCTGGTGAACAGCGTTGGTGACAAAAGAGGTTTTCTGAAAAAGAGATTAGAGAAATTTATCTCGAAGGGGGGTCTTGGGGGTAGTTTTTAAAGCTTGATAGAGGTCTCAGGAGCAAACTTACTGAATAAACATTATTCTGCCGTAAAAAACTAAATTGACCACAGGCGAGTTTCAGGCAATAAGGAAGTTAGAGCTGTAGATATCAGTATTTAGCAGTAATTTCCAAAATTTGTGTTATTTTTTGACGGATAGACAGTTTGTTACGATATGTTAAGTTTATATATATATATATATATATATATATATATATATATATATATATATATATATATATATATATATATATATATATATATATATATATATTTCCCCAGGTATGAGATATATGGCTGAGTATATACTTTAACGTATTATAGTTGGTAATTCTGCTAGGGCTGCTCCTATCCCGAGTGAGGTTTGGCATCCTCTACCCAACCTTAGCCGTTTTTGTCGGTCTCTTTTATACTGTCCTACTTTTCCTTCTGGGGGCTGAAGGCTAGGAATCCTCCTCCATTTTAAAATCCACCTATTAGACAAGACAGAGAGAGGGCGAGAGAAAATGAAAGTGGTCCCGGGCCCTAAGAATTGGAACTTTAAATGTTGTTTCTGTTCGGTGCCTGTCTCGAGTCGGCCACCCCTAGCTATGGGGTATGTGAATGAGTATACTGTATACATACATACATATATATACAGTATACTATAACCGTATTGTACCTAGTAATTCTGCTAAATATCGATACTTATAACTCCTACTTCCTTATAGCCCAAAACTCGCCAGTGGTCATATCCCTTAGAAGATCCGATGACGCATTTCTTATCAGTTTTCTAGCTATTATGAGACGATTTTATTCAGAATTTGGAAGGGTATATGGAAGTCAGGGTTATTTGAGATAGTCTTTACCCCTATAATTCCCACAGATCCTTCCTAAACTGTATAACATCGTCTGATAATAAGCAGAATTAACTGTGGAAGGGTATATGGAAGTCAGGGTTATTTGAGATAGTCTTTACCCCTATAATTCCCACAGATCCTTCTTAAGCTGTATGAAATTGCCTAATAATACCCAGCATTAACTGTCAATATGCGTCATAATCTTCAAAAGGGTTAAAACAATAATACTAATTTTTCCCATTTTTGAACTTGGCGGTGTCAGTGTCTGGGGGGGCCCACTCCCCAGAGGGCGGGTCCAAGGGGGTGGGCACTTTAAAGATGGCTACCCAGAGACCGAAGTCGCCGCGGCCCGCTGCCAAAATCCAGGACAATAATGAGTCTTTCTGGGACAAAATCGGCACCCTGGGACGGAAGAAGAAGCTGAAAGAAGGTTAGTGTAGTTTGTGTGTTTATTTTGGCTTGATAGGGCCTTTTAAAGCTTGTTAATGGGGTTAAATTAGAGCAGGTGGACCAATGTTTACATTTACTCCGTGACTCAGACGGGACGAAAAAAGACCCACCCACTTGTAATAAATCCCTTAATTTTTGTATTAATGCTACTACTACGATCATTTGCTTCATATAGTTAATGCACTTTGATAATAAACTTATAGATAGAGTTGTTACTAAGGAGAAACGACGACTTATAAGTGTGTAAATAAGAGGTTTTAGTTCAGGTGTGTGAAGTTAGGCATCGGGGCCAAAATAGACGGGTAATTTGGCACTTTCTCGGCTAGCCAGCCTAGCTTATACCAGTACCACGGTTTTAATAATTTCATATCAACTCTAATACCATAGAGTTTATTGTATGGTACTGTTTGTGTAGGCCTATGCTACATAGGCTAGGCTAGTAAAGTTGATGTTAAGCTTAAAACTTTGTGTCTTGATATTTTTTTTATAATTTTTCAATAGACTACACGGTACAATTTTACTATAGGGCACGTATTTGACTGGTACCACCAAGGATTTAATACATAGGCCTAATTGTTTTCGGTTTCCATGCATCCGACACCATTGCACCAAGCTACAGCTGCTACACCCTTTTCTGGTGTAGCCTATGAAACACTAAAAAAAAACAATGAGGACACTTTAATATTCATAGCCTAGGATAATATTAGACAAAATTTAAGGATGACTTGGTGGAAAAGTTGCGTTCGCCGCTCGCGGGAGTAGCCTAACGTCGATCGTTTGTTGACATAGCCTAGCGCTCTAGGTTAGTAGGCTACTTCGCGCATCTAACTAATTTCCCAATATTGGCTGTTCAATTAAAGAAAATCTTCAAGGACACTACATCCGCCCTATTAGAAACAATTTATTAGGGACAGGGTGTCAAACGACGCTGTTTTTTTGAGTGATAACGCAAATGAACTTTTTGAATAATGATAACAGAAACTCCCCCAACCCCCAGTTTTGTTTAAGAAACAAAAAAGGTAAATTGACACAATTTTGGCATAGCTTATTTTCCATCTTGATTGCTTTTAGATTGCAGGAAATGCTGTTTTAGACACCTAAATTCTCAAAAAAAATCCGGGGGGGGCATGCCCCCGGACCCCCCTAGAGCTCGCGCCTTTGCCGCTCCGTCGCGCTATAATGATAACAAAATAATAAACCATAATGATAACACAATTCATATTTTGTGGATTGACACCCTGATTAGGGAAAATAGGGACCAATAGACTCGCCATATTTTTCTCATTATAGTCTGCATGGAGGAATTTCGTTATCGACACTTGAAAAAACCCGATTACATCAAAAAATAACACAAAAATATTAAGTCCCGACTGTAAACAAAGCATTGCGCACAATGAATCCTTCGAAGTTCGACTTGACTCCTTCTTCTGCTTTTTGTTTCGGATGAGGTGGGTGCGATTCACCCAATAAATGGCGTGAGGGTTACTCACAAAAACGAAATACCGGCAACCTGTTTTTGCCCCCTTACTGATCTACATTTATGAGAATGACAATAAATCAAGGGGGGGTGAGGGGGGCAACGCACCCCCTCAACCCATCGTGTATCCAATTTACCCCACAATTTCCCTTACCTACTGTAAAAGCGCGATTCACCCAATAAATGGCGCCATTTGACACGTATCTTCAGATTAATGAATAATGGGTAAGTTAATGCAAATCCACCACTCAAACTAGAAAAACAACTATGAAACACTATATTCCTTGAAGATAAAAACAAAAAACATGGTAAATAAGGCAGATGTAGTCTTGTTGAACGTTACCCAATTAAAATTTAGGCCGCGTGATACAGTACCGGTATATGTGTTGAGGGCCCCCCTCATCTCCCCTAGACTTATTGTCATCAACTCATCATCATATAGCATAACCTATATTGCCAGCAGAGGGCCAAAAAACAACCGCAAACGTAACTAACAAACCGACGATCGGAACAGGCGGTCAACTCCCGATTTTCGGCCCAAACGCGCTTCTTTATTCGGTTTAATGTTATTTTAATACCACAAATTTTATTGATATATATGAAGATAAATAATGAATCTATATGCTCTAAAGATCATAAGAAAATTTGTTTTAACCCTCGGCAAAACCTAATAAAAAAGTATGGTACTAAAATGTCTTTTTCGTAACAAGGTTGTCAATACGGTACTTTCAGTCATCATAGCTCTAAAGATCATATGAAAATGTGTTAAACCCTCGGAAAAACCTAATATAAAAGTATGGTACTAACATTTATTTTTCGTAACAAGGTTGTCAATACGGTACTTTCCCGTTATCAATGTACAATCAAGCTGAAGATTGCAGAGTAAAAACCATAGACTTCATCGACTTTTCTTTCACCTTCGCATAATCGACAGCCATTTTTTTATTTTTTTATTAAGGGATTAGTACTCAACCAGCGGGGGTGTGGGGGCGGCAGCCCCCACCCATAATACTAGGTTAGGTTAGGTAAGGTTGTTAGGTTAGGCTAATGTCTTTTCAAATCACTATCGGGGAGCAGCGTGTCTCAACATCGATCGATAGGCCTAATGGGGAAAATAGGTTTTCCCGAGATTTCTAATTAATTACAAACACTATATATTGATGCAAATGACAATTTTTTTTTATAAAAAACACTGAAAATTCGTGGTATTAAAATAAAAAAATCCCTTTATTCTTGCCGAAAACCACATTAAAACATTATTAAATCGTTTCTATTACTAGTATCAAACCAGAAAAGGGTGGGTAAGAGATATGTTATCGGGCGTACCACTACCGACACACAACATAAATCATGTATAAATACTTAACCTAGGCCTAACTAAAAAGCCTAACCTAACCTAGTACAGTATTCTCATTACTACATGAATACTAGGTTAGGTTAATGTTTTAGAGAGGTCGAGTTATGCTGTATGTCGGTAGTGGTACGCCCGATAACACAACTCTTACCAAAGGGTGTAGGTTGTTGATGGAGGCGTGGCAACGTAAATTAAATATCAAATTAGTACGTGGTGTTACCTGTCAAATGGGTGTCCCTTTAGTAGAATTCTACTGACTATTTCTATCCTTTGCAGCATTGTAGGGGATGGATGTAGATTCCGGGCGTACGGTCGTCATGTTTACATAAGGCGATCGCCGCGGTTAGCTTCGCGTCTATTTTGACGGCGATTTGTTCGGTTATTTGCCCCCTGCTGGCAATATATATGATGATAACAATATGTCATGGGGGGGGGGGGGGTGAGGGGGCCCTCAACATATTATTGTATCCAATGGCTTTCAAAATAGACGGGAACATGATTGCAAGCGTCCGATGCCTCCCCCGCCGTCGTCATGTTTACATTTGTCGATCGCCGTGGTTAAGTTCGCGTCTATTTTGACGGCGGTTTTTTTCTCGGTTATTTGCCCCCTGCTGGCAATATAAATGATGATAACAATATGTCATGGGGGGTGAGTCAACATATTATTGTTGTTGTTGTTCCCCAAGCTGCCTGGCCGAACAGCCCCAAGGCCCCGAGCAATTCATATATACAACATATTATTGTATCAAAAGGCAGTCAAAATAGACGGGAACATGATGGCAAGCGTCCGACGCCGCTCCGCGTAGTGTAAACAAGGCTGGCGGTACGCCCGAACTCTACATTCTACCCTTTGTAGTTTAACCCTCTCACCACGGAAGGGCTCTTGAACGCCCATAAAAAAGCATATAACAGGTACCCGGAAGGGCTCTTGAACGCCCAGTGGTTGAAAGCCTGTGAGCTTCTTGTGCGAGGCGTCGGTCCGACGCATGTAAACAACAGCCGGCTGGACCGACGCCCCGCATCTCCGGCCACAAGAAGGAGAGCGTCGCTTGTTCGTGTGTGCCTGTATGTTGTTGTTAAGTATCGAAAAGTAGTGTAAAGTGGCTGTTTTTGCCATAAAGTTATCTCCAATGAAATCATAATCACAAATCAACCAGTTGACTTAGAGAGCTCTACTTAACGCCATTCTACAGGTAAATAACACAGCTACGCTTGGGGATGCGTGGGACTGCGGGAAGCAGTCAGATTAACAAATATACGGCAGCCTAGCCTAGACGTTTTTCGGCCAAAACACCCGGGTTTCGGGGAATATATATATAATACATAGCCGGGGCTGGAGGGTTAAGGCTAGGCTACTCATAATTTGCAGCCAAAGCTTTAAAAATAGGCCTACACTTAGCCTAGTCCTACATTACTGTACAGTCTGTACTGGCGTATTCCTAGAGTCATAGCCTACTCCTAGGCCTTACATTACAACTGTCAGGAAGGATGTAGTATTTGGGCATACGGTCGTCATGTTAACATACGGTAGGTCTTGCGCTCGCGGTTACGTTCCCGTCTATTTTGACTTTGTTTCGTCAATATTACCGATCACAGAAGGTAAAACTTTATTTTGCGATGATTGCGATGGCTGCGATGATTTTGGTATCACTGAATAGGTTACTGGTATTTCTCAAATTATCATACCGGTACTCATTCTATCCACTCCATGGTAATTTTATTGAAATGGACAATTACAAGTTTTTGCGATATAAGCGTAGCAAGGTTTTTCTGTCTGGTTTTTATGTGATTCATGCGATTTTGACACTCATTTAGGCTAGTGTTGAAATAAATTGAAATAGTTTGTATCCCTTTAATTTCTTAAAAGCGTCCAATGAATGCCAGATGACAAATATGATAATGTTTCCTGTACTGAAAGAGTTAAAGGCATTTACTGAATTATCAAATTCAAGTACCGGTACAGGTGTTGTTGTTGTTCTTCCCCAAGCTGCCTGGCCGAACAGCCCCAAGGCCCCGAGTAAGGCCAAGGCCATAAACGAGCGCCCCCACAGAACCCTCCCTGCCGACCACAATAAAGCCTGGGTGACCGAAGCCACTCCATGGCGGGGAGCTGAGAGGTTGCGTAAACGCCCGGGAAACCAAAGCCCCACCCAGGGCCCTGTGCCCCTCAGCAATTATGAAGAGAAAGTTGAGGGGCAAAGGAATAATGTGACGCTTTAGCTTCCAATCTTGGTAGAGTGGGAGGTCAATCCACGGAAGAGACGCCGTCACTTGAGATCTAGAAAATATATAAGTAAAAGGAACAGTCAGAGTAAGCTATGGGTATGGCAGAGATCGCTCAGGTCTCACTCTGATAGACCAGCCCATCGCCAGGTACAGGTGTAAGTCTTGATTGCTCAAACGAATTAGGCAATTAAGGTTAGCCAATCCAATTGTAACCTAATTTCTCACCTCAGATGCGATGGTATGTTATAGGTAAATATCTTGTGTAGTACCAGTACGGTACCTGTACATCTAATATTTTAGGTGCTCATGATCAGTAGATTAGTAATATCTGCATTATAATCTTTCTAGTACCGGTACTGTACAGTATATGGAAAATATTACCAAAACTACCACTAATTTCCCCATGTTTTGTTTTTTTGTCTTGGTTTTGGGTAGTTTTCATCATTTCAGTGGGAGACAGTTTGGATTCTTGCCGGGGAGGTCGACGGTACTACAGCTAATTAAGGTGGTAGATGATTGGATGCAAATTCTAGAAGATGGTGATGTAATAGACGTGGTATATTGCGATTTTATGAAGGCCTTCGATAAGGTCCCACATAAAAGGTTAATAGAGAAAGTTAGAAGCTATAATATAGGGGAGAAATGTGTGAAATGGATAGAAGCCTTCCTGAAAGATCGGAGACAGAGGATATTGGTGAATGGAATAGGCTCGGGGTGGAGGGAAATTACAAGTGGGGTACCTCAGGGATCTGTGTTGGGACCACTGCTGTTCGTTATATTTATCAACGACTTGCCTGAAGTTATAACTAATGGAAGTGAGGTATACCTGTATGCGGATGACACTAAACTGTATAGAAGAGTGAGGAGTAAGGAAGATATGGGTTTGCTTCAAGGAGATGTGGAGGGCATGAAGGGATGGTCTGAGTATTGGTTAATGCCTTTTCATCCAAAAAAATGCAAGTACATGCGGATTGGGACCAGCAAGATAGACAAGGTAGGATACAGTATGTATGAAGCGATGGAGGAAGTGAGTGCAGAAAAGGATATAGGAGTAATGATAGACAATAAGTTAAATTTCTCAGAACATTTAGCGGAAAAGATAAACAAAGCCAATAGAATTGTAGGGCTGATAAGGAGGACATTTGTGTCACTTGACGAAGAAATCTTCAGGAATCTCTATACAGCGCTGGTTAGGCCGCACCTGGAATATGCGAACCAGGTGTGGGCTCCATATATGGTAAAGGATATAGAAGCAGTGGAGAAAGTGCAGAGGAGAGCTAGCAAGCTGGTACCAACGTTGAAGAACGCGGGCTATGAGCAGAGGTTGAGGACACTGGGGCTTCCGACACTGGCATATAGGAGAAAGAGAGGGGATATGATAGAGACTTTTAAGATAGTGTCAGGAAAGTACGATGAGGATGTGTGTGAAGGTATCTTCTTGATGCGGGGGGGAACAAGAACGAGAGGACACTCTAAGAAAATTTACAAAGAAAGAAATAGGCTTGAGAAGGCAAAGAACTCATTTTGTGATAGAGTGGTAAATGAGTGGAACGCACTGCCCCAGTATGTAGTCGATTCCGAATCAATAAGGGAGTTTGAAAGTAATCTTGATAAAGCATGGGGAAGACAAGATTTGAAGTTTGATTATAAAACAAAAATACAGAATAGTAAAAATGTTGCGTCTGCTACCGCCGCCGCCAACAACACCGTGAACGACCGCAGCAGTGCAAGTACTGGTACTGAGCTGGATACACAGGCATAGTTTGCCTTTTTCCAGAGGATCTACTGTAAGAAACTAAGAATTACACAGTAGTTTAAATTACAGTGTACAGTAGTTCTAATCCCCGGAAAGCGTTTTTTTCCCCATTATTCAACGATCTTAAAACACAGATGTACAGTACAGTATGTCATTTTCTGAGTAAAAATCAACAACAAATATTTGCCTTGGGATAAAGGTTGGAGTTGAGGGGGGTGAGGATTTATTGAAATCTGCAGATCAATTTTGCCAGTAAGGGATCAATATAAAAGTTTAACCGCCATCAATAGGGAGATTTTTTTTTTACAGTGCTTTATATAGTTCACTTAATTAAAGTGCATTTCCGGTGGTTGAAACAAATTTTAATATGATCTTTGCAACATTCTTATTCTATAATAGCCTTCAGATGTTGATAAAAAATGTATGGTAGTTTCGGTAATAAGTAACCTGTATATTAATTTATTAAATAATAGAATCATCAAAATTGATGTATAATTTACTACTATAATATAGTAATATTATTCTTTCTATTTTTTTCAGTGCAAGAAGTTCGAATAGAAGGGAAGCATGCTATCGACTCTCCAGGCTCCCCGATGTCTGTTGACGTTCCTCCTGATGACTATAACCTGGGTGAGTTAAAGATCATTTTGATTTTCGTATTAGTGCAGTTCAGTGTGATAACTTAAGGGGGGATGGTTCACTTTTTGGGCGACTTTTGCATGTATTCGTTATTTTTCTAGTTTCCTCCCTAGACCTCTTCAAATTAAAAAAAAAAACATCCATTAGATCCCCCTTCTAGATTAATTTGTACATTTTTTGGTAGAAAAATATCCAGGCCGAAGGCCGGTTCTTCCAACATTACAGGCTCACTTATCGTTCGCCAGGGAAAAAATTGACACCTAAATAGCACGAAAGGTCTAAATATTGACGAAGAAATGGGGCAAAAGGTCTTAAATAGACTAACTAATGGGGCAAGCATCTTAACATCTGAAAACTAATGGGGCTAAACATGACGGAGAAAGTGGTCCAGAAAGCCGGCTCATCCCCCCTTAAGGTAATATTGTCTGTAGCGGCGAGAACTGCTTTTCAGATGCCTATTTACTAAGAAACATTTAACAGTATCTTTACATACATACATACAGTACATACATACAGTACATAAAATTTTAAGACTGAGTGCTCCACACATACATGCAGTTTCAGTCTCTTGCCTTAATGGCGGCGTTCCAGGCAACCCTGTTAAGGGCTGCTTCACTTGTCAAGTTTTTGGATTTGAGATCGACACGTATAGTCCGATCCCAGGTCTTCCTCGGTCCACCTCGAAAAAAAATATCCTAACCAAACCTAACCTAGTATATAAGTGGACTATTTATGAATGTAAAATATAAAAATATATTGTCTATCTATCTATATCTATCTATCTATATGCTAAGGCCCAATCCCCACTTTTCCTATTTTTATTTTTTTGTAACATTACCAAATTATTGAGATATAAGTACAGGTCTCTCCGCTACACAGGATTATAACTAACTTAATTCTGGGAACACTCCCACAAAAAGTGATAGTACTGTATATACTGTATAACCCTTTTGCTACAATGGCATAATATTTTTTTTTTACCGTCCTGTACCGGCGACGTCTCTTTTATTTCAGCTACATTTAGACGAGTTTATGAAGCTTAGGATGGATATATGGTAGCTAAAAGAATTAATTGAGACAGTTTGTAGCCTTTTAATTGCTAGACGACTAGACGTCCTTTCTAAGCTGAATAAAATTGTCTAAATATAGCAAGAATACAATTTAGAAGATGTTGCCAGTACTGTAGGGGTTAATCTGTCTAGCTCTAGACTAATTAGTTTAGCCTAGAAACAACCTGTAGTTTAATGGGTACCGGTACGATCTTTCTCAATTACAGTAAACCTCTAATTCCCACAGGTCTTTATCAAACTGAATAACATTGCCTATTAGTATAGTCTATTCGCGGTATGTAGGCGAGAAATCATAACCTCTATCTTCTGTAACTCAAAAAGGGCTAGAGCAAATTGGCTGTAAATTTCTACATCTATTCCTTGACTGACCCTTCCCAAATGGTAGAAATATTTGCTCGATTACTCTAGTCGTTTTTGAGTTACAGAGGTTAGAGTTCATGATTTCTCGCCTACTTACAGCGAATAAACTATAGCCACCATAGAGTTAATAAAGACGTCATTGTACTGAAGAGGTTGATCTCTCTTCTGGGAACACACACACAAAGAATGACAAACATTTCAAGGTTAATCTTTCTTCTGGGAACATTCTCACGGAGGGTAACAAGAAACTTAAGGTAAATTTATCCATATACTGTACTGTACTGTATATTTTTCTTGTTTTCCGCTGCTTATTCTCTGCTAAGGCACTATCAGTCGTAAGCCCATATTCCTAGACAAATCCCTCAATTAGCCAGTTAATATGATATATACACTAGTTGTGATTTAATTTGAAGTACCGGTAACATGACGTAACTTCGGACGAGGAGATAACTTCGGACACTCTAGAAAAATTATACAATGAACCACAGTTATGGGATAAATACATGATGTTACGGAAAAACAAATATGTCTGCGGTGTTCTTCCATAATGCAGAGTAATTTTTCCATAACTGTAGCTTTCATACCTTTATCCAGAAATGTCCAAAGTTTAGCCCACATCCGAAGCTAGGTAATTTCACAGTAATGTAACTTTTTGGTATTGGGCATCTTTTTCACTTCCAAAGACACAGCAAATACCATACAGCATAACTTTTTTAACTATTTAAGAAGAAGGAACACATTTTTTGGAATACGTTTTGAATTGTCTCGTGTTTGCCACTGTAGGTAGGGGCCTTAAACTAGGCTGGCATCTTACTATCTAGCCTGAAGGAGCAATCACGTGAGAGCTTATATTTTCAACTTGAGATCCACAAGCTCAAAACTACGTTCGGCCAACATATTTATTGCTGTACAGTACTGTCTTGATAGCGTAATGCATAAATGCGCGTAATTTCGGTGAGAGTATCCAAGGTTTGAGTCCTTGGAGTGCCACATGTATTTGTTGATTTCATTAATTGAGTTTAGAAGTAAAGTTGGTTGGTGAAAAAATACTAATTATAGTGGTACCGTATTGACACTAACTTTTAATCCCCTTTTGTTATGTACAATGCTTTATATTTAATACAGTATCCATTCCACAGATGACAATGAAGAGAGATCCATGATCGAGCCACGATCCTACGATGACCCCAAGCTGAAGGAGCTGATTGCCATCCTGATAGAGTGGATCAATGACGTGCTAGCTCCGGAGCGCATCATCGTCAAGCACATCGAGGAGGACTTGTACGATGGCATGGTCTTCCACAAGCTCATTGGTAAGTTATGAATACTTTTGGTCATTTATTGAATACTTTGGTTAGTTTGAAAATAGGCAATATTAGTATTTGCTTATTTGGTTGTTTCAGTGCTTAGCCAATATATATATTACTTATACTTAACTTATATTATGGTTAGCTTAGGTATTTATTCCATCAATATAGTATTTATTTATATAGTTTGTTGAATGTATGTAATGTATAGATTTTGTTAGTTATGTAATATGTTATTGGAAAAGGGTTTTGATATTATAATGTAAAACTTGCAAAATAAACAAACCAAAACTTATACGAACACAGTAAAAAGACAAAATAACTAATAAAAATCGCTATGTGGAAACAACGCTTAATTAAGTAAAATCATAATTTATAAATAAAAGAACACAATCCACCACATAGGGTGTACATTACTACATGAGCAAGTTAATACCATAATTAATTTAAATCCTTTTTTTGTAATTTATATGTACCAGTACAGTACAGTACAGTATTATGGTATTCTCTCTTTTTTTTAAAGAGACAATGAACGGAGGAAGGAAAAACACAGATAAAACAAAAAGGTCCATGTGCCTAAAGGCATCCTCCATTCATAAAATGTTTGTAACAACTGGATTTAAACATTTGTAGATTGTAAGTTTGTGGAAAGCAATTCGAGGGAAGTGAATTCCAAAGAGTAGTAGCTCTGGGGATAAATGAATTCTGATAAGCAGAAGTTCTGCATTGTGGAGGAGAAAGTGTAAATTCATGGGCGCTCTCAGCTGCCCTAGTTCTACGGGGAAAGATGTGGAGAGGCGGCACAATTGAAGCAAGTTCCTCGGAACAATTGCTGTGAAAATATCTGTAGAATAATGCAAGGGATTGCATAGCTATTTACTCTAATTGTTCCCCTGTGACAAAAACTGAGGGTACTGTATTGTCTGGATGTGGATGTAGTTGTGCTGGAAAGTTTGAAAAGGAATACCTTGAGCTAGTTCGGCCATGTGGAATGTATGAGAAGCAAAAGAATGACGAAGAGGGTGTATGAGAGTGAAATGTAATAAGTAACACCCCGTTTTTAACATTTATCATCAATTACAAACTCCTATGTACTTGAATAAACTAATGAGTGGAAGGATGGAGTAAAGAAGTTTATGCGTGAGAGCGGTGTTGGATGGAAGGAGGGGCGTTGACTGACTGGGGACAGAGGTGCATGGGGCGATTCATTCGTGGCCATCCCTTTGAAGATCATGGCGTCTGGCAATAGATAGATACCTTCACGAAGACCATCCGGGCTCAAAGGGTAAATCAATTTAGTACATACATCCATACATAAAATTTTAAGACTGAGTGTTCCACACATAAGTGCAGTTTCAGTCTCTTGTCCTAATGGCGGCATTCCAGGCAACCCTGTTAAGGGCTGCTTCACTTGTCAAGTTCTTGGATTATTATGTTCTCTCCACTAACCAACTTTACTCCTAAACTCGATTAATGAAATTAACAAACACATGTGGCAGTCCGGGGATTCGAACCTAGGATGCTCACACCGAAAATCAACACACTTATGCATTGCACCACGAAGACAGTTAAAGAATACTGCACAAGCCTACGATTTATTATGCAGTTTCGAATTCTGCATACCAATCTTAGCATGTACAATATCCCAACTGCACTATCGCAGGCTATGCATAGGTGAAAGGAAATAGTAATTAATGGGGCACATAACCCTAGGGAAGGCCTCTCGATAAACTACTACTGAACCTGAATGAATTATTATGTTCTCTCCGCTAACCAACTTTACTCCTAAACTCGATTAATGAAATTAACAAACACATGTGGCAGTCCGGGGATTCGAACCTAGGATGCTCACACCGAAAATCAACACACTTATGCATTGCACCACGTATAGTCCGATCCCAGGTCTTCCTCGGTCCAGCCCTTGGTGCAGCTCCCTCCACAATCACAGACCTGCATTTTTTCACCCAATTTTGTTCATCCATTCTCTCCACATGTCCATACCATCCCAGTCTACTTGTACGCATCACCTCGCTAATACTCTTTATACCTAAACGTCTCCTCAGCTCAACATTTGTTATTCTATCCTGTAGCCTGGCCCCACACATCTATCTCACCATTCTCATCTCATTACGCTCCATTCTGTTGACATCCTCTACTTTAACGGCCCATGTTTCTGAGGCATACGTCATTGCACTTCTAACACATGAGGCATACACCTTTCCCTTCAGGGGGATAGGCATTCTTTTCATGGTCAGGATTGGCATCAGTTCTCTGAACTTCCCCCAGCCACACCTAATTCTAGCAACAGTGGCAGCCTCGGCCCCACCACCGGCAGAGATGGTATCTCCTAGGTAACAAAACTTGTTCACCAGCTCCAAAGACTCATTTCCAAAATTCACAGCCACAGTGTTGAAGTGTTTGATAGGTAAGGCACATACTAAGTTTATTAACCCATTCAGTACCAGGGACGTTCTTTTTATCATAATCTGGCAACTATTAGACAATTTTCTTCAGCTTAGGAAGGACCTCTAGCAATAATAAGGCTTCAGACTATCCCAATCAATCCTTTTAACTACCACAGATCCTTCCTAAGCTGAATAATATCGTCTAAATATAGCTAGAATAAAAACTAACACACGTCGCTGGTACTCAAAGGGTTAATGTATTTCTACCGGTACTGTACTCATATGATGGAAATTTTCTGTTATAGATATTGTGCAGAAATTGGCTAAAGCACCATACCATAAATTATACCCACCTTGTATTGCTATATAAGCAGGGGTGTGGAGTCGGAGTCGAGGAGTCGGCTACTTTTGGCTGGAGTCGGAGTTGGTAAAAAATATCTCCGACTCCTTTACGTGATCAATGCTTGCGTAAAGTACTTCGGAGCGCTGCTAGGCCAGTGTTGTCACTTCGCGGGAAATTCCCACAAATTTGTTGGAGAAACTTATCATTTGTGGGAGCTGTTATGGGAGGACATTTCGAGCAAGCAATTTGTGGGAAATTGGGAATATTGATTTGATATTGGGGAGAGGGGTTGGAGTCGGAGTCGCATCCTTAAAATTTCCTGGAGTTGGAATGTTTTCAATCCGTCTCCAAACCCCTGTATATAAGTAACCAATAATATGTCTCTTGTCCTCCAGAGCAGCTAACCAACAACCCGCTGGACGTACAGGAGGTGACCCAGAGCGAGACCGGACAGAGACACAAACTAAGGGTCGTGCTCAACGCTGCAAACCATGTAAGTAACGCATGAGGATAATATTTACCCTTTAATGGTGGGTATAATTTGTGTGTCTAGTAGTATTTAACCAATTTTATCTCCATAACAAAAAACAAATAGATATACCGGTATATAAATAATAAATAAATAATAATAATAAGATAAAATGGGGTAGTGTCTGAGTATATAGATAGATCTCTATAAAAGAAAACTTATGATGAAACATGGTATCCTTTCTGTAAAAAGATATCCAACATTCGTCTATAGCTTTCTTCATAGTCCTGTGGCCATGAGTTAGTGAGATTTTTGTATTATTTTGTGAGTTTTATGATCAAAAGCATAGTGGATGCCTGGTTGGGGTAAAAGTAAAGTCACAAGAGAGTATCAGGGAATACCTCTGTCGACTTTTAACAGACTGACACTAAAGCTGTTTGAGTGAGTCTCTCCCCCTCTAGATGCCACTCAAGGCATAAAAAAAGGCCCAAGCATCTCGGGACATTGCCTGATCTTTAAAGGTTAAGATGGTGTCATTATACTGTATAGACAGGCTTAGCTACTTAAACAAAAAATCACCCTATTGTTTATTTTAGTTTGAGAGATCTTATCAAAGTCAACTACAGTGTATTCATTATGATGTGTCTAGAAATTCTGACTCCGAACGTACCATAACTCGAAAAGGACGTGAAAAATCAAACCAATATTTCTGCTGTTTTGGAAGAGTTAACCAGTATATGTGTGTGAAAATGTACACGAATGGATGAAATAATATTTCTACAGCCCATTTGATCGAGCCTTCCCAGAGTTAAGGGGGTATCCCACTGTGCGATTTTTCGATGGCGAACGCCCAGCGACAGAGGGCGACAGGATTTTTTTGTCTATGTTCCAAAAATAGCCATATTCGCTCGAACATTCTCCAATTGTCGCCAAAATCGCACAACCGTCGCCCAGATTTGCCGTTAAATTTTGAGCATACCCAAAAAACGGCGGCGAACTGAAAATTTTGGCAAATGTTCGCCCTTTGTCTCACTTCATTCGCCCTTGGTTGCACTATAGTCGCACAATTCGCCCTGATTCGCCAATTTGCAAATTCCAATTATTGGCAATACTGCTTTTTGAGCGAATAGGGCGACATTAGCGCGAATGTATCGACGAATTATTGCCAATGCCATACGAATGACATGCGACATGTGGCGAACTGAGGTGATTGGTTGGTTTATATGTGACTCTTGATGTGTCTCTCACTATAGTCTGTTTCTTTTCAATTGACGGTAAAAAAATGCAAAGTTCCCATCAGGATTTTTCAGTTATTTTGAAGATTTTGTAGTGAAATGTGGTGCTAAATATATAAACTTGGACTTCACCCCCATAACTTTCATTCTGGCTAAAGATAGACAATTTTATACAGTTTCAAGACGACCTATGTTATTCAGAGGGTTTATTGAGATCGTATTTAGCCATATGAGTCCTAGAGGTAGATTATATACTAAAGAAAATCGTATATTGGTAACCAGAATATGATGAAAATTACGTCATGGTGGTGAAGGGGTTAATATACATACATACATACATACATAAAATTTTAAGACCGAGTGTTCCACACATAAGTGCAGTTTCAGTCTCTTGTCCTAATGGCGGCGTTCCAGGCAACCCTGTTAAGGGCTGCTTCACTTGTCAAGTTCTTGGATTTGAGATCGGCGCGTATAGTCCGATCCCAGGTCTTCCTCGGTCCACCCCTTGGTGCAGCTCCCTCCACAATCACAGACCTGCATTTTTTCACCCAATTTTTTTTCATCCATTCTCTCCACATGTCCATACCATCCCAGTCTACTTGTACGCATCACCTCGCTAATACTCTTTATACCTAAACGTCTCCTCAGCTCAACATTTGTTATTCTATCCTGTAGCCTGGCCCCACACATCCATCTCACCATTCTCATCTCATTACGCTCCATTCTATTGACATCCTCTACTTTAACGGCCCATGTTTCTGAGGCATACGTCATTGCACTTCTAACACATGAGGCATACACCTTTCCCTTCAGGGGGAGAGGCATTCTTTTCATGGTCAGGATTGGCATCAGTTCTCTGAACTTCCCCCAGCCACACCTAATTCTAGCAACAGTGGCAGCCTCGGCCCCACCACCGGCAGAGATGGTATCTCCTAGGTAACAAAACTTGTTCACCAGCTCCAAAGACTCATTTCCAAAATTCACAGCCACAGGATCATCACTTAACACAAGCTTGCCTTTGCACACTACGTACTCAAATTTCTCTATTTCTGACTTATCCTTCGGCAGGGGTCCCTTTATTCTACTACAGCGCTTACTCCCATGGTGTACCCAACATCGACAGATGCTACATTGAATTGAGTTGATGCAGAGACATGATTTCATATTTTTCCATTAAGTATTGAGAAATGGGATTCAATACCGTCAGATGAAATGAAACTGAGTATACCGTATATACCGGCGTATAAAGAAACATTTCTAAGCCTTAAATAAACCCTGCAAAACCATGGGTGGTCTTGTACAAAGAATATCATTTCAATGCAAGTGAATTTGGAGCGCTGAGATTCATCAGCTGATTTTTCAAGTGACCAAAATCGCCGAAATACGATACTTTAATCATAAGTACTATATACATAACAGTAGGTTATGTATACTTACCTAATTAATTCTTCTTAATATTTCATAATAAACTTATATAACATGAGTTATAAGTTCAAACTATGGTTAAAATTTAAAGTCAGTGTACCGGAACCATTACCGAAACACGTGTTGTGTGTGTTATTGTTGTGTGGCTATGTCGAGTGTGTATGTGAGGCATAGTTATTTCAAAATGGCCTGTCTAAGCTTTATTTAAGGGACCGTTCGAATGGGGCGAACGTCTTAAAATTCCAAAAGGAATGGTGCTAAACATGATGGAGAAAGGGGTTTAGAATAAAATCCTTCAAGTGGAAATCTCCCCTTAAATCGACAAATGATAACTCGAATTAGAGGAAACAAACTATCATAATAGTGACAATGTTAATTTAATAGTTACTTCTACTTAACCCTTTGAAGATTAGGACGCATTTTGACAGTATATACTGACTACCTTTAGAAGATTTTATCTAGCTTTGGAATGATCTGTGGAACTAGAAGGGTAAAGAGTATCTCAATTAACCCTCTGACCACCATCTACACTTCCTAATCTGAATACAATAGTCTTATAATTGCAAGGAAACAAAAAATAAATCCATAATTGTATCTTGAGTGGGAATACACCTACCGTATTCCATAGATGCACAGACACTCAGACATACCCACACAATTATATTTACATTTTGATTCGAGGGCATATGTTTTTGTAATAGAGTCTATGTAAACGTGATTGTGAACTTCGAACGAAAATATAAAACAAAGTTAATGTTCTCTATGGGACTTAATTGTTCAGAATAATTTGTCAGTGTATCATTGTTGTTCTCCCAAGTATTGTTCAGATATTCAGGGATAAAGCTTGTACACATTGATCCATAGACAGACAGACAGACAGACAGACAGACAGACAGACAGACAGACAGACAGACAGACAGACAGACAGACAGACAGACACACAGACACACACACACACACACACACACACACACACACACACACACACACACACACACACACACACACACACACACACACACACACACACACACACACACACACACACACACACACACACACACACACACACACACACACCACACACCACACACACACACCCCCCCCCCCCGTGGCGTAACTGATAGCGCGTCTGGCTCACAACCAGAAGGTCCCGGGTTCGAGACCCGGGCGGGGAAGAGACATTTGGGCAAGTCTCCTAACGGTGTAGCCTCTGTTCACCTAGCAGTATAAATAGGAACCTGGTATAAGTGGACGAAGTTGTGACGTCCCATCTGGGGTTGGTGATCGGTTACAAGGTGAGATGGGTAATGTACTGGTCAACCTAAGCTACTGGTCAACCTAAGCCTTCGGGTGAGACTGGTACCGTAGTGAGAATAGTACCGTACAGATTAACCCTAAGCCTTCGTTTCCAGATGTCGCCAATTGGCTAAAATACAGACAACACACACATCCACAGCCATTCCAACGATACATAAAACACTTAACATACATTTCACGCAATACATTCCCAGTTAAGGAGGCGCGATAATAATGAGCTTAGCTCGCATTGCGTGGATTCCCCTTGACGAATAAGCAAGTGAATAACACACACACACACACACACACACACACACACACACACACACACACACACACACACACACACACACACACAGCCCGTAGCCTAGTAGGTAGAGCTCTCGTCTCACACACGAGGGGTCGGGGGTTCAATCCCCGGCCGGGCGGAGACAAATTGGGTTTGTCTCGTTTCATGTGTTAGCCTCAGTTCACCTAGCTGTAAATAGGTACCTGGAATAAGTGGACGACGTTGTGACGTCCCATCTGGGGTTGGCAAAAATGGTACAAGGCGAGATGGGTATCATATGGTTCACCTAAGCTGATGGCTACCTAAGCCTTCGGGCGAGACGGTACCGTCTATAGTGAGAATGGTACCATACAGATCCACCCTAAGCCTTCGTTTCCGATGTCGCCAATTGGCTAAAAATACAGACTACACACACATCCACATCCACAGCCATTCCAACGATACATATAACACCTACACATATAGGAGGCGGGAAATAACGAGCATGCTCACTCCCGCAATACAACTAGAGTAAGTACACACACACACACACACACACACACAGAGTTGCACACACACTCTACAACACACACACACACAAAATGTCCAGCTTTTCCACATTTCTCCTTTTCACACACACACACACACGCACTCACTACAGCACGCATACATTCACAGTTGCACACGCACTCTACAACACACATACACACACAGAATTTCCAGCTTTTCCACATTTCGCCTTTTCACACACACACACACACATGGCATTCGCCATAAGTCGCACAACCTCCGCGGTTTTATCTCATTACATCGTCCAACAATCGCTGTGCATTCGCTATTTTCGCCATCATCGTTCGCCATGAATCGCCCTCAATTGTCGCACACCATTCGTAATTTTCGCCAAAAAATTCGCCATATTCGCACTTTGGTCGTACTGTACTTCCGTCGCACTGCAATCGAGGAAATTCGCCTTTTTCGCTTTCATTTGCTTCTGAAAAAACCCTATTCGCCGCAAATTTTGGGACATAGAAAAAAAACATGGTCGCACGGCATTCGCCATCGAAAAGTCGCACAGTGGGATACCCCCTTTACAAGAGGCAGTGGGTCACTATTTCTAGACTCGACAATGAACAGTCTATAATGTTAACTAGAATTACATTTTAATTATGTCGTCCTACTGAAAGAATATTGAGATAACTTGCAGCCTCCTTTTCTTACAGATTCTTGGTCTGAGTCGGTATGGGCCCCACAAGTGGTCGGTGGAATCTATCCATTCTAAAAACATTGTGGCCATCCTGCACCTCCTTGTGGGCCTGGCAAGGCACTTTAGGGCACCCATCAAGATGCCTGAGAACTGTATCATCAGTGTGGTTATTGTCCAGGTACAGTAATAATATGTTGGTGAAGATTTTCATTTGCATTTCTAGGTTGTTTAGTGAGCTACAAAATGTTAATTAACTTGATAATAGTGGTAAAAAGAGAAAGAGCGAGAACAAGAAGTATAGCTTACATTGCCCTCTCCTCTAGGTCTGTAATTGTTATCATCTCTTATGTATTCTATAATAGCCCTCAGGATCTACATTCTATATACATCTCTTGAACTTTTCTAATCACATACAGTATATAGCATCAGTGGTACTTCTGCCAAGCATGAAACTAAATTATATTCTACTAAAATCTGCTATTTTCTCCCTGATGTTGATTTTACTCCTTCTGTTGTGGTACAGAAACGTGATGGTCAGCTGAACCACCGCATCGTGAATGAGGAGTTGACGGGGACTTACGATGACCTGGGGTTGAGGTGTGAGAGGGATGCCTTCGACACTCTCTTTGACCATGCCCCAGATAAGCTGCAGGTTGTTAAGAGGGTGAGTCAGTAGCAGTATTGTTCAGTTTTGTTAATCCTTTCAGTGTACAGTAGGACCCCAAATAGTGTGTGATGAACTCTAATTGAATTCGGCGTTCGCGCAATTTGTTACATGTAAACTCTGGAACTCTCTCCATAATTATGTCTTTCACTCATCCTCGCCTTATACTGCTTCAAGCTCCATGTGTCCAGATATTTTGACTCTAGTGTACTTTGAATTTAGCTCTCTGTCACACTTTCAATTTGGTGGGGGTGACACTTGGCACAGGCAGCTTTGCCTTTTGTCTTCTTACACATTTAAAAAAAAAAAATACCATATGGGAAAAAGCTATTTTGGTGGCTGACTGAGTCTGAATTCATAGGTTAGTCTATTAGAGGCTAAACAAATAAAATAACGGTAATAATAATAATACTCAGTCATACTCATTCATACCATAACATAGAATAATACACATAAGAGGGTTATAGTATACTCAACTTAATTCTATGATGATTATGTACAAGGACAGGGATTCTGAGGCCCAGCACCGGGCCTCATAAGATTCAGTGGTACAGGTTCGTGTGTATTTTTGTGTGTACGACGTAACGTCTAAAGTGATCAAAATTATTCCTTGTCTCGCATTTCCTATATTTAAGTCATGTCATGTCATGACAAGTTATCGCTTATATTGATCACATGAATGTTACGTCACCCACAGTACCCCTCTCTCCGCACAGACAAACATGTGCACGAACGTCAGTCTGCCTCTTACAACATGAGTTTCTCTAGTAAGGGTTTGTGTGTGCGGGGAGAGGGGGTGTACGGTACCTGGAGTGTATAATTATAACCATTGATATTTTTCAGTCACTGGTAACGTTTGTGAACAAGCAGCTGAACAAGATCAACCTAGACATTGGTGACATAGAGACAGACTTCAGTGATGGGGTGTACTTGTGCCTCCTCATGGGTCTACTGGAGGGATACTTTGTGCCTCTACACTTCTTCTTCCTCACTCCCCGGGTAGGTTCACAAATTATGATCGGATTTACTTATAACTGTCTTGATTGTGTAATGGTTCTCTTCCCAAATGGTAGAAATATTAGCTTGATTACTGAAGTCGTGTTTTAGTTATTCTGCATTAGGCAATTTGCAATTTAATTTCTCATATCCCGGACTTCCCAAACTTGACTACTTCCTTTAACGTGACGATAGTGCGTTGTTATATGTGCGATTAGTTTGCTTGGGAAACAGATTAACTTGCTCATGTAGTAATGTACACCCTATGTGGTGGATTGTGTTCTTTTATTTAATAATTTTCATTTTAGTAAGCGTTGTTTCCACATAGCGATTTTGATAATTTAATTTGACTTTGTATTGTCCTTGTCCCAGTTTTGGTTTGTTTGGTTTGCAAGTTTTACATTTTAATCTATCTATCTATCTATTTATTTATATGCTCAGGCCCAATCCCCACTTTTCCTTTTTTTTTTTTGAAGAGGGGGGGGGGGGGGGGACTCAAGACAGAGCAAGAATAGGGACAACACAAAACACAACGGAAAACAATTAACACACAAAAACAAAATACAAATTCACACACATCTAGGTCATCCAGGAGATGACCCAGAGACTTTGAATTGCAAATTGCCTAATGCAGAATAGTCCTAGGAGGTTCGGCTTTGTGTTTTTTCTTTCTCGGACATTCTGGGGACAAAGCCTCTGTAGCCCTACCAATTTTTGCATAGTGGTGTTCAATGTCCAAGAAAATGTCCAATAACCCCTCCCACTAAAAGCTGTATACAGTATTTGCTAATCATGGGGGATTTTTAATATTATAATGTGACAAAGTATGTGTTAATAAGTAGAGCGGTACTTCTGAACTATCAATATTGTTATACAGTTTTACAATATCTTTACCTCTTTCATATTTTTTCAGACGTTTGATGATAAACTGCACAACGTATCTCAATCCTTTGAGCTGATGATGGACGCGGGATTGGCTCGACCCAAAGCCAGACCAGAAGGTGAGACAGGTTGTTGATTAATATTGCTAAATTAATTATCAGTGCGATAACGTAACTATTTTTTTTGTTCTTGTTAATAATATAATATTTTAATCAGCTTCAGAAGGACATCTCGGACTCAAAGGAGTGTAAACTATCTTGTTTGACCCTCTTCACTTCCTGAGGTCCTTCCTATATTGAAGGAAATAATCTAATAATAGCTAGAATTACATAAACAAAAGTATTTCCAGTGTTCTAGGCTACTTGTTAATATTTTGATAGCCTATGTATATGAAGCTACTCTTATTATTATTGAAGTTGAATAGTACAAATTAATGTATAGTGGAGTTACTGGAGTACTGTAGTATATTATCAGCTGCTCTATTATTATTGAAGTTGAATAGTGCAAATGAATAGTGGAGTAATATGTGTCAGTAATGAATTATCCTAGAATATGGAGGATATTCAATAGTGTCCACCTCCTTGGAGTTCAAGGCGACTGGCAAGAGATTATGGCCGTCTTTTTTATACCTATTACTGGAATTGATTATCATATATAATATCCCTAGCTATATAGACAGTTAATAATACCTCTGGAGATCTTACTAATGCATTATTATTATTTTTTTGTGTTTTTTTTTTTTTCCTTGTTTTCAGATATTGTGAATAATGACCTGAAGTCTACCCTGAGAGTATTGTACAATCTCTTCACCCGCTACAAGAACACAACCTAAAGTCATATACAGTACTCACCGGTGGAGTCGCTGGCCTAGGAGTCAACCCCAACAGTGGTGGACATTATAAGTGGATTTTATAATATAACTTTATGTTCTCATGTTAATTAGGAAAGCCTAGCTGTCTCTACCTTTAGTCAACTAGGGTTTAAAGAATGCTAGTTTCTGCTATTATTATCACTACTACCGTACTAAAAACTCGGTGATCTGGATAAACTTATATTTTTATATATTAATATTAAGCTAATACTACTGTACTACTACCACTACTGATTAAATATAGCATTAATTTTTATATTTTCAATAGCCTGCTAAGCTGCGGATAAATTAAGTTAACACATTGAGTAACGGTATTTAATATTACAAATGTAAGTTATTGTGATTATTATTACTGAAGCTAGTATTTCGATACCTCAGGTCCGATGCTAGGCAGAGACGCCTTGTGTTTTTTCCTAAACAAAATGTATGACTTGTGACATTATTCCCAATCTGTTTGACATGTTCACACCCATTCAGGATCCTAGACCATATCGTTGTTTTACATATATTCGTACGCACTGCCACATTTAACAAAACAAGACAGTCCGCATGCACTTCTTATCTTACACTTAACCTTATCAACCTCTTATAGTCACAAATTGTGACTCAATTTGAGTCTCTTAATTGCTTGATTAGACCTAATGTATTTGAATACCAGATAGAGAATTAATTAAGATATTCAATTCAGGCTGGGATCACTTTGTAAATGTCCTGCAGCATACTAATAGGACTGTTTGATTAATGTCCTGCAGCATACTAATAGGACTGTTTGATTAATGTCCTGCAGCATACTAATAGGACTGTTTGATTAATATCCTGCAGCATACTAATAGGACTGTTTGATTAATGTCCTGCAGCATACTAATAGGACTGTTTGATTAATGTCCTGCAGCATACTAATAGGACTGTTTGATTAATATCCTGCAGCATACTAATAGGACTGTTTGATTAATGTCCTGCAGCATACTAATAGGACTGTTTGATTAATCTAGCAGTGGCTATCACAGCAATATTTTAATATGCACAATTACAGTTATATCAAATATGAACATATTTTATATATAAACTTACAGTAAGTATAGTTAATATCCACCCTATCCATAAGACATCTTCATTATTGATTTAAGAACTGTTGAAACGTAAATCAAATAATGTACAACAAAGAATGCCTTACATAGATTAAGAATTTAGCTGTTGATATATCCCATTATTTATAGTTTTGAGTTCCTACATTGCTACATGACAGGATATGGTGCAAGATTTGATTATATGTTACAGTGCATTTATCAGTTTGCTCTTGCACAAATTATATCTGTATAGGTGGTTAGGTGAAGTACTGTTTAGCTAATGAGAACAGTGTACAGGATTCCTATAAAGGGAGTCTTGGGCTACAGCACCAATGGTATACAATATATAACTTGAAAACAAACTCAAAAGTTGCTGTTCAAATTAAGGGGACAGTGGCTGTTTGTTTACTCGTTTAATTAATTTATTCATATTTTTTTTTTTTTAGTTTTCTCCCTAGATCTTCATCAAGCTTAGAAAAACACCCCATAGGGTGACCCCCCCCCCCCCCCCCTTCAAGATAGATTTGTAAATTTTTTGGTAGAAAAATGTCGCGGCAAAGGCCGATTCCTCCTAAAATTGCAGGCTCGCTACCGCTCGCCAGGAAAAAATCAACACCTAAATGCCACAAAGGGTCCTAATATTGACAAAGAAATTGGGTGAGAGGTCATAAAATCCCCAACCTAATGGAACCAATGTCTTAAAATCTCAAAACTAGTGGGGCTAAACATCAGGGAGAAGGGGGTCCAGAAAAACAGTCTGTCTCCCCTCAATATAACGAACTCATTAACATTAAAAACTATCGAAGCCACAACGCACTAAACAAAATATATACTGTATATACTGTATACTGTATTTACTTTTACTCCGAGGCCTTTTAATCATGGTGCTGTTTTTCCACCTGTCATTTTAATTTATAACTATTTTAGATGTAATTAACCCTTTCTGTACCGGTGACCTCTTTTTTTTTATGTTATTCTAGCTATATTTAGACGGTTTTGTGTAGTTGAAGAAGGTTCTGTGGTAGTAAAATGGGTTAAATGAGATACTTTGAAACCTGTTAATTGCTGGAGGACCTTTTTAAACTGAATAAAATCGTCTAATAGGAACCAGAATAAAGTCAAAAGGTCGGCGCCGGTACAGAAGGGGTTAAAGATGTGAATTATACCGCATGTGATGAAAGATGTTACAGTTCACTACAAAATATATTTTAAGAATTCCAAGTTACTGTTTTGCACTTTATGCTGAGTTGCAAATTATATAAACAAAAAATAATAGTCCTAATGATTAACTGAATAGCCTACCTTAGGAATTTGTTTAATGGATGCCCCATAGTAGTGGTAGTCCTACCGACCCGCTCCTTTCATATTCTAGTTAAGATGATAATTTGCAAACAAAAAATATATTGTACTCATACTAACCTATTAAATAACATTTAGAATAATTGGCTGCATTCTAAGAAGGAATTACTGTATAGTCAGTTGAGAAGTGAAAAAGATAATTTTATGCCAGTGTTTTGCTCCCAACACTTTCTTATGGAAGTGATATCTGAGAGCATAGGGTCTTGTGAGATCAACACGTAATATGTATTTTCATTTATGTGGCTCAGATTAAACAAATGAGAGTATGCCATGAAAGAAAATGGGAGTTTAATGAGGAGTGCCTAAAGAAAAGACTGCAATTAGCATGGATGCTCTAAATCCGACTACAAAATCGCAAGTAAATTCAATTTTTTCTAACTACAAAATCGTAAATTATTCAATGTTATTACTTATATTTTGAACTAGTTAGCTGCTCTACATAATTAACTAGCTCAAAATATAAGTAATAACATAAAATAACTTACGATTTTGTAGTTAGAAAACATTTAATTTACTTGCGATTTTGTAGTCGGATTTAAAGCATCCATGCTAAATATTACAAAATGTGACTATTAAGTCATCTATGTTACAAATGAGAAAAAGGTTTAGATAATGTGTAAATTTAATAACTAATATATTATAGTACAGCAATGCATAGTTATCTGATTTGCTGAGTTTTCATGAAGTGGAAAAAAACATGAATGGGTTCTATATTCAAGTTTAGTTATGCATCTTCGAAGTGCAGTTTAAATATACAGCACAGTCAGCATCAATAGTTTGCCCAAATCTTTGCTCAGAAACTGCATAATATTAAGTCATAAGCATCTACATAAACAGTCCTCATATAGTTAGGTAAAATTATTACAAGGAAAAGTAACCATGTGTTATTTAATAGCCCATATGTAGTATTACCGTAGGAGTGTCAAATTCCCCCCCTCCTGCCTTTCAAGATATTTCACAAATTACCATAATTTATGTTTTTATTTTTTTGGCAAACTATTGATTTTGATTCTATATCTTTAGCCCGTACAGCCCCAGCGACGCGTCTGACGCGTCGGCGATGTATGTAACGCACAGCCCCAGAGACGCACCTGGCGCGTCACCCTAATTGCGCCGACCGTAACCTCAGGTGTAGCCACTCAAGAGGGCTCAGATTTGTATGGGAACTGTGTACGTATCCCACGCAACCGTGCCGATGGTTGAAAACTCTCAAAGTCCACGTGCGTGCGCGTGAGCGCGCAATAACCTGGTTTTTTGGGGTAATTGCCTTCAATTTTTTACTCTTGTAAAATACATTTTCGGGGGCTCTGTAGGACCATTCTAGCTTTTTGAGCGTTTTTTCGTGGTTTTTCCTTCATTCCTAACCCATTCGCTATTGTTTCTGGAATAAAACAATTTTTTGAAAACCGGCCGGGTTCTGGTGAACAAACATTACAAAACTAGCCGGGGCTGGACGGGTTAAAAGAAAAATTAATTACATTTAAGAATAGTTCAAACCATAAGCTATAATGATAATGCAGGAGTAAATGTTATAAACTATTTACATTGACATTTTCTTTCAGGACTTCTTTAATCTTAAAGGGATTTTACTTGTTAAAATAATGTTACTGTTTTGCATTTGCACATATGAAGACACAGCTAATGAATACCTGTGTATTAATTCTTTACTATTGGAATGTTTATGAGTATAATATTAATCTATTGATCAATATATTTAGCATTTATAACAAACTATTGGCAAAGTTCTAGTTATTAGGTATTGACAGCACAAGATGTATGTCAGAAGCTTTAATCTGTTGTGTTCATGGTTGGAGAAATTTAACTTTATATGTGTTGTGTTCATTAAACAATTGTGATTATTGTTGCTGCATGTTTGTTAATGGCCATATCTGCACGTTATGGTACACCCGTTTTCAAAGGTTTGGTGACAACATTGATGAGAAATTATGTATGTTTCAAAGAGAAGTATAGTACACCCAAGCCTGTCAACTTGGCAGCGAGTAGGGACCCAAGTTTGCGGACGTTCATGGCGTTTAAGTTCTGTTCCTACATTTTCTCAACATATCATTCGTCTCCTAGCCTTAGAAGTGGCGTTCGCTCAGAAGGCTGGTATAAAATTTACATCATCATCACCTTCAGGCCAGACCTGAAAGAGTTCCGTATGGAGCTCAGTGGTCTGCTAATCTACTCTACTTAACAATTATTATGTTCCTTCCAACAACCAACTATACTCCTAAAATCAACAACAACTACTTAACTTAAATCATCACCTTCATGACGTTTTATCTAAGGAAGTGATGGGTTACAGCCATAAAGTTAGGTTGGCCTATTTGTCATGTCTGTCAGTAGTGTTAGGAATAAGTTATGCTAGAGTGGTAAGCGAATTGTTATTTTTTATGTATTGCGATTCAGTTGAGCTATATTTTGTGTTGAGATTTTAGTCAATGTTTTGTTTGCTGCGTTCAACATGCAGTTCAGGTAAGTTGTCGAGTTTCATAAATGTATTACATACAGAAGCTCTGAAGTATACTAATGAAGATGCAGAATAACAGTTTAAGGGTGAATTGAAGCAAAAGAGAACTGTCAAAATGAAGTGCTTTTTTTTTTTTTTTTTTTTTTTCTATATTCCAACTTACTTCCTCTCGGGCATAGGCTGAGAGCCTTAACATTCACCGCTTTACAATGATGTACCGCTTGATGTTAAGTTTACATAGTTTCTCATATACAAGTTTACATAATTTTTTGTATACGTTATCGGCAGACTATCGAGATCGGCAATACAATCGCCTGCACAAATTGCTTTTTGTTGTGCCTTCATTAATGTAATGTATGTTCCCCAGGCTGCCTGGCCGAACAGCCCCAAGGCCCCGAGCAAGGCCAAGGCCATAACCGAGCGCCCCCACAGAACCCTCCCTGCCTACCACAATAAAGCCTGGGTGACCGAAGCCACTCCATGGCGGGGAGCTGAGGAGGGTGCGGAAACGCCCGGGAAACCAAAGCCCCACCCAGGGCCCTGTGCCCCTCAGCAATTATGAAGAGAAAGTTGAGGGGCAAAGGAAAAATGTGACACTTTGGCTTCCAATCTGCCAACCTCTAGGTTGGCAGATTGGAAGGTCAATCCACGGAAGAGACGCCGTCACTTGAGATCTAGAAAATATATAAGCAAAAGGAACAGTCAGAGTAAGCTATGGGTATGGCAGAGATCGCTCAGTTCTCACTCTGATAGACCAGCCGATACACCAAATGACTATAGGTAGCGCCAACGAACTTAACAATAATCTTGATCCCTGACCTCTCTATATCTCAAAAGGGCCTATAACAAATTGGCTGTAAATATCCACACCTATTCCCTGGTGGAATCTTCCAAAATGATAGAAACGTCAACTCGATTGTTTTCAATGATTTTGAGTTATAAGAAGTTAAGGGGTCAAGTTCGCTGGCGCTTCCTATAGAACCCAATCCTCTCAGCATCAGCTAGGAAAGGCCCTAGAAAGCCGCCTTTGGCGGGGGGATAGCTCCCCTAATTCAACCTCTTTCGGGGTTGGGCACCCGCCTATGTTAGCATGTGTTTTTATTGTCGATAATCAAAACTTATCTAATGCTATTTTAATGAAGAACAAGAATAAAATACTTCCTGTAAGAATCTAAAGCAATATTTACATTCTGGCAAACTCTGCAACTATATATTTATGTATTATATTATTTTTTGTACTGTATATTTAGTTACAGGATAAACAAAAGTTGATTATTCATCCGGTATGTATATGAATTTTTTTCTATATACATTTTATAACAATCATGTGTATACAGTTCTTTTTTAAAGCTAATTATTACAAATGGCTTTTATGACAATTTTTCTATCATTCTTCGCATTGCCTGCAGAAACAATGCTCGTGCCTAGCAATTTAAACAATGTAATTTCCGCAGTATATATAGATTATTTTTATAATATTACTGGAGCTATTGTAGGCTACATTTGTGATAAATATATAATTTTTACTTCATACAAAATATTTGATCAGTTTTCATTTAGTCCATGTTCAACTACCTTTGCCTAAAAACATTAATTTGGTAGTGTCTAATAACTTGGAAAAACACAAAAGAAAGCACATTCTGAAATATAGATTTCTAGTTGAATTCTGTGAAGTTTTTAGGTGTTTTTTAAGTGCATGGCCATTTAGATTACTGGTATTATGATACTGTTTACCCGTGCATAGGTTAAGTAGGGGAAACTTGCCAATTCATTGTACAGTATGCAGTGGCCCAATTAGTAGTGTACACAAAATCAATACAGAAGTAATATTTTCATCATCATCATCTAGAGGAAGCGCCCCAAAAGGGATGACCATGGCAGAAACTGCCTCCAGGCTCCCAGACATGCCTCCATTGACCCACTCCACAGTGCCATTTCCACTAAGTGGATTATGACCCTTAGCACTGAAGGAGCAGACCTAGAGCAGTCCCTCACCCGGGTGGCAGTTCCACCACTGTTTTGCTGTATTAATATTTTGTGACGTAAAATTTATTTATCCAACTCGACTCCTTTTTCTTTAGGTAGGTTATGTACTGTATATTGTTTTATATCACATACTAAATGGACTGCAGCATACAGATTGGTTAGTCTGCCTTATTCTATATGTGCTACAGATTTACCCATCCATGGTTGTGAAAGTTTCGCTTCATCCAGTTGTATCTTTTGTCAACTGTGTTACCCACAAATATTTCTATCATTGATATATTCAATAGTCTCAGAAATACCATCTTTCTTGTGTTCTGTATGTCAATTTAATGTAAATTTTGTATCTAATCAAATTATTCTGTACTTCGCAATGTCTTTCTTCTATGCCTACCATCACTATAGTCTATTCATTAGGACTAGTCTAATAATTGTGACCCCTAGCCTCTTGTAACTCAGAGAGGGCTGAGGCTAACAAGCTGAAAATGTCCATGTGCCTTTTTGCTGGTTGACTCTTCACAAATGGTGGAAATATCAGCTCATTTGTTCAAGGCCTTTTGGGGTTATAAGACGTTAGTGATTGAGATTTCTAGACTTGTTATAATGATTCAGCAATACTATAGACAGAACTATTTCCTGTCCTTGTGCCAAAGATAGCATGGTCCTAAATTTATTTTATCACTGCTCTGCTGTTTTGACCTAGACAATCATGTGAATGTTATCTAATTGCACTTGTATTATAGCCTGTTATTGTAAAAAAAATAAAGAAAAATATAACTATTACATCAGTAGGTGCCTTCTCTTGTATGTTCATACTGTAACAATAAAACATACTAATACATTATCATTACCTTTCCTTATCTATTTCTAGTACAGCATACAGTTCATTACTGTAATTTGTTTGTACAGTCAGGCTCCCAAGGGCGCGATATCAAAAAGGCGCGGGAGGTACTAGAGTGGCATGAAATATGTAAAGGAAGCAGCATTTAAAAAGGGCGCGGTCTATGGCCCGTCCGGAAAGCGATGCGCAGCTATTGTCGGCCATCTTGGCGTGATGGTGGTGGGCTGGATCTATCAGAGTGAGGGTTGGTGTCCTCTACTTCCCATAGCTGTTTTCTGACTGTACCTTTATCATAATTCTTATTTCTAACTTTTTTCTTGAGAGTGGTGAAGGCAGTGGGGCCATAATGGTGTGCCCCATGTTTCCCTAGTGTCTTACTCTCACAGCCCACTGGCACAAGTTGGCATTTCTCTGGCGTAGGGATGCGGCGACCCCACCGTCCGCCACTTTGGTGGTGCAATCAGCCTCTGGAGCAGTGTACCACTGGTTCCTATTTCCAGAAAATTTGTGTGCTTGGTATGCTTCCAGCCAGGGCCCACTGGGGTAAATAAAATAGCAAAACAGTGGTGGAACTGCCATCCGGGTGAGGGACTGCTCTGGGTCTGCTCCTTCAGTGTTCATGGTTATAATCCACTTAGTGGAAATGGCACTGTAGAGTGGGTCAGTCAGGGCATGTCTGGGAGCCTGGAGGCAGTTTCTGCCATGCCATCCCTTTTGGGGCGCTTCCTCCGGAAGCAAGGCGTCAGATTTGATGATGATGATGATCTTGGCGTGACGTCAGCCCGTTTCCGCCCTCCCCAGCCTCCCCCACCAGTCTCCGTTATCGTCTTTAGCGTATTCCGAGATTATGGATCCCCCCCACCCCATCATCCCCACCGCCACTCCCCCCCCCCGTTGGTGTCGTTGTTGTTGTGTGAAGTGACGGGCAAAATTTGCTTGTTTGTCTTCCCTCTCGACCTGCTTGTTCTTCTCAGTAGTTAACACCTTCAATTTCTTCTTGGCGGCGGGGGGGGGGCCCCCGCCGCCAAGAAGAAATTGAAGGTGTTAACTACTGAGAAGAAGAAGCAGGTCGAGAGGGAAGACAAACAAGCAAATTTTGCCCGTCACTTCACACAACAACAACGACACCATACACCATTATAAGTGAGTACCCATTCCATTTACTGTTAATATATCATATAAGTAACTGTATTTAACCATAATCTGTATTTTTTGTATGTATTTTAGGCATTAGGCTAGGCCTATTAGGGAAAAAATAGGTACGGGCGGTCGGGTTGGCAGACTGCAGTTCAATTTTCCCCATTTATTTTTAAGTCCCAATGAAGCGCATTTCCAAGTACACTGTTTGTCCAGTCTACATTGACCGCGCCTTTTGGGGGCCCACTGTATTGTATTTGAACGAAGGGGAATGATGTAGTATCCGGGCGTACAGTCGTATTGTTTACATAGGTTGTGCGCATGCGATTACGTTCCCGTCTATTTTGACGGCTATTATTTTTTTGTTAATTGCCCCCTGCTGGCAATATATATGATGATTACATTAAGTCATGGGAGGGGGGGGGGGGGTGAGGGCCTACAACCTATTATTGTATCCCACGGCAGTCAAAAGAGACGGGAACATGATCGTGAGCGTGTGAGTAGTGTAAACAAGGCGGGCGATTCGCCCAAATACTACATCCTTACCCAACGGAGTTTTATAAAAAAAAAAAAAAATCAAATTACTTCACATCAAAAGAAAAAGGTATTTTTTTTAATAGGGTGAGCAAGAATATTCAGATTTTGATTGTTCTTTCAGGTGTGAGAATGAATGTTAGGCAATATCTGGAATACCAGTGTACTGTATATTGCTCAGAACAAATGACTTGGATATATAATTTCCCTTGTTTGATCTCTACCAAGTGGGGAACCTCATAAATTTGTTAACTCATGTGCGGCACTTGTCTTCAGGTTTGTCTTTTTTCGTGTATTGCGATTCTGTTTTGCTATTTTTTGTATTGAGACTTTACTTTAAGTTTTATTTGCGGTGTTCAGCATGCATTACAGTTAAGTTGCCACATGTATTTGTTGATTTCATTAATTGAGTTTAGGAGTAAAGTCGGTTGGTGGAGGAAACATAATAATTCATATGTTTTATTGGCAACTGTACTAAAGGAAAATATGTCCGCCAAAAGCAGGCTTATAACTCGGAGCCTCGGGCATCATTTCTCTATCTGGTGCGACTCCTTTGTGGTTATCAAGATATTTTGTTTAGTTAGTATTAAGAATTTTGATTAATCCACCCATTTTCAAGCAATTTATTTTAGTTTACCCCCCTAGACTATAATTAACACCATTCCAGAACCCCTCCAATCTAAGAAACGCCCCACCACTCTTCATGTTAAATATTTACAGCCTTCCGTAGAAAAACTATTGGCCAAAGGCCAGTTGAATCCTGAATGGGGTGCAGTGTCTTATTATTGCCAAACTAATGAGGTGAAACCTTTTAAAATCTCCAAACTAATGGAGTGAAACGGCTGGTAGAAAAAGACCCACCCTACACCAGATAGAGTTAAGAGACCTGTACTTAGGCTATACTGTATACATAAGGTAAATGGGTGAAGGCTGGTCCTATCCAGAGTGAGGTTCGGCATCTTCTACCCAACCTCAGCCGTTTCTGTCTTTCTCTTTTCCTGTGCTATTTTTCCTTCTAGGTGCTGGCGAGATCACCCGATTGAGTGGCACTGCAAGGGGGGTTGCGGACAATGGGGGCATTGGCCCGGAGGTGCAAGCACGTGGGCTGATGATCCCCTCCCCTCCCTCGCTCCCCTCTCCGAGACGGATCTCATCTCTGGATGGCTTCGGTTTACCAGACTCGGGACAGTTCGACCAGACAGTTTGGGAACTACAACAACAAAAGGTATAGGAGGAGGTGTTCAAATGTACAGTATTCAGCTGTTTTTTGTTGTGCTACTCATCCCCATATCTTTGGCCCGTATTCCTAGACAAACTCCATCATTGTCGGTGCTTATAAGTTAACTTTTGCTGTATTGCTAGCCAGTCCATATGATGCACTAGTTGTTATTGCTATAAAAGTACAGTACTGTAATAATGTTTCAGTACTTCTCATTACAATTATCAATACAATAACTAGTACTGTATATTTTATTGACTAACCAGGAATACAGCATCCGTATCAGTCACACTCGCTTAACACACGATCATTTGATGTCGTCTCCCCATGGTCCGCTTCCAGAGTGCAGTCACTGCCATACTCTTCTCTCTGTTTGACACATCATTGTTGATTGTCCTCTCTATTCGAGACAATGTGCCCTGTATTTTGATAGGAAAGCTTATGGTGACATATTAATGGACTCGCCGTCCTTTTCCGTCTATCCTATTTTACGCTCTCTTACGTCATGCTCGTTCATTCAACAAATCTGATTTTTTCTCCTTTTACACCGTTATGCCCTGTTTTTCTACAGGTTTAACTTGGGTAATGTGAGTTCTAAATTGACTGGGTATATAAGGCTGCATGCACAATACAAGATATGAGGAATAGAGAACACAAAGAAACACATGGTAGCAAGTTACATGATCACGTTTATTGATATACCACTGCAGAATACTTGTGTAAGACAATATAATAGAATTGAACAACACTAGCATAAGTGGATCTGGATGGAGCCTAGTCTCCCACTTCCAACGTTCAGGTATTAATCTTCTGATCACTGGCTTTGATTTCACAGGTTTATATACCGAAGACCCTCAATGTTACTTATAGATTCATATTCACTGTTAGATTTATTACTGGTAGCTCTGGTGCACAAGTAGTAGTTCACAGACTAGATTAGACACACGTATTTTTAGAGCACGGGAATTCTAGTAACCTCAGGGGGTACTGATCTAAGTTTTATATCCTTGTCTCAGAAATACATAGAACGTAAATCAGTGGGCGAACGTTAGATATCACTAGAGTTTTAATATCTGAATAAAGTAATTACGAGAGTCAAGGTCGCCTGTTAATTAAAGAGCACTGATCGCTTAGTACGTCCCAAATGGAATGGTTAAGTATGAATTACACTGGGCAAGGTCTTAGCCACTTCGTAGAAATATTAATTAGTGAATCTAAAACAGCACAGTAATATGTACTGCTAAAGGGAATCTTGGGTAGTATCTGATGGGTCTGGTCCTGGTTATCTTGCGTCCATGATGTTGGGGCTAACGACTGGTTCCGCGGCCGTCCAGGGGGGCCATATGTGTGAAGTTCTTCAATACGTGGGCAGGTCCTTCTATCCAAATCTGCCACGGAGTCTGCCGGTTCTGGGATCTCACTCCGGAACAACACAAGGGCAGAGCTAGAAATTAACTGCAGGGTAGTGACCCCTGGTTGGTGTCTAGCTTTCAACTGATTTGACTGGGGGCGGGAGTTAGATTTATAGGCTCGGTTCTGGACCCTGTAGACAGTAGGGATCTCGAGTCTTATGGACTTAATTGAGCTCTCAATAGATATGGGGACTAGGTAAGATGGTATTTACTGTTGTGGCACAGGGCGATAGGAAGCCTTTATATTTTCATATAACTGAGCCTTAGTAAGAGGTACTATTTTGGCTATACTGGACGTATTTAGGGGAGAGAGACTGGATCTACTTTGCGAGGAGGATGGGGACAGCTGTGATAGGAGCGTCTCTCTAGATTGTTCAATCTTCATTCTATGGTATAGCTGAGGTGCTAATTTAGTGATCAGAGCATGCAAGAAAGGTAAATGGTTTATTGTGAGTTAATAGAGGTTAGTAAAGGTGTTAGTCATTCATGGTTAGTTCATTGATAGGAAGAATTCCTGTGCTACCTGGCAATGACTCGAAAGTCAAAACAGGGGCCAGGTATACCTCCGCGGGGGTGGGGGTCTCCCTCCTCGGGTGGGCAAAAAGGGGGAGCTGGGCGCCCTCTCTCTGATATAGTCGTCCGGCGGCTGTGGCTAGGGGCTTGCCATATCACCAGTGTTTGTAATAACCCTCTGTGTATGAGACAGATGTGAGTGTCTTTAATACCAAAACTGAAGGTGCCTTAGCTAGCTGGTTTTACTCGGCTGGTTGTTAATTGTAGGGTTTGCTGGATATGGTGGAGACTGGGTTGCTAACTCTGCCACATTTATCTGAAAGTATGGCAATAGAAGTTAGTTACTGGCGGGGCGGCTAGCCTCGCACCGACGACCATTGGGTGCAGGGTTGTGAATGTGTTGTAAGAGAATAGATGGCATGCAAGGGGCTAGTAAAGTTCTAATGTTGTTCTGGCCTACTAAGTGAAGGTAGGCTGGATAGGAGTATATATAAAAGGTTGGAGAGCGTTAGTAACGGACAATTCAAGGATCTTCAAGAGGTATGAGAGAGAGGCTAGGTCGGACAAGAGTCGAGAAGCGCGGGTGTCTTAATGAGAGGGGGGGGGGAGTTCAAGGGCTACAGGGAAATTTTGCCCCTAAGGTCCCTGGGCGTGGGGGTGGCATTAGGCTACAATTGATATGGAAGTTTGAAAAGGCAGTAGAATACGTTAGCCAAATGCTACCGGGGAATGCAACTATGGGGTGGTATATGAGTCTGGAAAAGATAGAGTTATGTGATCAGTCAGAGGGTTATGGATACTATTAGTTGGCCCTGGGAACTGCGTTTTCTATTAAATATAAAATACCACCCACAGCGGCAGTTCGTAGGGGTACTTAGTTATTGTTTCGGGGTACTTATGACAGATACTGGTAACCAGGTTATCTTATACAATCTCTGGTTGGGGTAAGAGGTGTAAGACACGAAATAAATTGGCGTAGTGTGGGCTGTGGATACGAAGGAGGCAAGGGGAAGACGTATGACAATTGTGGAAAGTAAATGGAAAAAGGTGAACACAATGGCGGATAAAAATACTTAACCTAAGGATTGCATACATAGATTTATGGGGCGATGGGTCTTCAGAAGCTTAGTCTGGCAAGACAAGATGTTAGGGAATGTTAATATTAATACTTAGTTACTAGAGGAGCAATGCAAGGGGCGACTGAGCACGGGTTACATATATCTATACTCGTCATGGAATATGATATACGAGGTCTAGGGACAAGCGTGGGTGTTTGAACTTCTAAGATATATAACATCTACTTCTCGGATGTAAGAACATACATAGATATATTTATGGCTGTCTGATGTGTTGGCATTGGCTCAATGTCGGGACAGGGCATGTTTTTAATATGAATGTATATTCCTGTTCATCATCTTTGTAGTTAGGAGTGTAGGACACGAGGGGGTTAGTGTACGTGAGGTGTGGAAAATGGTCAGTTTTAGAAAAGGTAAATGGGTGTGTCCTGGAGCTGTTTAGCCCTGCGGGCTTGGGCCTGTCTGGAATGGCGGGCTCGGTCAGCTGGTCCTTTCGTTCTGTGGACCTTTCCTTTGGTGTTTCTGTGTGGTGTTCGTTCATGGCTTCTGTGGTGGGCTTCTCGTTCTGGGGCATTTTATACACCTTAACCTGATTTTGTCTGTCTCAGTTCATGCGTCCTCATCCCCATCAATCTATTCTCATTTTGCCCTAATCCTTCGGGCCAGCCCTATGAGAGTTTTGTTCTGAAACTCAGTGGTCTGGTTATAAATACAGCAAAGTCAGAGTAGGCTAGTTAGCACCGATAATGACAGGGTTTGTCCAGGAATACGGGTCTTTGTTTTATAAGTTTGTGAGGGATAGTACCGGTATATCAGTATACCCATTACAGTATTGATACACAGGAGTATTTGAATTACCTGTGTTTTTACAGTTTTCTGGGTATAAATAATAACTGGCCAACCCATATAGGATAAGAGTTAATTTAGTTGATCACATATATATATATACTGTTTATATACAATACAGTACATGCCTTTGACCAACTATCGGCTGCTAAAATATTAAAGGAAAACTTCCACATAGTGGAAGAAGCATTATGGAACAGACAAAGGAAGTATTTCTGGACAAAATATCCTGGAGGTGTTCCTTCAAGCTTAGCTTAGCCTAACCAGAGTAACCACCTAACTTATAGTAACCTATGGAATGTGGGAGCGTCTGTACTCAGCCGGATACCTTACCCTCTACGCATGCGCGAAAATGTAAGCCTCCCTTGGCCCCGCCCCCTGTTCCCCGCGTTTAAATAAACCCTTCCAACCGTTCCTGCCAGCTCGCTCTGTAGTACAGTCACTAGAGTTCCCGCCTGGCATTCAGATATCCAGTGTTCGATCCCACTCGAAGTTTAGTATATTTTTATATTTTTATTTTGTTATTTGTGTTATGTTATATTATATTATATTATATTATATTATATATTATATTATATTATATTATATTATATTATATTATATTATATTAGGGTTAGGGTTAGGTTAGGTTAGGTTAGGTTAATCTAATCTAATATAATATAATATAATATAATATAATATTTGTACATTTTCGGCTCGAAGTTTAGTAGGCCTATATTTTTATATTTTTATTTTGTTATTTGTGTTATGTTATAATATTTAATATTATATTAGGGTTAGGTTAGGTTAGGTTAATCTAATCTAATCTAATCTAATATAATAATAATATTTGTACATTTTCGGCAGTGGGCGGGGCCAAGGGAGGCTTACATTTTCGCGCATGCGTAGAGGGTAAGGTATCCGGCTGAGTACAGACCCTCTCATGGAATGTTAGGTGAGTTAGGTTGAGGGAATCAGAAAAATAATGTTGGTACAATATACAGTAGTATATTAAACCTAAATAGATACAGATAAGTGATATTCACCAATTGGTGAATTGAAAACTCTGTGTAATATAGTTTAAAAATCGCAATACAGAGATATTCCAGGTATGTATTGGGTGTTCTTGAGCAGTTTTGATCTGTTGGTGTGGAATGCTAGACTACTCGGCCCACGGGACAGCTCGGCCCACGGCGAGACAGCTCGGCCCCGTGTTAATTACGAGACAACTCTTAATTAACCTAACCTAACCTACACATTATGAATCGAGAGATCTAGCCTATGACATAATAATACAATAAACGAACATTTCGCCCACATTACACACACGCCATAAACGGGAGGCCATGTATGCAGCACCAAATCCTGCAAATCCTGTCCTCTGCGCATGCGTGCGAATCTTAAGGCCCCTTGGCACGATTTTTTATTCCTTTATACTATTATATTATCTTAACCTAACTTAACTTAAATTAACCTAACAGTTGAGCCTAAATAACATAATATTATTATTATTATTATAATACAAATATTAGGGAAAAGGCCGCGCATACGCAGAGGACAGGATTTGGTGCTGCATACATGGCCTCACCCATAAACCCTCCACTTAGCTCTCCCCATCCTAATCCTGACTGGTCTAGTCAAATTGCCCCATAGCAAAACATGGGGCCAAGCTGTCTCAAATAATGGGCCGAGTTGTCCCATGGGCCGAGTCGTCGAGTAATCGTTGGTGTGTTTTGAACGCATCTTTTGATCGTGTTGGTTCGGTCGCGTTTCATGTTTATGTAAATATAATTGTTGCTAGATTCCGCCATTGAAATTAATTAAAACTAATAATCTTTCATAATAAACATAATGTCAATAGCTATTTAATGGTCTGTTCCAGATACATTGGATTACAGAACGAGCCGCCTAAATTAATATGCATAAGAAAATCGCCTTTTTAACCATTATTAGGTGTGATTTTGAGAACGGGCAATTTGTTGCCGAATACCAATTTCCAACAATCATCCAAGGCAAGCACTGCCAACTTGTCAAGCAGCAGACGTCATCAGTTCCACACAGCCCTACAATCAACAAGATTCAGTTCTTATCTTCAAATATAGGATGTTGTGCCGTTGTAAACAAGGGAGGTGAACCGTACACCTTGGTTGTAAAGGTAAGCATCACTAAAGGTAAGCTTATCCTTCAATACCTTCACCTTGTATGCAGCCGAATAGGCTAGGCCTACGTATTATTAGGTTACCTTCACCAACCGACGGTTTAATGTTATTTTAATACCACGAATTTTGTTGATATAGCCTATTTGAAGATAAATATTGAATCTATATGCTCTAAAGATCATAAGCAAATTTTGTTTAACCCTCGGCAAAACCTAATAAAAAGGTACCGGTATGGTACTAACATTTCTTTTTCGGAACAAGGTTGTCAATACGTTACTTTCAGTGATCGATAGCTCTAAAGATCATATGAAAATGTGTTAAACCCTCGGAAAAACCTAATATAGGCTAAAAGTATGGTACTAGGCCTTGGCCTAAAATTTAATTTTCGTAACAAGGTTGTCAATACGGTACTTTCCCGTTATCAATGTACAATCAAGCTGAAGATTGCAGAGTAAACACCATAGACTTCATCGACTTTTCTTTCACCTTCGTATAATCGACAGCCAATTTTTTTTATTTTTTTATTAAGGGATTAGTACTCAACCAGCGGGGGTGTGGGGGTGGCAGCCCCCACTCATAATACTAGGTTAGGTTAGGTAAGGTTGTTAGGTTAGGCTAATGTCTTTTCAAAAATTCAAATCACTATCGAGGGGCTGTCTCAACATCGATCGATAGGCCTAATGGGGAAAATAGGTTTTCCCGAGATTTCTAATTAATTACAAACACTATAGCCTATATTGATGCAAATTACCAATTTTGTTTATAAACAACACTCGGAAAATTCGTGGGTCAATATACAGGAGGCGCTACAATATAGGTAGCAAAATTCTAATGGTAGTTTTGGGTTCCTATCATCATAGGCTATGCTTCATTTCTATATACTTTTTATCCCCGGGAAACAAATTGGGATTTTTCATTTATTTTCTTGGGATTTTTTGTTTTGGTCATTAACCTAACCAAAAAACCTAACCTAACCTAACCTAACAGCCCCCAAATACATTTAGGTTAGGTTAGGTTAGGTTTTTTGGTTAGGTTAATTAAAAAAATAAAAATAGGCCTAGGCCTAAAATCCAAGAAAAAAATAAAAAACCCAAGATTTTTTTTTTTTTTTTCCCGGGGATAAAAAGTATATAGAAATGAAGCATATGATGATAGGAACCCAAAACTACCATTAGAATTTTGCTACCTATATTGTAGCGCCTCCTGTATATTGACCAATTCGTGGTATTAAAAAAAAAAAAAATCCCAACCGACTTTAGGGCCTACTCCTAGGCCTAAACTCAATTAATGAATTCAACGGTAAATCTACAGTTATACTACCCCTTCCCCACTACCCCCCACCACCTCCCCCCTTCAAAACACGCCTTTTAGCGTGTTTTTGGATGGTTCAGCAGACGCGGAAACTGGAGAAAAAAAAACGTATTTTGATAACAAATTATCACCAACCAGATAAGAGTTTTTCAGGTAATTTGGGTCAATAGGCTATACAGGAGGCGCTACAATATAGGTAGCAAAATTCTAATGGTAGTTTTGGGTTCCTATCATCATAGGCCTATGCTTCATTTCTATATAGGCCTACTTTTTATCCCTGGGAAAAAAGAAAACAAATCTTGGGTTTTTTCTTCTTTTCTTGTATTTTTGTTTATTTTTTTTATTAACCAAACCAAAAAACCTAACCTAACCTAACCTAAATGTATTTGGGGGCAATTAGGTTAGGTTTTTTGGTTAGGTTAATGACCAAAACAAAAAATCCCAAGAAAATAGGCTAATAGAAAAATCCCAAGATTTTTTTTTTTTTCCCGGGGATAAAAAGTATGTAGAAATGAAGCATATGATGATAGGAACCCAAAACTACCATTAGAATTTTGCTACCTATATTGTAGCGCCTCCTGTATATTGACCGTAATTTGTTATTGTTTTTTATATTTTATTTGATATACAGTGTTGTTTAATACCGAGGACCGTCGCATTTTAGTATTTTTAACATTAGCTTAGCCTAACCTAACTTAACCTAACATAACTGAAAACTAACCTGTCTCGCGACCGGTCTAAACCCAGCTCACATTCCCTGTTTATGGGTGCGCGACGGTCTAAACCCAGCTCACGTTCCCTGTTTATGGGTTCGCGAAGGTTTGTAATACTTCAATGTATCTATTACAAGTCAAATATACATTTCCGTGCATCATCAAACCATACTAAGTCTACTAATAATAATATTAACCCATTAGTACAAACAGAATAGCGACAAAAAGGGGTAGTATAGCCTAACTAGATTTATCAAGCTTTTTTTCCAGTTTCCGCGTCTGCTGAACCATCTAAAAACACGCTAAAAGGCGTGTTTTGAAGGGGGGATGTGGTGGGGGTAGTGGGGGAGGGGTAGTATAACTGTAGATTTACCAAATCAACAAATACATGTGGCAGTCCAGGGATTCGAACCTAGGATGCTCACACCGAAATTCAGTGCATTTATCCATTGCGCTACGAAGACAGTTAAAGAATGGTGGACAAGCCTACGATTTATTAGGCCTATGCAGTATCGAATCCTGCATATCAATCTCAGCATGTACACAATTCCAATCATAGGCTACAAACAGCTCCAATGACTCCTGCGTTAACTCATCAGCTGCTTTATATTGTCCCTCATCAGCCCTTCATGTCTTATTGAAGGAATTAGAGCAGCACATTAGCCTAGTTGGCCTACGTGAGTATGGTACCGGACTACAGGTAGCCTAAATTACCCTAGCCTAGGCTAATTTTCTTGCAATAAATAGACTAGGCCTAGGCGGCGGCGCCTATCCTAAATGCTGCCTTATGAACTTATGAAGTTATGAGAAAAAAAAATTCTTTAGCCTAGGCCTAACCAAGGCACTAGGCAATTGGGGAAGGATGTAGGCTAGGCTAGTGTCCGGGCGTACGGTCGTCATGTTTACATAGGCCGATCGCCGCGGTTAAGTTTGACTGTTCGCGTCTAGGCTATTTTGACGTCGATTTTTTTCGGTTAAGCCTAGGCCTATTTGCCCCCTGCTGGCAATAGACTATATAGGGCCCTATGATGATGACAATATGTCATTGGGGAGTAGTGAGGGGGGGGGGGGGGGGCCTTCAAGTTAACATAATACATATTAGCCTATTGTTACTGTATCCAACGGGCAACGGCAGGAACATTCGGGCAAGCGTCTGCCGCCGCCACCGCTCCGCATAGTGTAAACAAAGCGGGCGCTACACCCGAACACTACATTCTTGCCCACTAGCCTATTCTTCTTATTAGGAATCAAATTAAATGGGTTAAATTTAAGCAACCTTTCGCCGCTTCACGGTCACAACTGTTAGGCCTACGCGTCTAATTTGATAGGGTTTTTTTTCCAAAATTATTTATTTGCCCTCTGCTGGCAATAGGCCTATAGCCTATGATGATGACAAATTGACAATAAGTTCTGGAGGGTTCAGGTGAGAGCCGCGAGAGCGAAGCTCCCCTTCCCCTTCATCCCAAAAATGGTTAAATTAGAAGCGAACGTAACATTCGTGACCAAGAGCGTGCCAATCGCCGCGAAAGGTTGCTTGAATAAATACCATAAAACGTTTCCATTTTGGTATCATGAGGCCTAGGCCTAGAAATGCTAGAATAGGCAAGATGATTAGCCTAGTTAAATACTAACCTTCTTCTTTGATGGAGTTAGGGTCCTTGCTTGTATGAGAACGGCTTGCCTATTTATCGGCTTCTCCGGAAAAAGCTAGAGCTAGATTAAAATATAGTTTAGAAAATTAGTATGCCTAGTCATAGAAGGGATAGTTACAGAAAAGTAATGAAGGAAAATGCTTAAAGGGAATATTTTACTTTGTTGTAATCTCCTTATTTACCGCCTTCTCCACCCTTTCAATATATTTGGGGATGGATGTAGATTCCGGGCATACGGTCGTCATGTTTACATAGGGCGATCGCCGCGGTTAACTTCGTGTCTATTTTGACGGCGATTTTTTTGGTTATTTGCCCCCTGCTGGCAATATATATATGATGATGACAATATGTCATGGACGCCGCCCCCGCCGTCATGTTTACATTTGTCGATCGCCGTGGTTAAGTTCGCGTCTATTTTGACAGCGATTTTTTTCTCGGTTATTTGCCCCCTGCTGGCAATATGTGATGGGGGCATGTTGGGAAGAAGAATTGTATATACAGTACTATATTTATACTAAAATTAATATTCTAACTCCACTAATTTTTTGTGATTATGTACAGTAGTATTTTTATAGCTTTCACATCATAGTTGGACCACCGCATACAAAGGACTAATCTACCCCAAGTGTCATTGCCATATACTGTACTATGCTTTATCCATTCCCCCCCACAGGTTGTTTGTGTAAGGGAGACGTAGGGATGCTGCGTATGGTGGGTTCATCCAACCGCCTGCTGATCGGCATGGCGGTGTTTGTGCTCACTGTAATCATAATTACAGTCAAGTACCTCACAGGTTAGTTGTATTGGGGTTAAGGTCAGGGTGTCAAACCGGGATAATGTTGCAGGTTGATAAATGAGACTGTTTTATACCTAGTCCCAAAACTAAGACCCTTGTTTTAGTTATTATTGTTCTATCTATCTATCTATCTATTGCCGGACGCCTTACTCCCCTTACGAGGGTGGCCATACACAGAATGCCCCCAAGCGGACCTATTCCCTGTGAGAGGGACAACCCAAGCCAGTTTAGTGAAGGACTTACAGGATTGACCACTCAATTTAGGATCCATCCGACTCCGAGGCCCGCTGTGTATCTTGTTAGCTCTCTTTTTCTACAGTGGTGTTCGGCTCATCCATCCACTAACCTGCCTTACCCTTAGGTAAGCAGTACGGATTTGTATCAGGTTTACTCCCCTAGACAGGTTGCCAACCAAGGCTGACGAATCCCATCCACCTGGATTTGTATAAGGTTGTCTCCCTTAGATGAGTTGCCGACCAAGGCTAACGAATCCCATCCACCCGATTTATTATTGTTATTATTGTTACATGCATAAATACATACAGGTACTTACATACTGTACATACAGTACATACATACATACCGGTACTGTACATACAAGCTTAAAGACCGTTTTGTCCACAGAGAGTGAGGTTACAGTCTCACATCCTAAATGTTGAATATACAAATTTAAAGCTATGCTCCATAGTTGCTGTTATGACTCTTAGTCTTCAATTGATTAAATGGCCAAAATAATGCAACTTCATGAACATTTCCTTGTATTCCTTCACAGTCAACTCGGTCCCTACAAAACATTGACACAGTTTGCCACCTTGCAAAGTTTTTTAGGGATTGGATGAGTGTGAGAGGGAATGCAGGAAAATTTGAATGAAGTTGCATTGTTTAGCTAGTTTATCACTTCCAAGGGTATAAAGGCAACTATAGAGCTTAACTTTAACTTTGTACTGTATATCTAGTAATATTAACTATTAAGAAGGGACTCTAATTTTGGTCTGGGGGAAGGGGTGGGATGTCAAATGTTCATAATTAGCAACATTTTTTGCTACAAACTCCTTGTAATAGCGGAGTTCCAAACTCTGTAACTCCCACTCATTGCTAAAGTATGCAATTTACCGTCAGCTGATATATTACCGACTATGTCTAATTTTTATCTCCCCTCAGGCACGGCACACTCAGCCATGCCGGGGGACATGGCCGACTATGATGACCATTTCTCGGTGGACGACGCCCTAACAAGAGCCGTGGAGGAGGGGGAGGCTGAGGGTGATGCGGCATGGAGGAACGCTGCCTGTGCTTCACCCTCAGGGAGTGCCCACATGCCTCCTCTACCCCTCAGTCTCCCGCCATTCACCCCGGACCCGTCTGATAAAAATATATTCTTCCTAGAGACCACATGTTCTTCCACGCTCAATGCCAAAATGGTAAGGAGCATCAAATAGATATGATCAGTGTAGAACTTTTGAACAATCATCTGTTTATTTTGCAAGTTTTACGTTAATTATAATCCATGCTCACACTCAATGCCAAGATGGTAATTAGTGTTAAATAGATATTTATTGTTAGTGTAGAATTGTTGAGCTGGTTGTATGTTTATCAATAATCACTCTCAATGCCAAGATGGTAATTAGTGTCAAATAGATCTTTATGACTACTGTAGTGTAGAACTGTTGAGCTGGTCATATGTTTATCCATGTTGTTGTTCCCCAAGCTGCCTGGCCGAACAGCCCCAAGGCTTTGGATGACAAAAAAGTCACAAAATAGTGACAAATAGTATAATAAAGTCCCGCCACAGCACTGCCCCACCAAGTCATCACTGTGGCTGATGTTGGTATAGTGCTAACCGTGCCTCAGCAAGACTCAACAGAGTCCCCCTGCAGCACTTGCACCTGCAGTATCTGCAACCACACCAGCCTTAAAAAGTGGTACAAAAAGACAGCACCATAACAAGACTCTACTGTATATTAGGCAATTTGGACTATAGAACAATAAAGTCCTGCCCCAACACGCAAACACTGTTGCCGACACAGGTGTGGTGCCAAACAGCGCCCAGGTAAGACTCAGTCCCCTGTGGCACCTATCCGCACCCCACCAGCCTCGGCAGTGCCATACCAAGACAGTGCTAAGAGGGCATGGCGAGCAAGGGTTTAACCCTTAACTGGCGGCGCGCAACATAAGTCGAGTTAAATAAATTTGGACTATGTGGCGGCGTGCGACATAGGTCGTGTGGCAATTTCAGCACGTAATGTTGCTGAGAGAGAGAGACAAGTGGTGGCAGGAGAGTAGCGAGCGTATGACTGCTCCAGACCACCGCGGTGGGCCTACTGACACGAATCCCACCCTCCTCCACCCTCTCACACTCGCTACATACTGAAATGTATGGGGAAAGTACCGAATTACATGGTTTTTGTACTCGTGTTGCGCGGTTGTTGCACGAAAACTAGCGGTCATACAAGGATCGTTGTGGTGTCATTGGAAAGCTCTGTTCATGCCCTTTCAGGGATAGATGCTTGTTTTACGCTCTGGGTCTTATTTAGGCATGAAAATGATCACGTAAACAGCCCTATTTTGGCTAAAAACACCCCGCTGGTGGCTACATATTATTTACCGCCTAGGCCGCTCGTTAGGTGTGAAGAGTCAATATTAACAAAACCAAGGTTATGCATTGTAGTTTGAGACGAGGCAATGTGGAAAAGAGCGGTGCATACCCATGTGCAGTGTGTGGAAAGGGAGTGGGCGTTAACTCAATTCAATGTAGCATCTGTCGATGTTGGGTACACCATGGGAGTAAGCGCTGTAGTAGAATAATGGGGCCCCTGCCGAAGGATAAGTCAGAAATAGAGAAATTTGAGTGCGTAGTGTGCAAAGGCGAGCTTGTGTTAAGTGATGATTCTGTGGCTGTGAATTTTGGAAATGAGTCTTTGGAGCTGGTGAACAAGTTTTGTTACCTAGGAGATACCATCTCTGCCGGTGGTGGGGCCGAGGCTGCCACTGTTGCTAGAATTAGGTGTGGCTGGGGGAAGTTCAGAGAATTGATGCCAATCCTGACCATGAAAAGAATGCCTCTCCCCCTGAAGGGAAAGGTGTATGCCTCATGTGTTAGAAGTGCAATGACGTATGCCTCAGAAACATGGGCCGTTAAAGTAGAGGATGTCAACAGAATGGAGCGTAATGAGATGAGAATGGTGAGATGGATGTGTGGGGCCAGGCTACAGGATAGAATAACAAATGTTGAGCTGAGGAGACGTTTAGGTATAAAGAGTATTAGCGAGGTGATGCGTACAAGTAGACTGGGATGGTATGGACATGTGGAGAGAATGGATGAACAAAATTGGGTGAAAAAATGCAGGTCTGTGATTGTGGAGGGAGCTGCACCAAGGGGTGGACCGAGGAAGACCTGGGATCGGACTATACGCGCCGATCTCAAATCCAAGAACTTGACAAGTGAAGCAGCCCTTAACAGGGTTGCCTGGAACGCCGCCATTAGGACAAGAGACTGAAACTGCACTTATGTGTGGAACACTCAGTCTTAAAATTTTATGTATGTATGTATGTACTGTATGTACAGTAGGGTCCCGCATAAAACGTGTTCGCATAAAACAAGTCTCGATTAAAACGAGCGACCTAAAATATTAATATTTAATTTTCGATCAGAACGAATGTGATCACATAAAACTAGTCCGCCGCCAAAGTGGGGCAAATCCGAGGAGTTTTCATATAGAGCGCCGAAATATCGTACAAAACGTACGAAATATCGTACGCTTTCATATAGAATGCCGAAATATCGTACAAAACGTACAAAATATTGTACGCTCCTGACGGAAATTTACGCTTCCAGTGAACATTGACGATATTGGGCCACCAAAATGCTGTGTTCACATAAAACGAAATCGCATAAAACGCCCTCGTTTATCGACCATATACTCGTTTTATGTGAGACCCTACTGTATGTATAAAGGTATTAACCTGAAACAACAATAAAACGAGTGAAAACAGCGTTTGGATGGTCAAAATCGGAGATATAGCCCGCGAGTTGTATAATGTATGGGTGAGGCAAGCTGCTTTCCCGCCAATTTCCCCCAAGGTCACTGAGAAACAGTCGATCGATACTCTCTCTCTCTCTCTTGTACTCGCTTTCTATCAGTGATGACAACGCCCTGCTTGCAACTCGCTAATGTTAGCACGAAAATATACCTCAGAATAAGGGAATAACAGGGAAAATAGGTGATAACTGAAGGAGAGGAGGAAAGTGGGGAAGGAGGGGAGGTAGAGGACTGAGATTTTGCATGGCCCAGGGGCCATAAAAAAATAAAAAAATAAAAATATATATATATTTTTTTTCGATGTCTAAAGTTGATTTTTTTTTTCTCTGACTCTTAAGAGTCTTCCCGCAGTCCGCCGGGGGAACTCTTAAGAGTCTCCCCGCAGTTCCCGGGTTAACCCTACCCTCTTGTCAAAACCTCAAATTGTGAACGTCAACGCATCTTTTGTGCTAATAAAGAATAATAAAGGTACAAAAATAATACTTGCATTAATACACAGACCTCCAGCTCAATCAGTGCAAACTGACCGAGAAATTTACGAACAAATTGCAGATGTAAGTAACTCGCAAGATACCGTAATTTTTGGCGACTTTAATTTACCTGTGACCAAGTGGGGCGATACTCTTACTTCACACTCCGGACATGACTTGTATACGAACTTGCAAGAGAGTTCGCTTTATCAATTTGTTTGAACGCCGACCCGGGGTAATAACGTTCTTGACATTGTACTTGCAACAAAAGAAGAATTAATAGAGAATTTGAATGTTGGTGATGAATTCAGTAACAGCGACCATCGTACGATAACTTTCACTTTAAAGTTTACTAGTAACGAACCAAATAGTAGCATCGAAAAAGTCCCTAATTTCAAGAAAGCAAACTTCCATAAACTTAGAGCTATGTTTAAAGAAACTGACTGGAGCTTTTTAATTCACAATAACGACATAAATACATCTTGGAAGTTATTCGAAGCCACTTACCTAAAAGCAGTGCAAGACTGCCTACCATCGAAAATACGGCGTCCAGGCCATAATAATAAGCCCAAATGGTGGAATAAAGATATTTCAAACTGCCTGCTTGCTAAAAAAATTGCTAATGATAGATTAAAATCCTCACAAAATGACGAAGAACGGCTGAAATTTGTAGAGCTACGACGCAAAGCCAAAAAGTTAATTAAGCAAAGTAAAAAGACCTTAAGAGTTACATATTGCGAATCAAAGTAAAACAAACCCGAAAGAATTCTATAGTTATATCGGAAAGAAAAAAGTAGTTACTTCAACTGTTGGACCGTTAGTCGATGAAATTGGAGAATACACCAAAGACGAAGTACAAATGAGTAATGCCCTCAATACCTTCTTTGCATCAGTTTTTACAACAGAAGACCTCAGTGATATCCCTACACCATCGCCGATTCAGATTGATAATTCAGATGTTCTAAGCAATATCACCGTTACAGAGAGAGAAGTATTGAATTGTTTAGATAAACTCAAGGTAAATAAAATGCCTGGACCTGATACAATCTCACCTAGAGTTCTAAAGGAAGCTAAGGATGAGCTCTCCAAACCACTGACATTACTATTCAATAAATCCTTGCAGTCTGGAACTATGCCCGATCAGTGGAAGCTAGCCAACGTAACACCGATATTAAAAAAAGGCAGCAAATCCCTACCCAGTAACTATCGTCCAATTAGCTTAACCTCAGTTGTATGTAAAATGCTAGAAACGGTCATACGAGACAGACTCGTAAATCACTTAGAGGAAAATAACACACTTAAAGATACTCAACACGGCTTTCGTAAAAAACGTTCCTGTTTAACAAACCTCTTAGACTTCTTCCACGATATCCTCAACCTCTACGATGAGAGTAAAGCTGTAGATATTATATACCTTGATTTTCAAAAGGCCTTTGACAAAGTTCCCCACAAACGTTTACTGCTAAAAATAAAAGCGCATGGAATACAAGACGGTGTGTTGAAATGGATAGAAAATTGGCTCAGCGACAGAAAGCAAAGAGTAGTCATAAACGGTAAGGCATCTAAATGGACCAATGTAAGTAGCGGGGTACCCCAGGGATCGGTACTAGGACCAATTCTCTTTCTAATTTACATCAACAACATAGATGAGGGTCTCACCTGTACAATCTCAAAATTTGCTGACGATACAAAAATTGCAAATAGCGTACTCTCAAAAGAACAAGTTGACGATATGCAACACAATCTAGATAAATTGTCATGTTGGGCCCAAATTTGGCAAATGAGTTTCAATGCGGATAAATGTAAAGTACTACATATCGGATACCTAAATGAGAAAGCAAACTATTCGATGAATGGCACTCAGCTTAAGAATGTAAACAGAGAAACCCATCTGGGAGTAACAATATCGAGTAACCTAAAACCGAGTCAACAATGTTCAGAAGTTGTTAAGAAGGCAAACAAAATAATTGGCTTTATAGGCAGGTCATTTGAGCATAAATCCAAAGAAGTTATCCTAACCCTTTACAATTCCTTAGTCCGCCCTCTTCTGGAATACTGCGTTCAATCCTGGTGCCCTTATTACCAAAAAGATATAAACAAGCTAGAACGAGTTCAATGTAGAGTTACCAAAATGATACCTAGCCTAAAGAACAAACCATACGAAGAGCATCTTAGAGAATTAAATCTATTTCCTTTAACCCAGCGCAGATTAAGAGGTGACTTAATTCAAGTGTTCAAAATCATCAAAGGCATCGACAATATGAACTGTAGTAAGTACACTCGACCCTCGCAAATCCGGACTTCACCAATCCGGACTTTCAACAATCCGGACACAATCCGGACACAATCCGGAGTCCGGTCCGATCGTCCGGTAGTGCGTACCGTAACGCATACTTGTCCGAATACTTAAAATTTTGTCCGGTAGGTGGCTCTCGCGGCGGGTGACGCCACCCGTTCCCGCCTAGTCATTCAAGCTTGTTTACAACCCGCCGTGCGACTACCTGGTTATTAAGGTGTTATTATCGACTTTCATTGCCAGCCACCATTCCCCCCAAGCCTCAAAAGACTGTCAAGCGGGTAAAGGTTACTCTGAGTGTAGAACAAAAGCTAGAACTGATAAGGAAGCTTGAGAATGGTCGTACAGTGCTCCAGGTTTGTGAGGAGTATGGGTGCAAGAAGCAAACCGTCTCCGATATACGTAAGACCAAGGACAAGTTAAAGAACTATGCTGCTAAATTTTGTGTCGAAGGCAATAAATCTAAAACTGGCAAAGCAAGACCAAGGAAAAATATGACCACAGCTGATCATTCCCAGCTAGATGCAGCTGTACTGAAGTGGTTTCTTCAGGAGAGGTCTAGTGGCGTGAATGTACGGGGTGTGGAGATTATGACCGCCGCAGTGAAGCTGGCTGAAAATTTAGGCCTAGCTAACTTTAAGGGTAGTGATGGTTGGTTATGGCAGTTTAGGAATCGACATGGATTGTTTAATGTTAAAACTCATGGGGAAAGTGGGAGTGCAGACAGTTCTGGGATAGAAGCTTGTGGAGGAAGAGAACCTAACCCTCTCTCAAGTATATAACGCCGATGAGACTGGATATTACTGGCGTTCTATGCCCAAAAATACCCAGGTAACGAAGCATGAGGGGAAAACAAAAGGAAAGAAACTATCCAAGGAACGATTATCAGCCCTGTGTGGGGGAAATGCCAGTGGCACGCACCATCTCAAGCTGGCGATTGTGGGAAAAAGCAAGAGGCCACATGCAATGAGGAACCTAGACATCGAAACAGAACTGCCAGCCAAGTATTACCACAGCAAGAAAGCCTGGTTCAACTGCGCTATTTTTACTGCATGGTTTTTCGAATACTTCGTGCCAGCTGTCATGAGATATCAAGTGGAAGTTTTGGGCATCCCCAGAGACGAAGTGAAGGCAGTTCTATTGTTGGATAATGCCCCAGCCCATCCCAGCGCTGATATATTGGTCTCACCTGACGGGCGAATTAAAGTTGTGTACCTCCCGCCTAACACCACAGCACTTATCCAGCCCATGGACCAGGGCATTATTAGCGCCCTCAAGAGGAAATATACCAGAAAGTACCTCAATGAAGTCCTGGTGGTGCTGGAGGACGAGTCCGACTCAGTACAGGACACTCGTGGGGCACGCACACTGGCTAACATCAAAGCCTATAACATCCGCTCTGCTATTTGCAATCTTTGCTCTGCTTGGGTTAGCCTACAAATTTCACCTTAGCCAACTGTTGGAAACCATTCCTTCATGCCGATGATGATCCCAACGACTTCGAGGGGTTTGGTAATGATGCGGCTGCTGATTTCCACAACCTATTGAGGAATGCTGGGGAAAAGGATGTCACTGTGGAAGATGTTCAAGATTGGCTGGACGAGGTAGAGATAGTACCAGGGCATGAAATTTACACTCATGAACAGATCGCAGAACAGATCCAGAGCCAAGAAGCAGAAGAAGAGAGCAGTGACGAGGAAGAGGAACCAGTAAACCGACACAAACTATCGTCACTGAGGGCCAGTGTGGACGACCTGATTGCCTTCACTGAATACACTCCTGAGGTAGCGTCACACTACACCCAGCTACATTTACTCAGGGAGGCAATCATACTGAAGCAGCACCAAGTGGGTAGGCAGACGAAAATCCACTCTTTCTTTCGCCGGCCAGCCACAGCCACCCTAGCCACCACCCAGGAGCCTCAGCCGGGTCCCAGTAGTGGATGTGGATGTGAGGTGGATGATCCGATGGTCGTGGATTCGACCTCGGATTCTGATTAACCCCCTTGAATCAACCCCTGTACATAGTGTAAATAGAAGATTTAGGATAAGGTGAGTACTGTACAGTACAGTACTGTATATTACGTAACTTTTATTTACTGCTAGGCTATTAATATTAATAATGTGTATGCGTGTGTGGCCCCCCCGTACACTATTTTCTGAATCCGGACTTTTCCTGAATTCGGACAAGGCCCAGTCTCTTTTAGTCCGAATTTGCGAGGGTCGACTGTACTTCACTATCGACCAATCTAATTACACGCGGGGAAATGGTTGCAAAATTATTGGTAAATCTTTTAACTCGCACGAATCTAAGAATTTCTTCTTCAATCGAGTTGTCAACTTGTGGAATGGGCTTCCCCGAAACGTTATAGACTGCATCACCGTTGATTCATTTAAACTCCGCCTAGACAAATATCTCGCATCAAACCCGCGACTGACTGCGTTTGTAAATTAATAACTTTATTTTATCCCCCCCTCAGTTACTAACCCATCTGTCCCCTACTAACTTCTTAATCCTGCCACGGACATTAGTTCCAGGGCAGTAATTCCCTTTCCAATGTTCCCTTACCCACTCTAAACCACTGTTTGGACACTTGATCCTCAGTGTTTTGGAGGACAAGCAACCTAGAAGGGTCACTAGACCTGTTGTTGCTTGATTTCCTTTGTACTCCTGAAAGGCAACCCCTTCTGAGCCGTTACAACAATGCATGTACAGTAATGGAAAAATTACGCTAAACCATTGTATGTATGTTGTATGTACAACATTATTGACTCATCCCCGGGTTTGTACAGTGGAAAGTGCGTCCCTCTACCACACTGATCAAGCTTTCCATCTTACCATTACCTTTGGCTTAAGTACCATAACTCCTTCTAATTCTATACAGTTCAATACGTGCTCTCACAGATACTGATTTATACGGACAATGTATTAGAGTTCGGTGATAATTAGGTTGTAGTGGGGCTCAGTTTCTTATTAAGCCCACTGACAAGCTTACGTTTGAACAAGGCTATCCAAGATCAACTGGTTGTAACTGAAGGATTTGTATTATATCAATAGGCACTGACATTATTTAGATGATCACTACAGCCAATACTTGGCCATCAATCAAATGACATAATTTTTTTTGGCTAGCACGAGACAATTTGATTAGTTCAGCATAGGCCTCGTATAGTGAAATGTTATGTAGGTCTCCCTCGATTTAAGATTGGGTTACGTTCCTGAATACCCGACCTTAAATAGAAAAATTGTATAGCAAACCCTAAAATGAATGGGGTCAATGGGATGCGTTCTCGGACCAGCCAAAACACAAACACAAACGCCTGAAAACCTATAATAATATCGTAAATCGGGGCATCGGATAGTAATGGAGACCTGTACTGATACTTTTGATCTTCCTCAGGCATGTGCAGTGGAGAGTGCATCCCTCCACCACCCGGACCACACTATCCACCTTGCCTTGACTGCCACCCACATCTCCGGCTCCGACCAGATCCTACACACCCTGGCCGGCCTTCCTAACACTCGCCTGGCCGCCCTCAACCCAGCCACCACCCCACTTAACTCTCATCCACTGGTTACTTGGCTCAGGGCTGCGAACTGGGCCTATAACACAGGTGAGAGGCTGTAGTTGAGGCAACAACAAAGTCCGATGCTATGATGATTTGGTGATTGTTTCAGAATATTTAGGATCTTTGTTTTCTTTTCACTAAACTGCAGTGTTCCCTTCTAAACTAATGTAGTGCAACTAACTTTATGTAAAGTGACAAGCAAAAAAAGTTTTTATTTTGCTAGTTGCTTAATTCATAGCCTAGGGTAGGCACTTATACTTAGTGGACATCCCGCCATTTCCTTGCAACCGGATCTTTACATGCAAGTTTATAGGTTTAAGCAAGTTTATAGGTTTACGAAGGCATTCAACCATGAAAATTACTTTAAACCTGCCTTCCAAGGTAGTGACTCTGACTGTCTTGAGATACATACAGGATGAGACATGTTTGCTTATATTGAAGCCTTGAACACTATCTGGTGCGGCATCTTCCGGGTTATTATATTATTTTAGTTTAATTATTGAGGGTTTTGATTGCTGCTGCCATTTTTGAGCAATATAATTTTGTTTGCTCCCTGATTGGAAAAACATCTCTGTAGACCCCCTTCAAAAAAAAAAAAAAAAAAGGCCCAAACCTCCTTAGCCATATACAGTATGAACAAATTTCTATGCCGGACCGGTGACACTACTAATTAATAATTACCGGTTCCCGTAACCGGCTGGAAGTTAATTTATAGCCTAACCTAGTTCAACTTCTAATTTATAGTTTTCATAAAGGAGGGCCCTGGGCTCGGCTTCCCTGATCTGAGCCTCGAACACTTTAATTTCGTAGTGTACACTTGTACACTAATAGAGTGACAGTCTATAATCTTACAGTTCTTGTTGACATACGAAGAAACGTTGCATCCCTTGCATTATTCTACAGATATTTTCACAGCAATTGTTCCGAGGAACTTGCTTCAATTGTGCCGCCTCTCCACATCTTTCCCCGTAGAACTAGGGCAACTGAGAGCGCCCATGAATTTACACTTTCTCCTCCACAATGCAGAACTTCTGCTTATCAAAATTTATTTATCCCTAGAACTACTACTCTTTGGAATTCACTTCCCTCGAGTTGCTTTCCACAAAATTACAATCTACAAAAGTTTAAATCCAGTTGTTACAAACATTTTATGAATGGAGGATGCCTTTAGGCACATGGACCTTTTTGTTTTATCTGTGTTTTTCCTTCCTCCGTTCATTGTCTCCAAAAAAACAAAAAACAAAAATGCAATATGATTTTAATTACCCTATACTTAGTATATCCATATTTTGGATCAGCTGAGGACACTTATCTTATCGTTTGGTAGTTTAAACTAAAACATTTGAAAGTCCACTATTATGCTAGACCCCTTCCCTTCGTCTAAACATTATATCCATATTTTGGATGGGCTCGGGACACTTATCTTATCGTTTGGTAGTTTAAACTAAAACATTTGAAAGTCCACTTATGCTAGACCCCTTACCTTCGTCTAAACATTAGGTTATCAGGGTGCAGTTGGGAGTATGTACAGGCTAAGATTAATATGCAGTATTCGAGAATGCATAATACTGTACTGTATATTGTAGGCTTGTGTATAAACCTTTAACTGTCTTGATAGCGTAAGGCTTAGTGTGCGGAATTTTGGTGTGAGTATCCTAGGTTTGAGTCCTAGTAGTACCACGTGTATTCATTACTTTCATTGATTTCATTAGTTAGGTTTATTTGTAAATTAATTGGGGGGTTGGTGAAAGCAAATACAGTATGAATTTAATAGCAAATACGAATACGAATACGATATGAAAATGACCGCAAGTGGGGGGAGATATGAAGGAATTACCGTAACACCTTGGGTAATTTGCGGTCACTCTTACTCGTTCGTTGGTTAGTACATCCGGGCCCTGTCTTGTTTCCAATGTTAGACTTCTCACTCCATAGTAATCACTGACATCTCTTACTGTACTCTAGATTGAGCTGCTGTGGCATTGAGTGATATGGTGCGACTGGTGGTGGTGTGTTGGATGGGCGAGGGGCACATTTCTTGATATTTGGTCCCTGTAACAAGCGAGTGAATGACGTAATAAACTGCATTATCACTGCATCAGTATTATTCTGTTTTGTTTAGTAATATAATATTTTTTTATTTATAAAGAATTATTATATTGCTTAACCCTCCAGCCCCGGCTATGTATTCCATATATATTTCTACGCCTAGGCTACCGTATCTTTGTTATTTTGACTGCTTCCGCATTCCCGTGCATCCCCAAGCGTAGATGTGTTTCGTACCTGTAGAATGGCGTTAAGTAGAGCTCTCTAAGTCAACTGGTTCAGTTGTGATGACGATTTCATTGGAGATAACTCTGTGGCAAAAACAGACACTTTACACTATTTAACAATAACATACAGGCACACACGAACAAGCGACGCACTCCTTCTTGTGGTCGGAGATGCGCGGCGTCGGTCCAGCCGGTTTTTGTTTACATGCGTCGGACGGACGCCTCGCACACCAAGCTTACAGGCTTTCAAGCTGCCGGAGCCTCAGAGCCCTACCGGGTAGCGCGGGGGGTATTTGTTATAGTACAAAGGAAATCAAGCAACAACAGATCTAGTGACCCTTCTAGGTTGCTTGTCCTCCAAAACACTGAGGATCAAGTGTCCAAACAGTGGTTTAGAGTGGGTAAGGGAACATTGGAAAGGGAATTACTGCCCTGGAACTAATGTCCGTGGCAGGATTAGGAAGTTAGTAGGGGACAGATGGGTTAGTAACTGAGGGGGGGATAAAATAAAGTTATTAATTTACAAACGCAGTCAGTCGCGGGTTTGATGCGAGATATTTGTCTAGGCGGAGTTTAAATGAATCAACGGTGATGCAGTCTATAACGTTTCGGGGAAGCCCATTCCACAAGTTGACAACTCGATTGAAGAAGAAATTCTTAGATTCGTGTGAGTTAAAAGATTTACCAATAATTTTGCAACCGTTTCCCCGTGTGTAATTAGATTGGTCGATAGTGAAGTACTTACTAGAGTTCATATTGTCGATGCCTTTGATGATTTTGAACACTTGAATTAAGTCACCTCTTAATCTGCGCTGGGTTAAAGGAAATAGATTTAATTCTCTAAGACGCTCTTCGTATGGTTTGTTCTTTAGGCTAGGTATCATTTTGGTAACTCTACGTTGAACTCGTTCAAGCTTGTTTATATCTTTTTGGTAATAAGGGCACCAGGATTGAACGCAGTATTCCAGAAGAGGGCGGACTAAGGAATTGTAAAGGGTTAGGATAACTTCTTTGGATTTATGCTCAAATGACCTGCCTATAAAGCCAATTATTTTGTTTGCCTTCTTAACAACTTCTGAACATTATTGACTCGGTTTTAGGTTACTCGATATTGTTACTCCCAGATGGGTTTCTCTGTTTACATTCTTAAGCTGAGTGCCATTCATCGAATAGTTTGCTTTCTCATTTAGGTATCCGATATGTAGTACTTTACATTTATCCGCATTGAAACTCATTTGCCAAATTTGGGCCCAACATGACAATTTATCTAGATTGTGTTGCATATCGTCAACTTGTTCTTTTGAGAGTACGCTATTTGCAATTTTTGTATCGTCAGCAAATTTTGAGATTGTACAGGTGAGACCCTCATCTATGTCGTTGATGTAAATTAGAAAGAGAATTGGTCCTAGTACCGATCCCTGGGGTACCCCGCTACTTACATTGGTCCATTTAGATGCCTTACCGTTTATGACTACTCTTTGCTTTCTGTCGCTGAGCCAATTTTCTATCCATTTCAACACACCGTCTTGTATTCCATGCGCTTTTAGTTTTAGCAGTAAACGTTTGTGGGGAACTTTGTCAAAGGCCTTTTGAAAATCAAGGTATATAATATCTACAGCTTTACTCTCATCGTAGAGGTTGAGGATATCGTGGAAGAAGTCTAAGAGGGTTTGTTAAACAGGAACGTTTTTTACGAAAGCCGTGTTGAGTATCTTTAAGCATGTTATTTTCCTCTAAGTGATTTACGAGTCTGTCTCGTATGACCGTTTCTAGCATTTTACATACAACTGAGGTTAAGCTAATTGGACGATAGTTACTGGGTAGGGATTTGCTGCCTTTTTTGAATATCGGTGTTACGTTGGCTAGCTTCCACTGATCGGGCATAGTTCCAGACTGCAACGATTTATTGAATAGTAATGTCAGTGGTTTGGAGAGCTCATCCTTAGCTTCCTTTAGAACTCTAGGCGAGATTGTATCAGGTCCAGGCGTTTTATTTACCTTGAGTTTATCTAAACAATTCAATACTTCTCTCTCTGTAACGGTGATATTGCTTAGAACATCTGAATTATCAATCTGAATCGGCGATGGTGTAGGGATATCACTGAGGTCTTCTGTTGTAAAAAACTGATGCAAAGAAGGTATTGAGGGCATTACTCATTTGTACTTCGTCTTTGGTGTATTCTCCATTTTCATCGACTAACGGTCCAACAGTTGAAGTAACTACTTTTTTCTTTCTGATATAACTATAGAATTCTTTCGGGTTTGTTTTACTTTGATTCGCAATATTTAACTCTAAGGTCTTTTTACTTTGCTTAATTAACTTTTTGGCTTTGCGTCGTAGCTCTACAAATTTCAGTCGTTCTTCGTCATTTTGTGAGGATTTGAATCTATCATTAGCAAATTTTTTAGCAAGCAGGCAGTTTGAAATATCTTTATTCCACCATTTGGGCTTATTATTATGGCCTGGATGCCGTATTTTCGATGGTATGCAGTCTTGCACTGCTTTTAGGTAAGTGGCTTCGAATAACTTCCAAGATGTATTTATGTCGTTATTGTGAATTAAAAAGCTCCAGTCAGTTTCTTTAAACATAGCTCTAAGTTTATGGAAGTTTGCTTTCTTGAAATTAGGGACTTTTTCGATGCTACTATTTGGTTCGTTACTAGTAAACTTTAAAGTGAAAGTTATCGTACGATGGTCGCTGTTACTGAATTCATCACCAACATTCAAATTCTCTATTAATTCTTCTTTTGTTGCAAGTACAATGTCAAGAACGTTATTACCACGGGTTGGCGTTCGAACAAATTGATAAAGCGAACTCTCTTGCAAGTTCGTATACAAGTCATGTCCGGAGTGTGAAGTAAGAGTATCGCCCCACTTGGTCACAGGTAAATTAAAGTCGCCAAAAATTACGGTATCTTGTGAGTTACTTACATCTGCAATTTGTTCGTAAACTTCTCGGTCAGTTTGCACTGATTGAGCTGGAGGTCTGTATATTAATGCAAGTATTATTTTTGTACCTTTATTATTCTTTATTAGCACAAAAGATGCGTCGACGTTCACAATTTGAGGTTTTGACAAGAGGGTAGGGTTAAGACTTTCTTTGATATAAAGTAAAACGCCACCTCCATTTCGATTTATTTGGCTTTTCTCAAACATTACATAACCGGGAAGTGAATACTCTGCTAAAAAGTCTCTATCTTCTGTATTGAGCCAAGATTCTGTTATGCCAATCACATCATAATTTTCTGTAAACACTAGCTCCTCTAAATCTAAATTATGGGTGCCTCAGAGCCCTACCGGGTCTGAGGGGTTAAGCGTTGTTTCCACATATCGATTTTGATAAGTTGTTTCATCTTTTTACTGTGTTCGTCCAAGTTTTGGTTTGTTTATTTTGCAAGTTTTACATTATAATTATGTTAGCCTTTTCCATCACTGCATCACTATTATACAGTTTTGATTATTATGTTAGACTTTTCGTTAATTAGTAATTATGTTATCGCCTCTTATTTTAGACTGGGCGGCTGTGGCGTTGAGTGATGTGGTGCGACTGGTGGTGGTGTGTTGGATGGGGGGGACATACCTGGATCTGGACCTGCTCTCCCTCTCACCCCTCCCGCCCGACTCGGCCTGGATTGGACGCGAGCACTGGAACCAGGTCTCCAATGGCGCCTTCAGGTTAAATACATGCTGCATCCATAGTCAATTCTATTCACAGAATATTTAACCCATTTAGTACGGGTGACGTCTTATATACTTTCTTCTAGCTATATTTAGACGATTTTTATGCAACTTACTAAGGATCTGGTAGTTAAAGGGTTAATTGAGAGAGTGTACCCTTTTAAATCTTAGAGGTCCTTCCTAAAATGCATAAGCTCGTCTAATATGAGCCATAACAAGATGAAAGGAACACCAACCGCAAATAAAGGGTTAATCCCATAGCAGCTGATTTCTCAATATTTAACCCCTTCTGTACCGGCGACGTCTTTTTAATTATGTTCTAGCTATATTTGTACGATTTTATGTAGTTTGAAAAGGATCTGTGGTAGTATAAAGGGTTACACGAGATAGTTCAAACCCTGTTGATTGCTGGAGGCCCTATTTAAACTGAATAAAATCGTCTTATAGTAGTCAGAATAAAATTAAACAGACGTTGCGGTACAGAAGGGGTTAATGGAGTAATATGAAACTACTGTGTCTCCTTCATATTACCACCAAATTGATTTAATTAACAATATATTTTGCTACAAAATTCCATAATAAATGGGTAATCAAAATGGGAACATAGCTATTTACCATCAGTTTATAAATTATAATGTAAAACTTGCAAAATAAACATACCAAAACAGGGACGACACAAGATAAATGCCAAAGAACTAATCTAAATCACTATGTGGAAACAACACTTAATAAAATATAATTTTGAAATAAAAGAACACAATCCACCACATAGGGTGTACACAACTACATGAGCAAGTCAATTTGGTTCCCAAGCACATATAACAATGCACCTTGTCATGTTCAAGGAATTAGTCAATTTGGGAAGTCCGGGACGTTCTGGTAAATTTTACTAAATTCTGTATGAATAAAGACACTACAATTTACCGTATATCAAATTTTATATTAAGCTTAATTTGCAATTTGACAAGATATCAACAAAAGTACAAAAAACATCATGACTCACTAACGATAGTGCTATCGGGTAGGTAGACTGTAGTTAAGGCCAAGTCACATCAGCATTTTTTCCAGCATCTTTCCTATACAGCACTATTTTTTAAGTTGGCGGATATTTCCTTCCCTTAGTAGCTCATTTCTTGATAACTATATTAACTACTGGAAAAATATGAAACTAATATGCCGAGTTTTCGTAATTAACCACATACCGGTATTTAGCTTTAAATAATGTTTTAAAAGCCGAGTGATTAATATGGGAAGAAGCCAATTTCTCGCCAGGTTAAACAAATCAGGCTATAGGCAAGTACAGTACGTTGCTACAGTAATTCTTCACTTAAAGTTACGTTCTTGAAACCGAGACTTTAAATGAAGCAACTTTAACCCATCACACCCGGAAGAGCTCTGAGGCACCCATAACAAACTCGGCCCGCGCAACCCGGAAGGGCTCTGAGGCACCCAGTGCTTGAAAGCCTGTAAGCTTGGTGTGCGAGGCGTCCGTCCGACGCATGTAAACAACAGCTGGCTGGACCGACACCGCGCATCTCCGACCACAAGAAGGAGCGCGTCGCTTGTTCGTGTGTGCCTGTATGTTATTGTTAAGTATCGAAAAGTAGTGTAAAGTGGCTGTTTTTGCCATAAAGTTATCTCCAATGAAATCATCATCACAACTGAACCAGTTGACTTAGAGAGCTCTACTTAACGCCATTCTACAGGTACGAAACACATCTACGCTTGGGGATGCGCGGGAATGCGGAAGCAAGCAAAATAACAAAGATGCGGTAGCCTAGGCGTAGACGTTTTTCGGCCAAAACCCCCGGATTTCGGGGAATATATATAGAATACATAGCCGGGGGTGAAGGGTTTAACCCCTCCAACCCGGAAGGGCTCTTGAACGCCCATAACAACCTCGGCCCGCGCAACCCGGAAGGGCTCTTGAACGCCCATTGCTTGCGTGCGTGCTTTCGAATGCCGCGCGTACATTTTTGGTATCGTGGGACGGTAGGTGGCGCCACCAGGCGTAAACTACGCCACAGCAACAGTATCTACCCCGACGCCATCATGGACAGTACGCCAAATAGTGATTCCGCTGTGTCCGATACCGTGCTTCCTACGACGCCCTTGCTAGTTCGTCGCGCCTTACCCCGACGCCATCGCCTAAATGTGTTATCTCCCGGAGGTATTGAGACGACATTGAGACTTTATGAGCGAGCTGATGCCAAGCATAATGTTGATGATGAAGTCAGTGACGACTCCAGTAATTATAAGTCTAGTGATTATGGCCATGAGAGTGACAAAGAAGAGCAATTCCTGGGATTTGCGAGAGAACATGACAGTGATGAGAGTGATGAAGGTGATGTACCAGTTGTTGAGGAAGCTGGTTTACCTAAAGACAGTGAACTTGAGAGAGTGAGTGAGTGGGAGAGTTCAAGGTCACTCACCAAATTTCGCATAAGTGACACGACTCCAAGCCCTTCCCCAGGTAAATCGCCTTTCAAGCTACATTTGTATAAGCAGAAAATACTTGAGAAGGCGGCCGCGGCAGTTAGGGAACAAGCAAAACTACTTGGTGAGGATGAGGCTGTGAGTGAGGGTCAGCGTGGTGACCCTTCTCGTCCGCCATTGTCTCCCTTATCTACCCACGCCACCCAAGATGACCCGGATGCCCCGCATTCTTCCCCACCACCCCCACCATTGCCAAGGGTTGAGGACCCCCCACTTTCGGCCTATTTGCCTCCTAGGTCCCCCGACAGGAGACATACTGCTGCCGAAAAGGGGAAAGGTAGGAAATATACCAAAAAAATTAAGAAAAGTAAGAGAGTTTTGTTCGAGGCTCCCGCGGCGTCCACCCCGGCCGGCCCCAGCCATACGTCCCCGCAACTTTCCCCACGGTCCTCCCCACCTCTCCCGCCTTCAACATGTCTTCCTGAAGAAGTCTTTGAGCTCGCATCACCAATACCTGGGCCTAGTGACAGTGAAACATTGCTTTCTGTCACTCGTCGCAGGCCAAGGAGCCCAGGACCTCGGGGGGACACAGCCTCACCTGCCACTCCTTCCCCACCTCGCCCACCCCCACGCCGCCCACGCATCACTGGTTCCCCGCCAGATTATGTGGGGGCCACTGATGATGACGGGCACCTCTCTGAAGACTCTGGCCATGATTACATAGGTCCACCGTCAGGGCAAGATGATCACTCTGACGATGACTATATGGACATCGACGACCCTCGACCCATCCGCTTGGCCCGGCGTCGTGCTGCCCGTCGTGCTGCCCGCCGCCCTCGCCGCCCTAGGGCGCGCGCCTCCCGAGTTGGCCGTGGGCGTGCTGGGCCACCAGCTGGAGCTCCTCGTCAGCGTAGACAAGACCCATTCTACGTTTTTCAGTGGCAAGACGTAGTTGATGAGGATGGATACAACCCTGATGTGCCAGGTTTTGATGAGGTACTGGAGGGTTCAGGCATTACCCCCAATTTTCCTGCAGGCCCCAATGCTCCACCACACAAACTATTTGAGGCCTTCTTTGATGAGGAGGTGGTAGGCTATGTTGTCAAAGAGACAAATAAGCAGCACCAATTCCAGGTCCACTTTTTGGGAAAGGTGACCAAGGGCCACATGAGGCAGTGGACCCCAGTGACTCATAAAGAGTTCATGGTGTTCCTGGCACTCACCATGCTAATGCCTCATGTCAAGAAGCATAGGTTGCCTGACTATTGGATCACCAATGATCTGATATCCACCCCTGCCTTCGGGAAATATATGTCTCGCGACCGGTACCTTGATATCCTCGCAGCGCTCCATCTTGTCACCAACCTTGACGTCCACCTCCCAGACAAGCTGTGGAAGATTAGGACGTTGTACGAGATGATGCGAGAACGCTTCACCTCCTACTTCAAGCCCTTCCGCAAGGTCGTCATTGACGAGTCTCTTGTGCTGTTCCGGGGAAAACTCAGCTTCCGGCAGTACATCCCCTCAAAAAGACATCGCTTTGGCATAAAATTCTTTGTGCTGTGCGACTGCCAAACTGGCTATGTCCTGGACTTCCTGGTCTGCAGCGGGAAGGAAGGGGACTTGCTTGTGGACCCCCTCATTGCAAGCCATGATGGACCGCTACTTTCACAAGAATCACGTCCTCTACACGGACAATTATTACACGTCCCCCACTCTCTCACAGTACCTGCATGAGCGCAAGACGGGGACTGTAGGCACAGTACGAGGGAAAAGGAAGGGCATGCCACCTTTCCCTCCAAAGACCAAAAAAGGTGATGTGTTCAAGAAGAAGTCGGGGCCCATTCTGGCTATCCACTGGCACGACCAGCGGAAGGTCAACCTCCTGACCACCATCCACAAGGGGGAAATGGTGGAGACTGGCAAGGTGGATCGCCGCACCCAGGCCAGGGTGACCAAGCCCGATGCTGTCCTGGACTACAACATCAACATGAGGCTGGTGGACAAGTCCGACATGCAGATAGGCTTCATTGACTGCCTGCGTACCTCGTGCAGATGGTACAAAAAGTTCTTTCTGCATATGGTGGACATGTCAGTTCTGAATGCCTACAACATATACAAGCTTCGGAATGTGAACACACCCATGAAGTTCAATAGCCTGCGGAGGTTCCAAAAGCAGGTGTTGACGGAGCTCCTGGAGAAGTATGCTATGCCACAGAGGGCAGTGGCACATCCTGGGCCCGCCGTTATTGACCGCTTGCAGTGTGCTCAATACTTGATTAGGCACAGGCTTGGTTCCCTGCCTCAGAATGAATCAGGAAGAACACAGCAGAAGCGGTGCCATGTCTGCTACAACAGCAGGGTGAGGCCGAGGCCAGGTAAAAAGTCAACCATGGAGTGTGTGGAGTGCAAGGTGGCACTCTGTGCTTTAGAGTGCTTCTTTGATTACCACTCCAAGCTGGAGTTCTAATAATCATACTGAAATTGCCAAATAAAATGACAATATGTACACTAATTATATATAGGCAAAAAGTGGAAGAAAACCAATTTATTGTAATACAAAAGTCATGTATTATGAGAAAATTGATACAAATACAATTACACCATAATAATATGTGAAAGTGACACATATGTATATACCAAGTGACATTCATATGATTAGAATCTATAGAAATATAGAAATCAGTGAAAAAAGACAATAAATTGTATATAAAACGTTTACAAATCATATAACTAAGTGAAAGTGACACAAGACCTAATATTTGATGGCCAAAGTATAATAAATACCTGTGACAACGAATAATCAGTGCCTAATACAACAATAACCTACCTCAATTACTAATAAAATGTACGGTATCGAGTGAAAATTAGCATTATCAGTGACAGTGACACTCTCTAAAGCATATTTGTCAAAGTGAAAGTGACACAAGACCTAATATTTGATGGCCAAAGTATAATAAACACCTGTGATAACGAATAATCAGTGCCTAATACAACAATAACCTACCTCAATTACTAATAAAATGTACGGTATCGAGTGAAAATTAGCATTATCAGTGACAGTGACACTCTAAAGCATATTTATCAAAGTGAAAGTGACACAAGACACAATACTTGATGACCAAAGAATAATAAACACCTGTAATAACGAATAATCAGTGCCTAATACAACAATAACCTACCTCAATTACTAATAAAATGTAAGGTATCGAGTGAAAATGAGCATTATCAGTGACAGTGACACTAAAGCATATTTATCAAAGTGAAAGTGACACAAGACAATACTTGATGACGAAAGAATAATAAACACCTGTAATAACGAATAATCAGTGCCTAATACAACAATAACCTACCTCAATTACTAATAAATGTACGGTATCGAGTGAAAATTAGCAATATCAGTGACAGTGATACACTAATAAACATATTTTATATAATTGGCCTCAAATAACTAGAAAATATCAAATAAACATCACATTCTCAATATCAAACACTAAAATCGTCTAAGGGAGATAAATACTTTGGCGCGACGAGCGGCTAGGTGCGTCGTAGCCATGGCCGGGCGACGCGTCCGAACGCGGGAAGAATTTGCCGCCGAAAAGCACTCGTCTTCCCGCGCTCACCATTATGCAACCAGAGGGGCTAGAGACCTCTACTCAACGCCATTCGACAGAGAAAGGTTTGTGGAACATTATTCTTTTTTATTCACAACATTACATGCCATATTCATTGACTTACAGAGTAGTTAACATAGCCCAAAGATCGTCAAAACACCCGGTACCGGAGCACAGTCGCAAGCTATAGCCCCCGGGGCTGGAGGGTTAAGTACGCAATTATTATATAAAATATTATTTTATTATTTTATGAAATCGTAACCGTTAACCTCTGTAACTCAAAAAGCGCTAGAAAAATGAGCCGTCAATTTATACATATTCCCTAGCAAGTTTTCCTATTTGGTATAAATATTAGCTTGATTACTCCAGTAATGTTTGGGGGTTACGATTCTGCTCACCTAGAATGAACTGACTATAGCCCTGTATCCGATAATCTGTATCAGTCTGACATTTGCAATATTTGAGTATTTCGTTTAACCCTTTTAGCACCAGTTCTTATAACTTTACTCTGGCTATTTTTGTTGATTTTATTCACTTTATAGGCCTCCAGCAATTAACAGGCTTCGAACCATCTCTAGATCCTTCTTAACCCTCCAGCCCCGGCTACCCATTACATAAATATTTCCCGAAACCCGCGTGTTTTGGCCGAAACATGTCTAGGCTAGGCTACCGTATATTTGTTATTCTGACTACTTCCCGCATTCCCACGCATACCCAAGCGTAGCTGTGTTATTTACCTGTAGAATGGCGTTAAGTAGAGCTCTCTAAGTCAACTGGTTGAGTCGTGATGATGATTTCATTGGAGATAACTTTATGGCAAAACAGCCACTTTACACTACTTTTCGATACTTAACAACAACATACAGGCACACACGAACAAGCGACGCTCTCCTTCTTGTGGCCGGAGATGCGGGGCGTCGGTCCAGCCGGCTGTTGTTTACATGCGTCGGACCGACGCCTCGCACACCAAGCTCACAGGCTTTGACCTCATGGGTGTTTAAGAGCCCTTCCGGGTAGCTCGTGTATGCTTTTTTATGGGCGTTCAAGCCCTTCCGGGAACAGAGGGTTACACTGTACAAAATTTTCTAATTTTAGCTAGAATAACATTTAAAAGAGGTCACTGGTTAACCCTCTCCGACATATGACGCAATTTTGAGCCTATTGGGGATACTTTAAAGCCTTTGTTACCATCAGGGGTATTTAGAAACCTTTAGTTTAGTTACTTCAACCTCTGCAGTTGTCTTTGAGTTAGCTGTGGGCAGAAAACTAATTTTGGAGAGGTAATTATAAGAGTGAGAGAACTCTATTTCGTATTGCTAATCTGGCAACCTCTGCGTCATAAATGCGTGAAAGGGTTAATTAAAATTTAAAACTTGCAAACTAAACAAACCAAAATTTGGACAAAGACAATATAAAGTCAAATTAAATTATCAAAATCGCTATGTGGAAACAACGCTTACTAAAATGAAAATTATTAAATAAAAGAACACAATCCACCACATAGGGTGTACATTACTACATGAGCAAGTTAATCTGTTTCCCAAGCAAACTAATCGCACATATAACAACGCACTATCGTCACGTTAAAGGAAGTAGTCAAGTTTGGGAAGCCCGGGACGTTCTGGCAAATTTTACTAAACTTCTCTGAATAAAGAAACTACATGTTAAATGTCAAAATATTATTTATAATCAAATTTGCAACATGACAAGACATTAACAATAGTACAAAATACAAATATTGATAAGATATCTATACTATTACAAAATAATATATAAAATACAGTACAGCACTCACTAACGATAGTGCTATCGGGTAGGTACCTGTAAGCATAGCATGCCTCAAGTGACCCCTATCAATAACTACCCTACAAATAACCTACATTTATAGCACAAATAAACTAAGGAAATCGCAAAAGTAAGCAATTGATACTATCGACAATGAATACATATAATATAAAGACAAATAATTGCAAAATATGAAGTAACAACAGATTTAAACAAAGAGTACTCTTTTAACAAGAACAATAAATTTGCCCCTCAACTTTCCCTTCATAATTGCTGAGGGGCACAGGGCCTTGGGTGGGGCTTTGGTTTCCCGGGCGTTTTCGCACCTTCCTCAGCTCCCTGCCTTGGAGTGGCTTCGGTCACCCGGGCTTTGTTAGTGGTAAGCAGGGAGGATTTTGTGGGGGCGCTCGTTTATGGCCTTGCTCGAGACCTTGGGGCTGTTCGGCCAGACAGCCTGGGGAACAACAACAACAACAATAAATTTAAAAAATCATCAATATTAATATTAATAATAGAAAAAGAAAAAGAAAAAGATAAACAATAAATACAGACAAAAAACAATAAATACAGACACAAAGTAAGCAGAGGTTATACAAGAAACTTCAAGTTAAAAATGCTTGATTAAAATTATTGATGTCAAATTTTAGAATACAGTCACAATAATTGACCCTAAAAAGATAAAATTTATGGAACAATTTACTTGCCTCAAAACCTGTGTCCACTAAGAGTCTGTATAGTAACCTAGCTCTAGCCCAAAAGTCATCTACTTTTTAGCAGATTTTATAAAATCTTATTAACTGGGAAGAAAAACAATTATAAGTTATTTTACTATCGATATTACTACTAGGGAAAGGAAAGTTTATTACGTTAAAATTAAAATCATCAATTTTGTGATATACTTTAAGTATGCACTGTTCATTAACAATCTCTATATTTATATCAAGAAAATTTTAAACTTTATAATTTACGTTACATTGTGTGAGGGGAATAGAATTAGGGTAAATAAGTTTAGCAACTTGATTAAAATTTAACAAATTGCAAACGAGAATATCATCAATATATCTACTATCATTACTTAACAATTTAGCAAGTGCTAATTTTTCTGGATTATTATTTTTCTTGCTACTGTCAACTAAGTCTTTTATATATTTAAATTCTAAAGCAAGCAAGAATAAGTCTGCAATTAAAGGGCTAGCATTTCCACCCATAGGAATTCCTAATATTTGTTTGAAAATGTAAGGCCCGAATCTAACATAAGTATTGAAAAGGAGGAATTTAAGGGCATCTTTAAGTTTAGTTCTATCAAAATATACAGAACTAGTGGGAGTAAGCTAAGTGATGCATTATTAAAATATGTATAAACATTTATGAAATAATTACCATTCCTAACGAACCTGTCAAAGTGCAAATCTATAATAAAGCAAAGCTCTGAATATACTAAATCTAAAGGCAAATTGGTATACAAAGTTGAAAAGTCGAAGCTATGTACCGAGGTAACTTTCGGCATGGTATTTATTTTATCAATAACTTCTAACGAATTGTCAACACTCCAATAATAGTTAATGCCAGTTCTTCTCATGATGGTATTACAATATCTTTTATGAGTACTTTTAATGTATTTTAAGCAATTTACGACTTGTTCTGATAGAGTTTTAGTGGTAGCAAATTTTGCTCCGGCAATAAAGCGATATTTATAAGGTCTTTTATGAAATTTATGTAACATGTATAATTTTGCAATGCACTTGTTCTTATCAGAAAGTTTAATATCAAATGTTATATTTTTCTTGGTATGTTCATCGATTAAGTTATCAATATTCAGATTATTTTGAATTTCATAAACAGAATTACCCCCTTGCCACATGACTCGTTGCCGCCGTTTGGGGGCTTCCGGGCTTGTAGGTGGAGCGGCCAAGGTTCTTGGTCGCTCTCCCTATCACCTCCAACTAATTTTGTCATGTCCTTTTCTTTCTCCTCCTTTCTAGTTTTCGTTTTTCCCTCTTCCGCTTTCTCCTGGGGCTGCCATCAGAGGCCGGTCTCCCGCCCTTGAACTTTTGTGGTCCCGTCCCTCCCTTCCCTTCCGGTTGACTTCCCTGTTTGCTTCCTTCCTTTCTCTTTAACTGCTTCGGAGGTTCTAGTTTCCTTAGGGCTTCGCCTTGGTGTCTCTGATCACTGCTGAGTTGGCAGAGTCCACCTGGCGACAGGTGCTGCCGGCCAGGGCTCGTAAGGCTCGTTGCTGGAGGATAGGCACTATAGAGTTGCTTTGGGGTTTCTGACTCCCTTCTCTCTTCCCAGTGGGCCCCGTTCTCCGTGGGACAAAGCTGCAGGACAAATGCCCGGGTTGTACAAGGTCCCTAGCTCAAAGCCGAGACCTGTCCCATCTCAATTGGCCGCATTCTGGGTTTCGTGGCCCTGCGGAGGTCTTTCTCCCTTTCGTTGCCAGGGGCACCTGGTAACCGCAGTATCTTCTTCCATGCTTTACCCCCTTTTCTCTTGCTATGGTGACGACTTATGCTTTTTTCCCTGTTCTTCCCTGTTTATGGCTTCTGCTTTAGTGGTTCCGGTGAGTGAGCCCCTTGTGGCATGCAGCCTGCCACTTGGGGGTCTGTTGTCTGGCTGTCAGTCCGGTTCACCGCGGGAGCACGGTGAGTCGGGGATGGTTTTGGGTGCTCTCGACCGGCCCGCTGAAATATCCCTCGGTCGTCGCTCGTCCCTCTCGTCCATTACCGTTCCGAATCCTTCTACTACCCTTCCGTCTTCGTCACGTCTTTCTCCACCCTCCACTACCCAGGATTTCATCTCCTCTCCTGTAGTTATTTCTGCATCTTCCTCTTCTTCCTCTTTTCCCTCTAGTCATGTCACCCTCGACCCTTTTCTGCCCTCCCTCCCTCGTTCTCTTTCCTCTTCTTCTCCAGTTTCGTCCTCTTCTCGTCCTCGCTCCTCGGTCCTCCCTATGTCCTCTCTCTTTGCACCTCCTTCCTTTACTAAGTTTTTCTCCATCCCTGCTTCTGCGCCTCTAGCCGGTGATGACCTCCTCTTCCACCTGCGTCTCCTTCAGCAGGTGGGAAAGGACGTCACCTTCCACTCCCGCCATGATGCCTCCCGTCTTGTTACCGTCCAAAACGAACTTCAGGCTACTGCTATGTCCTCTTTCGTCGATTGTTCTGGCACTCCCATCCCGGCTCAAAAAGATCAACGACTCAACTCCTGTACAGGGACTGTCCTGATCCCCGCTTCCATCCGTCTCGGGGGTCGTCCATTCGCGGATTGCGCCGACCTCGTCAAGGACATCGTTGTCGCTCAAGACCACAAGGTGGTTAGTGTGGTATGCTACACTATCCCTCCTCGCGACCTTCGCCGCCATCCCGCTAACATTGCCAAGATCTCTTTTGATGGACTTTCCCTTCCTGCCCATGTTATTGTCGGTGGTACTCGCCTCCCCGTGACTGCGTCTCTTCCCCGTCCACTCCAGTGTCGCAGCTGCTGGCGTTTCGGCCACCCGGCGAAGTTCTGCCGTACAGCCGCTGAGAGCCCACTCGGCCCGCGCTGTGCGCAGTCCGGACATGCCATTGGCGAATGTCAGTCAACATCCCAGTTCTGCCTTAATTGCCGCGGGTCTCATTCGGCCGACTCTAAGATTTGCCCTGTTCATCTGTTCGAGTCTGAGGTTGCTGTCCTCAAAGCGAGACACGGCCTTACGCTCACCGCAGCCCGCCAAGAGGCTCGTCGCTTGGGCTTCACCCCTCAGTCATTTTCCAAGACTCTGTCTGCCTCCCTCCTCCTCTTCGCCTCCCTCTACCACGCCCCCCCCTTTTTCTGGTTCCTCGGTTCCTTCCACCGCCTCCGCTCCCTCCGTCCCCCCAGTCGCACCAGTTTCGTCATCTGCCTCCCTTCCTTCTACCGGTGCTTCTCCCGGATTTTCTCCTTCCTCCTCTTCTGTCCTCCTCCGTTCGTGCTTCTGTCTCTTTCTTTCCTGTCCCTTGGTCTAACACTCTCTGTTCTCAGTCCTTCTACTTCTGCCCCTTCATCTTGCTCTCTTCCTTGTTCCTCCTCTTCTAGTCTCCCTCAACGCTCTCACCGTTCCAAGCCTCCCGTCCGTTCTCCGTCATCTTCCTCTTCTAGTCGCCCCAAATCCGCCTACTCGCTCTAAACTTCCCTTCTCCTCTACCAAACGGGCTCCTGTGCTCCGTTCTTCCTCGCCCCCGCTTCCTCTTTTAAACGTAAGGGTGGTCTCCGTGATGTGCGGAGCTCAAGTTCCCTGCGAGAAGAAAGAAGTCGCCCTCCTTCTCCTTCTGTTTTCCCTTTCTCCTCTCTCCGTACCATTCTCCTCCTCCTCCCGTCACTGCGTCCCTAGCTTTCTCCTACGACCCCCTACCTAAGATTGATGAATTTATCCGTTCTTCCCACCCACCACCTTCAACTGTTCATGCCGAAGTTCATCCTACCCCCTCTTCTCTCCCCCCTCCCCCTCTCCCCCCTTCCCCTCCCCCCCCCCCCTCCTCCCCTCCCCCTTCTGGCCTTCCTCCGGGCCCTCCTCCTCTTCCTCCTCCTGACCCTCCCCCTCTTCCTTCTCCTGCCCTTACCCCCTCCTTCTCTTCCCACCCGCCGTCCGTCCTTCCTACCTCTTCCGGCCCTCCTCCTTCCTCTCCTCTTTCTCTGTTAGACCTCCCTATGCCCCCCGGTTTCCAGTCTTCCCCTTCAACGTCTTCTCCAATTCCTGCTATTATTTCCCATCGTTAGCCTCTCTTGGCTATATTTTCCACCCACGGTGTTAACTGTATTTTGTAAATATGTTTTATATAGAGTACGTCTTTTCTTCCCTCTTGTACGTGTCTTCTTTTTAATCTTTTTTGTCGGAACATTCGTAGTTTTGCAGCACATCGTGTTGATCTTCGTTACCTTATCTCTAGGTTTAGCCCACTTGTTATTAGTTTACAAGAATCGCGTTTATCTAATGCCCCCTCCCCAATACCTTTTTACACCTATATAAGTTCTCCCCCAATCCCAGTATGCTACTTGCCTCCTCGTCCACTATGATGTCCCAGTGTCTCCGTTAACTATCCGTACCTCTCTTAAATGCACGCTTGCCAGAGTGTTCCTTTCACGCTGGCTTACAGTAGTTTCCATATACCTTTCCCCCTCGATCCCGATCGATGTTCCAGAATAAACAGGATCCTTTCTCTATTACCTCCACCTTTCCTCCTTTTAGGGGATTTTAATTGCAGGCATTCCCTGTGGGGTGACTCTACCGTTAATACACGAGGTCGTTCCCTTGAGGCTCTGATTCGTACACACGATTTATTTCTTTTAAACACTGGTTCCTCTACGCATTTTGATAGCGGCACCCGTACCTTCTCATGTATTGACTTGTCTCTGTGTTCCCCTACACTATCCTTGGATTTTACTTGGAAGGTCTTTAATGATTACTGTGAGACTGACCACTTCCCGATTGTCCTCTCCCCTAACGTCTTACTCCCCAGTGCCGCGCCCTCCCCGTTGGTGTTTCGATCGTGCCGACTGGACATCTTTCGCTGATCTCGCCGTTCCGCCTAATCCGACCCCTGCTTTCCCGGACCCTGCTGCCATGCTTACCAGTTTCCTGATGTTTGTGCTCCATGCTGCCTATACTTGTATTCCACGCACCACTCGGAGTATGTCTTCTAAGTGTTGTACCGTGGTGGACTGGTCAGTGCACTTCGGCTTTACGCAATAAAAGAGCCAAGTGGAAGAGTTTCCGTCCGAAAAAAGGCTCTCCATATGAGCGGGATGCGTATACTCTTTCAAACAGGCTAATGCCATCTTCCGTCGTACAATCCGCTCTGCAAAAAAATCTAGCTGGATGTCGTATGCCTCTACTATCAACGCAGATACACCTGTTCCGCAAGTCTAGGCTCGCGTCAGGAAGATTGCAGTGAAACATGCGCCTACGCCGGCCCCAGTCCTCCATACCAACACGGCATTGTGGGCGATCCGTCTCTGGTGGCCAATATGTTGGGACAACATTTCTGTGATGTTAGCACTGGCTCCCATCTCCCGCCCTCCTTCCAGATGCATAAACGCCGTTCTGAACTTAAGCGACTTGACTTCGCCTTATCATCTGATCAGTTTTTCAATGCCCCCTTCTCCCGGGCTGAGCTTGAGTCTAGCCTGCGAGCCTGTAAGGATACATGTGAAGGCCCTGACGGTGTCCATTACTTGATGCTGAAGCACTTATCTCCACCTGCGCTTGGCTTTCTCTTATCCTTCTACAACCGTCTGTGTCCACAGGCTTTTTTCCGGCGGAGTGGAGACATGCCATCCTTCTCCCATTCCTGCACCAGCAGATTACCGTCCCATTGCCCTGGTCAGTTGTGTAGTCCAAATTATTAGAACGCATGGTTCACTCCCGCTTAATGTGGCTCCTGGAATCAAGAGGCATCCTGTCACCTTTTCAATATGGCTTTCGCAAGGGCCGTAGTACTTTGGACCCAGTATTGAGATTGTCGACTTCTGTCCGCGACGCCTTTCGGACACTAAGTCGGTTTTAGCTGTATTCTTCGATCTTGAAAAAGCGTATGATACTGCCTGGAAATACAACATCCTTCATACCCTTTTACGTTCTGGTGTGTCTGGCAACTTTTTTTTTTTTTTTTTTTTTAAAGAGACAATGAACGGAGGAAGGATAAACACAGATAAAACAAAAAGGTCCATGTGCCTAAAGGCATCCTCCATTCATAAAATGTTTTTAACAACTGGATTTAAACTTTTGTAGATTGTAAGTTTGTGGAAAGCAACTCGAGGGAAGTGAATTCCAAAGAGTAGTAGTTCTAGGGTTAAATTAATTTTGATAAGCAGAAGTTCTGCATTGTGGAGGAGAAAATGTAAATTCATGGACGCTCTCAGCTGCCCTAGTTCTACGGGGAAAGATGTGGAGAGGCGGCACAATTGAAGCAAGTTCCTTGGAACAATTGCTGTGAAAATATCTGTAGAATAATGCAAGGGATGCAACGTTTCTTCGTATGGATAATGTAGGAAGGTCCTGTGTGATTGCAGGGTTATTGATTAATCTAATAGCTTTATTTTGAATTTTGTCCAACTGCCTCAATGCAACCACTCCACTTCCACTCCACAGAGGTGAACAGTAATCCATCTGAGAACGCACATGACTTTTATATTACGGCCAACTGCTCGCCAGTGAAGAATTCTCGAACTCTGTACAGGAGTCCCAGTTTTTTAGAGGCATTCTTAGCAATGCTTCTAACATAATGTGTCCACCTCAAGTTAGTAGTTAATGTTACACCGAGAATGTCAATACTAGGGGAAGTGGTAATATTTACATAATTAATAAATATATGGGAGTCAGTGAGATTCTGTCGGTTAGAAAATTGAATGTACTTGGTTTTCTGTGCATTAAAGGAAACTAGATTCTTTTGCCCCATTCATTAATTCTAGAAAGGTCCTGGTTCAGAGAAATTGCAGT